>CM077579.1:7152481-7663441 GCA_039657325.1 Stephania cephalantha
TCGGCTATTGGATCTATCATGTATGACATGCTTGTGCACTCGACACGATGTATCATATGCTTTGAGCACTACAAGCGATATCGATCGGATCCTGGTGAGAGTCATTGGATAGCGATAAAGAACATTCTTAAATACTTAAGAAGGACTAAGGAAGTGTTCTTGGTCTATGGAGGTTTTGAAAATGATTTAATTGTAAATGGTTACACAGATGCAAGTTCTCGAACTGATATAGATGATTTTAGATCGCAGTCTGGATATGTGTTTACTTTGAATAGGGGTGCAGTAAGTTGGAAAAGTTTGAAGCAAGTGACTGTGGCAGATTCTACAACAGAAGCTGAGTATATTGTAGCGTCCGATGCAGCAAAGGAGGCAGTTTGGATCAAAAAGTTCATTTCTGAACTAGGTGTGGTTCCAAGTATTGCTAACTATGTTTGTTTGTATTGTGACAAAAACGGGACAATAGCACAGGCCAAGGAACCTAGATCGCACCACAGATCCAAACATATACTCAGGCGTTTTCATCTCATCAGAGAAATTATTGAGAGGTGAGACGTGAAGATTTGCAGAGTACCTACTGAAGACAACGTTGCAGATCCATTGACAAAAGCTCTTCCACAAGCAAAATATGATGGTCATGTTAGATCATTAGGCATTAGATGCATGTATGATTGGCACCAGAAAATGTTGGTACTGTTGGGGCATGTGCCCTAAGTCAATCCATTAACTGTCTTTATGAATACTTTTAGTTAATAAAATAGAGGATTTCATTTGCTGTTTATTATAATTAATTTGCATGTTTACATTATAATAAGATCCATGGGTATTTACAGAAATATCCTAAATGTCCATAGTCGATCATTATACTAGGAACTATAATGAATTAAGACTAGTGTGAATCTTGATTGATGATCATATGATGATTATACGCATAGGGATACGAATCAAGATCACGAGTACTTGTTAGGGAACAAAGTACTGGACCGACCCGCTATGAGAACATCACATGAATTAAGTCATAGTTGTTTCTCATGATAGGTATATTTTTTAGTCATCTGACTTGAGATTACCATAGACTTCAACATTAGGAACACAGTGATTTGACACAATCAAAAGTTGTCTTTAACCGGACGATTACAAAGGTTGTGATTGGTTACTGTGTGAGCAATGTGATGAAGTTGTGTAATCGAGATAAGATTTATCCCTCTCATATAAAGAGAGATATCCAGTGGATCCCTCGATGTGTTAGATTGTTAAAAGGCCTAGTCTAAGTGAATTGATATTGATCAATGTCACTTGGATGTTTTTTGTCTACCTAGAGATCGAGACTAGTACGATTGAACATGTTGGATGACAATTCCTTGCCTTATGTTTGATCAAAAGGATATCGTGTGACAAAAAGATGTTATATACACTATTGATTAGGTTATATCCATTTGATATTCGTACAACATGGGTAGTCATAATGTCTTGCTAGAGGCCGCTTATGACTCGTATACCAAAATGTGTTTTGGTACACTGCCAACGTTGTATGAGCCTATTGGGTCACACACTAAGAATGGTTTTGCGAGATTTTAAGATGGTTCAGAAAAATGAATTTTATATGATAAAATTCATGATAGAAACGTCCTTATGGTGTATTACACTTATACTTCTTTAAGTAGGGGTATATGTGTAATTTACTTAACTGTCTATATACAAGGGTTCTATAAATAGACGCTTTAAGTTAGAACACATGTATGAAAAGATTAAGTGCTGAAACTCTATTTTCGTTTCAGAAACGAATTAGGGTTTTCCGGTACGCTCTGGATCGTTTTGGAGAGAAAAAAAAAGGTTCGGTATTCTCTCGAAGCTAGCACTTCGAATCTCGGCCGCCGTTCGTGTGTGCACTGGTGGTAAAGGGCGTTCGTCGTTGGCAGCGCCTTAGAGATCGATCAACAATGAGAAATGTATATTGCGACTGAGATATGATTAAGTTTTCATGGTTAAACGTTTTTAATGGAATTAGATTCGGATCCTGTTGGGGTTTTTGTCAAAATTGTTTTGTAATTTTCGCTGTGTATGAACCCATAAACTCATCAGGTACCGATCCAATGAGATGTGGTTGTGCATTGGGCATGACATTTGGCCTTCCATATGCCCACAAAATTGCCACATACCAACTGTCAGGTTCACCTATACCTCTAAACGATGCTCATGTATATTGGCAAAAGTTGAGCACCCCGAGCAAGCAGTCAATCGTATCGAGTACAATTTCAAGGCTGAAATTCAAAGGGTGATTAAGAGGTTTGAAAATGTCCACACTAAGAATTTGCACATGCATATTGTGTAGCAGCTTAGAGAGATTAGTTGTCCCTCATCAGCGTCTTTGGTGGTTCTAATGGAGAAAATAAAGACAAGGGGGAGAAAGACATCACAAGTGGGGAAAGGAAGAGTGTCACGGGAGGGTAAGAGAAGGAAGGTCATTAAAGCAGACGAGGGTGACGTATCTATTAAGAGATATCCAAGCCATTACCAGTACGTCATTAATCCATAATTGATATCGATCGAGTCTAGTTGAGAAGTGCCCCACAAAGTTCATAGAACTCGTACGTGTTTGCATAATGTATGTACGGATGGTTTTCGCAGTGTTGCCCCTGAAAAATGGCTATATCACATTGAAAGGGTTGATGATGTTATGGAAGATAGCAATTGTGGTTACCGAGTTGTTATAGCCGGCCTTGGATATAATGAAGATGATGCATGGAAGCAAACCCACAATGATATGTATTGGGAGCTTCAATGGCTATCAACATATTTGGCGCACAATCCTCGGGGGAGATCATTATGACACGACTATTGTAGCATCCCCTAACCTGATTAGGGTGATACCCAGCCTGAAACCCTTATTAAGCCTAGATTACCTTCACCATACTTAATTAGAGCCAGCAGCCTTACCACCTTCACCTGATAAACACTACTATATATCGATTATCGATATAAAACAATTAATAAACGCAGCGAAAATTTAAGACCTTTTTTATAATTCAAGATACGATATACAATATTAAAACAAACCGAAACAACCTTCGGTTATATAAATCACCCATCCCTTGTGATATTACAAAATTTTAATTCAATACAAATATATAAGATAAGAGAGATTCAATAAATCGAAAAGAAGATCAAGACTCATATATCTTCTCCATCCCGTAGTCGTAGCGCTCGTCGGTTATCCTGTAATGTTAATTGGGGTGAACGCTCCAACTTGCTCAGTAAGTAGGGATTCACATAACCATCAACATTTCATATAGTAATCAAGAATATCATGCAATAACAACACACACCAATGATATCTAACAAGAATATGGAAATCATATAAATCAATAGATAACATATGCAAAGCAAATGTCATGGACTATTACACTGTGATCCCCATTTTATTTATAAAACTAGGGTTGATTACCCACCGACGCCATTAATGCGATTGCTAGAGCAACACATTGCGCATATGTGCTCTCTAGTCCATCCATTAATGCCCAATGGTTCTATCTCAAACCCTCTATTGAATATGTAACCCAAGCAACCTATAAACTGAGTAGGAAGTTATATATAGGCTGGGTAGGTAACCCATCTCCTATATAACCTAGTCTCAGTTCTAGGAACTTAATCTCATGAATCACAATAGACACCATTTATCCGTTTATTGAAAACCATCACAGTGCTCATAGTCCCCCATTCCAGTTTATAAACTACATGAACTATATATACTAGAATAGCCAGACAATATTGATAAATAAGCGAATCTGTACTTACCTTGGGTTTAGTCTCCATTTTCAAAACTCCCTAAGTTTTCGGTCATCTCACACTTCTTCGGTGTTCCTCAACCTATTACATACCATTTGTAGTCAATATGGGTCAAATATACTTTATTGAGAACCTAGACCAGCCCAACACCTGGGTTCATCTTCACTGATGAAGGGAGCGCGCTCCTCTGTGAGGTGGAGTGCGCTCCACCCTATGCTGTCTCGACAGAACACAGGACAACAGCCACTGTTTCATTCCAAATTCACCAAATCACCACAAATACACTCCCAAATCATAAGGGAGGACCTCCAATGAGGTTATAAACCATTTAAAATCAATAACAACACCAAGTCACCAAGATTTGATCATCACCACGAAATTAAACTTCAACAAACTCAAAAACCAAACTTACCAAAGTGATGATTGTTGGCTTTTAATCCATTTAAGCTCCTTAATTTACGTTGTTTTAGCTCCTTGAATCAACCTCATTCGATCCGAAACGAATCAAACCTTCTCGGCTATCTCCTATCCATTTCTCTCGATTTTTCAAATAAAATAAGGATGAATTTTTGTTTTTATATATGTATTTTTCTCGAGATACATGTCGCGCTATCTCAAGATCGATCACTTAGTTGATGCGTTAAAGTGACACTCCTTAAAGTGACACAAAATTTGACACATCAAGCATTTACGCTATGTTCGAGACGATCAAATAATCCATATATTTCCATTATTCTTTTATTTTCCAATATATATTTATATATCTAAAAACATATAAATATATATATCTCGTGTATTATTCACCAATAACTCACCGGATGTGCCTACAAGTGTCCTTGAGCGTGCATATTCATGCCACGATCCCCTCATCACACTTGATGTCCTGGTAAATAATTGTTTATTGTGTATTTCTCGTGTTATAGGCTTGTGTATAATTTCCTTATTATACAACAACATATATATAAATTGATTTAACAATTCAAAAAACACCATACATCATGCAAACGCAGGCAAACGCTAATCGAGGTACGCCGAACTTAGCCACGAGCCTAACTTGGGTTAATTAGGATTTGGATTAATACTAATTACTAGCTTAAGGTAACAGGTCGTTACAGTCTCCCCAATTTAAAGTTATTTCGTCCTCAAAATTAAAGTAAAACTAAAATTACTTGTAGTTTCGAAGAGAAATGGAAACTGTTCCCTTATATAGAATTCCCGCTCCCTGGTTACTTCCTCAACTTTCTGAAATCACCATTTCACTTTTACCAAAGGAATCTCTTTGTTTCTCAGCTTTTAAAACTTACGAATAAGTAACCCACTTGACTGCTTAACGTAAGATAAGTCTTCCCGAAGATCAAATTCATTCCAATCAATCATTAAAGTGAACTGAGTTTCCGTTTTGCGAAACATAGACACGTAGAAGACATTATGAAGTTCAACTAGCTGATGAGGCAACTTTAACCTGTAAGTACCATGATTAATCATTTCCTGTATTTTAAACAACTCAATATACCTTGAAGCTAGCTTACCTCGTAATCCAAATCTATACAACTCCTTTCATAGGTGAGATTTTTAACATAACATATTTGTCCTTTGAAAACTCCAACCACCTATGATATTTATTGGCGTATGTCTTCTGTTTTAGTTGTGTAGTCAAACGCTGACATATCTGTTGCATTCCCTCTATGTAGTTCTGAATCAATTCCGGTTCCAACAAAATTGCATCTCAACCCCTGTTTAGACGCTCCGGTGTACGACATGGTTGACCATATAAAGCTTCAAAGGAGCATTCCAATATTAGCTTAATAGTTGTTACTATAAAAGAACTCACACAAAGGAATGTATCTCTTCCAGTTACCGTCAAACTTTAAGGCACAAGCTTGAAGTATTTCCTCTAGTACCAAAAATTAATCACTCCGGCTACCCATCGGTCTGCCGGTAGTATACCATACTAGGGTTAAGAACAGTTTCCAGCTGTCGTAGTAATTCACTCTACCGTCTGGACGTGAATATCAGATCTCTATTGGAAATAGTCTACACTGGAGCACCCTGAAATCTTACACCACGTATGTACATCTTACATAATCATTCAAGAGGATTTCACATAGAAACCAACAAGAAATGCGCAGACTTCATCAACCTGTTTACTACAATTCATATCATATTGTGCTTACGCTAACTCAGAGATAGACTGAAAACAAAATCCACCGATCTTCGTTCCCATTTCCATTCAGGAATAGGCAGCGAATGCAATAACCCTCAAGGTTTCCTATGCTCAGTCCTAACTTGCTAACATATCTCATTTCTCTTTACAAACTTAACAACATCAGTCTTCATCCCAGGTCAACAATAAAGGCATCTCATTTCATGATATTTATTATTGTTATCTGAATTAATATAATAAAGAGATCAATGAAATTTCTGTAGCACTTCCTGCCTCACCTAATCTTGAGTTGAAATCCACCATCCATCCCTAAATCGTAACGCACCATTATCAGAAGCCAATTAATCAGGATAATCTACACTAGTCATTAATCTCTAACGCACTATATATCACCCATACCAGAGAACTCACATAATAAGTATTCCTTCCAGTAGCTAATATCTTCCAATTCAAAAGCTCAGAGTTTACATTCTCTAGAAACTAAGATTGACTGAGATATATTGTATTAAGATTGAGAAGGTCCCTCCTAGCTATTATACATATTTTTCCCTTCTGGAAGTAGATTTCTAGTTCCTTACAGAAATAATAACCCTGATTCTCCATAACTCTCAACTCTTTCTACGCACATACATCTCGCTTGCTTTTCCAAGAGAATATTAACCATAATACTGGTAAGAAATTTTTAAACTCTGTTAGTTTTACAATTATAACATCAATGACCTTCAGTTGTCACCACAACTTAGGTTAATCCATCATGAATTTATGAGCATGAAATGTCATTCGTATAAGACAAGAATAATATAACCCTCCAGGTTAATATTATTTAGCTTCCACTTGCCTCGCTTTTTGTTTCAAGTTCCAAGAACTTTCCTTACATGCTGAATACTTTGATATAAGATTATCCATTCCAAATGTTAACAATTAGTAGTCATCCTTGACCTACTTGATAATCTCAATCAATTTCTCCCATAATTCATCACTTAATTGATCGTCATTAGAAAAAGCTTCACTCCGAGCTCCTAAGAACAGACTTGTAGTTATCAATCAAGGCAACTCAACTAATGATATGCCTGCGTAGAACTTCCATTTGGTCATCATTAAACATCTCAATTAAGCGATATTACTAAGCAGCTTTTATCATAACTATATCCTCTATCCTTTTCCTATTCAAGGCATTGTCAACACAATCACCATGATGAGTGATGTTTCAGAGTGAATTCCTAACACTTAGGAAATTCCAAGGTAACTATCTTACCTTCTATTTCTATCACTCCGATATTTCCACTTTTTGAACTTCCACAGTTTGAAATTCACTACTTGGACCTTACATAATCCACTAGTGTTATATTTCCAGGTTGTCTTTTAATGATTCCTCTAAGATTCTCATTAATCTCAAAGAATGATTGAAAGACTCTCAATAACCTTTCTTCTTAATTTACAAATGATGCGTTGCTGTATTTGGTACAACTACCAAATTAGCTATCTCGAGATTATTAATCTCTAATAGTTCTTCTGAAATGACCCTCACCTGAACTAGGGTCGGGTCGCCCGGCCCAGACCTCCTCTAAGGCCCAATAATCGAATCGGGTCCGAGCAAGCGGTCTGGCACGCCTAAAACAACCTGCGAAATATTAAACTAGCGCATATGGATAATTACTCGTGGAATTAAATAAAGGAAAATCCATGGACGTATTATCAAACTATCGTTGTGTTTTGAAATCCTTACAACAACTTAAGTCATTCAAATACTATCAAGTCGTTTAAACTAAATAAGAGTAAGGTTCGTTCTACCCGGAAGACTTATTTATATACAACCCAAGTTCGATAATTTCAAAATCAAATAAATAGATACTATCATTATAAGGCTCGCATCAAAAAATGAGGCTTCAAGCTATCGCCTCGCCCTTGTCTTGATCTAACGCCAATGTGTATGGTCCTAAGATGTAAGTGAGGTAAGCTAAAAGAACCAACGGAGCTCAGTAATGCGGAAAACCCGCTCAACCATCAAATACGCAAATAATACTTAATAAACATGCAAGGCTAGCATGAATTAAAATTGAATAAAGTATTTAAAATAAGGCTTCGCATGGATTTATAAAGCATTAATAAAACACGTCAGCAAGATTGATAAAACATATTAAAGTCAAAACTCATCACCATGCATGGGATTCACGAAAGAGAGATACCATAAAAATTAGTAATAATATAAAGTCGTGGTCTCATTTAATGCATACTAGTTATTGGCGAGAATCCGGTTACCGATTCACCTACCCTTGAAGTGATGGAAACCACTAGACGACACATAGGCCTTATGTGCCCTCTAGTTAGTCCCATCAAATCAATAGTAAATTCATTCAAGCCGTCACCGATGCATGTCCCTCTTCATAAAAGCACAAGAGAAGGCAACTCCAACTCATGTACCTAAGTGATACACTTATGAATTCAATTAGACAAGTAAAGCCATCGGTGGTAAACTCCACAAATATCCTGGGGCAGTAAATAGTAAAGCCCTCGGTGGCACCACAAACATCCTCGGGCATTAGATAATACTTGCTAATAATACCCTTGGTGGGAACTGCACAAACATCCTGGGGCAATGAATATCATAAGAGGGAAAAATAAATGCACTCACATTCCATAGATATGTAGATCCAAGCCAATAGCATGATGCAACTCATTCCCCAAGTCTCTAGTTAAAAAACATGTCCTAGTAACATAACTAATGTCAAGCCATATTTGATAATTGTGCAAGCTCCCCACTTACCTCGACTTGCAGCGACATCTATAACAACTCCTCGTACGCTCGGGGCTCGATGTGAACCTTCGCGCGACATTATATCACCATAATACATATAATCAATAAATGTTTTAAATTTAGATTAATTAAATCTTTCAGTTATCGATCTTTAGGATCCACTAGTGTGGGTCCCGCGAGTCCCCCATCGCCCGATGCGAGGGGTCGAGGGGTGGGACCCGATCGGTCTCCCTCAAAAATTGGGTAGTGCCCCATTTGATAGTGATTATTTTTGTTTATTTATAATACATATTATTTTACTTTATTATACACACATATATTAATATATGTGTATATATATATTTTATTATATATATATTTAATGGTGTTGACCGGTCAATTGACCAAATCAGGGGTCGTTGGCTCCTGGTTTGAGAACCAGGGACCAACAGGCCCCTAGTGTGTATGGTCGGCAGGGAGGGAAGGAAACCCCCATCCCTGACCACCGGTGGTGATGCCCAGCGCCGACTAGCGCTGGGCGCTGACTAGCGCTGGGCGCCGACCGACGGCCCCAAACCAGGGCTGGCCAGAGGCGCAACGATGCCCCTGCCAGCCCACGGCTTGGACGACCATGAGGGTGGGGGTGGTCATGATACCACCCCTTCCCTTCCTCTCCTATTAGGCTGGTACCCTGCCGGCGACGGCGACAGCAAAGTCGCCGGTGGCAGCGATGATGAAGCCGCAAACGGTCGCTTTTGTCGCCTTGTCGGTTCTATAAATCACTAAACGAGGTGGTTTTCCACCATTGTTTTGTCGAATTTAAGCTTAACATTCATTTAAAACAAGATTGAGAGGATGAGTGAGATGTGTGTACCTCGATTTAGGGTTCTCCTTGAGTTAGACTTCCAGCACCCCAATTTCTTTTTTCTCTCTCCGTAGTTAATTTTTTTTAATCAAAAAGGGGCTAGGGTTTCAAATTGATTTATATAGTAGGTTTAATTTGTGTAGGGTTTATAAAATTACTTAATTGTCCATAGGGAAGGTCTTTTGGGTTTTTGGGTCATCACATATTCTCCCAATTCTGGAACTATATATAGAAGTAATAGCTACTCATATATTCTTACCTAAATAAAAAGTCTTAGGATAAACCTCTAATTTCTTCCTCAATTCAGGTATCGTCAAGCAAACATTGTAGTCCAACTATACTTCCACTTCCTTCCAAGGCATCATTGCATTTGATTTCAACTTATAACAATTCTCATACTTGAGTTAACTGAATGAATTACACAACAATATCACATATCCCGTGATCAATCATTTGTAATATTCAATTAGTTCAAGCTTACTTTTCTCTTTTCTCTTTTGTGTTGAATATAAGACAACCTCATATTATCTCAATCACAATCAAATATCCTGATTTACTGTTAATATTCAACACTCATACCATTAATTAACCTTTGAAACTTAGCACTGACACTTGCAAGATTTGGTCTGCACCAATTTACCATTACAAATTTACAATTTTGTACGATAATTGCTCGTGCATCGTCTAAGTCTTCAAATATTTCATGTCATTATTGATAACACAATAACAAATTGATTACAATAGGGTTTTCCATACTTGAAACCCTTTATTTATGAACATAGCATGAGTTCTAGTGGTTTCTACCATCCACTTAAAATGATCCACCAACCGTCTGCATTTATCTTTATAATTATATCTTTAACTCTGATCATATCACTGTGATAATCAGATCTCACTAACTCTTGAGAACAACTGATTTCATTTTATTTTCAGAATGAGTTTTCAATCCTGAGCAATGAATACTCATTCCCACTATTATACGTTATTCTTTGGATTCCTTAAATCATCAGATTCATTAACCACTCACTCTCCCTAATTTAGACTATAACTGTCTAATAGATCAGACTAGGATATCTTACCGACTCACTGCTATATTCTGGATTAAACTATCTTTTATTATCCAACAACCCATTCGTTATTCCAATATGGATTCACACCACTACTGAAACATCTAGTTCATAACAACTTATGAAGTATAATTGTATTAGTGGTTTCCTACCCTCCATTAGGCTTTTATCATTAACCACTAATTTGTTTACTGAATAACTTCCATTATTACTCAACTAGTCTCAATACTAGTATTAAATCTTTTCTCAAAGTGGTCCACCACCATTAAGTTTCACCCCCAAAGTCATTCAATTTTCTATTGTTTCGTAATTTCCGATTTCCCAATACACATCTCAAGGTCTAGATCCAATAGATACTTCACTTACTATTAATTTTCTAATAATATCAATGAGAATAAATACCATTGAAGATGTTACTTGGAGAAGAGTTTTATTTCGTCTTTGTAAACTTTCTTTATGTCTTTCTTTTTTGTCTCTCCGAGGTTAAGACTCTCTTGAGCTCTTACCTACAACACTTTCTCATATCATGAGAAATAGATGGAGTTCAACCATCTTATTATCGTTCAGAAAAGACATACCTCTTATATAGTATATACAACAAATAACATATCTCAATCTTTTATCTTTTGGTTACCCCCTCCCCCCCAAATCACGATAAAAATCGTTTATGAAACCCTAAGCTTATTCATAACTCAAGACAACTCTCCGAGTAAATAAACTTAGGTTCCGTTATTAAGTATTCTGATACACCTTAAGCTTTAAAGTAGGCTGACATTCACTTCGAACACCATTCAAAAGTAAAATTAGGGTTAGAGCCTTGTCTATGATACCAAATTGTATCATTGTTACCACTTTATCCCTAAAACTGATAAAACTTATACTCTGACACCAAACTGTATCAGAGTTATTAAATGTAACAAAGCTCTTAAACCTAGGCTCAGAAGTAGGCTATAACCTTCGATCTAAACTGGGCTCTAACTCAAGCTTTGATACCAAAGCCGTAGCATCCCCTAACCTGATTAGGGCGATACCCGGCCTGAAACCCTAACTAAGCATAGATTACCTTCACTAGACTTAACAAGAGCCTGTAGCCTTACAACCTTCACCTGATAAACACTATTGTATATCGATTATCGATATAAAACAATTAATAAACGCATCGGAAATTTAAAACATTTTTTCGATAATTTAAAACACGATATACAGTATTAAAACAAATCAGAATAACCCATCGGTTATATAAATCACCCATCCCTTGTGATATTACAAAATTATAATTCAATACAAATATATAAGACAAGAGAAATTTAATACATCGAAAAGAAGATCAAGACTTCTATATCTTCTCCATCCCGTAGTCATAGCACCTGTCAGTTATCCTGTAATGTTAATTGGGGTGAGCACTCCAACTTGCTCAATAAGTAGGGATTCACATAACCATCAACATTTCATATAGTAATCAAGAATATCATGCAGTAACAACATGCACCAATGATATCTAACAAGAATATGGAAATCATATAAATCAATAGATAATAGATGCAAAGCAAATGACTTGGACTATTACACTGTGATCCCTATTTTATTTATAAAACTAGGTTTGATTACCCATCGACACCATTAATGCAATTGCTAGACTAACACATTGTGCATATGTGCTCTCTAACCTATCCATTAACGCCTAATGGTTCTATCTCAAACCCTCTAGTGAATATGTAGCTCACGCAACCTATAAGCTGAGTATGAAGTTACATATAGGCCGGGATGGTAACCCATCTCCTAAATAACCTGGTCTCAGTTCCAGGAACTTACTTTCGTGAATCACAGTAGACACCATTTTTTCGTTTATTGAAAACTATCATAGTGTACATAGTCCTCCATTCTAGTTCATAAACTACATGAACTACATATACTAAAATAGCTAAACAACATTAATAAATAAGCGAATATGTACTTACCTCGAGTTTAGTCTCCGTTTTGAAAACTCCCTAAATTTTCGGTCATCTCACACTTCCTTGGTGTTCCTCAACCTATTACACACCATTCGTAGTCAATATGGGTTCAATATACTCTATTGAGAACCCCTAGACCAATCCCTAAGTCCTATAGAAAAAATATGAAAAAACACAACAATCTTGCTGTTTTCAGGGGTGAGAGCGCGTTTCATCACTTGGTGTGGCACGTTCCAGCACTTGGGTTCATCTTCACTGATGAAAGGAGTGTGCTTCTCTGTGAGGTCGAGCGAGCTCGACCTAGTGCTGTCTCGACAGAACACAGGGCAGCATCTACCGTTTCACTCCAAATTCACAAAATCACCATAAATACACTCCCAAGTCATTAGAGATGACTTCCAATGCGGTTATAAACCATTTAAAATCAATAACAACACCAATTCATCGAGATTTGATCATCACCACGAAATTAAACTTCAACAAACTCAAAAACCAAACTTACCAAAGTGATGATCGTTGGCTTTTAATCTGTTTATGCTCCTCAATTCACGTTGATTTAGCTCCTCAGATCAACCTCCTTCGATCTTAAACAAATCAAACCCTCTCGGCTATTTCCTTTCCATTTCTCTCAATTGTTCGAATGAAATATGGATGAAATTTTGTTTTTATATATGAGTTTTTCTCGAGATACGCATTGTGTTATCTCATGACCAATCAAGTGGTTCATGCATTAAAGTGACGTTGATGCGTTAAAGTGACACCCCTTAAAGTGACACGAAATTTGATACATCAAGCACTTACGCTCCGTTCGAGACGATCAAATGATCCATATATTTCCATTATTCTTTTATTTTCCTATATATATTTATATATCTAAAAACATATATATATATATATATCTCATGTATTATTCACCAATAAACTCACCGGGTGCGCCTACAAGCGTCATTGAGCGTGCACATTCATGCCATGACCTCCTCGTTACAGTTGGTGTCCCAGTAAATCATTGTTTATTGTATATTTTCCGTTTTATAGGCTTGTGTATAATTTCCTTATTATACTACAACCTATATATAAATTAATTTAACAATTCAAACAAACATCATACATCAAGCAAATGCACGCACACGCTAATTAAGGTACACCGAACTTAACCACGAGCATAACTCAAGTTAATTAGGATTTGGATTAGTACTAATCACCGGCTTACGATAACATGTCACTACAACTATACAATCCGTGCAGATCTATGACGACATCACAGACGCTCCATTTCAAAAGTAGACGACAATGCCTAATATGGGACTTGTCATTGCTACATGTTATAATGTTGTTGTAGTGTTCCTATCATCGAGTGGTAGTATGACATTCCTTCTACTCTGAGGCGCACCACCATCTTGGCAAAGTGACAGGGTCGTAATTGGGATGACACACGTTAATGAGAACCACTTTATGAAGGTAAAGTGCACTATTTTTCCATCTCTACATTTACTTGATTAATCACTCTTGAACATGGTACTCAACCATCACTATTTTACAGGTGTTATTCAAGGCAGAATCCCCTTTCCCACAATTGTATCCGGGATGACGAAAAAATATACAGCCGGAGTCGATATGATGGAGTGAGAATTTGAACATCAAAGACCCATCGCAAGTTGTAAATTCTCAAGTTAGGACTCTCATCACAATAGACTTGGGCACACCTTGATGAGGGTTATAGATATTTGTTCATTTAGAAACATAGGTTGCATAACTAGACTTTTTAGTACATCATTTACACGACACATCATATATAAAACTTTAGATAATGTCGTTGTGTCGGACTCGCTATTTTTTATCACATCCGATACAATGCGTATAGTTGGGTGTTAATTAAGAAATTTTGGTCAATCTGATACATGAATGTATATGAATTACATAGGTTTCATTTCCCCTTCTTATTCGATCCCTCACATTTCTCTCTCACTCTCACTTTCAACAAGTCTTCTCTCCTTACTCTTGGCGACTCCCTCACGACCCTCACCATCTCTCTCAGCACCCTCGGCCCCACTATCATCCTCTCGGCCTCCTTGGACTCCGGCAGCCATCGTCATCGAGGACTCTCCTCCACCACCAAGGTAAGTGGTTTTGTAGTGTTTTAGTGTATTTGATGAAGAAGATGGTGCGTGAGTAATGTTTTTGGGGTGGGCTTAGTGTATGTGGGTGTGTGTATCTCGGGATTTGTGTAAAAATTTGAGGTGTAAAATCACCTCGAGATGTGTGCACACGCATATCGAGAATGCTTCGAGATGCGTGCTGATTTATAACATAAATAAAATAATATATAGAGATATATGTGAAACGTATATAAATCTCTATATGTATATATATAATAATAGGATCTTTTATAAAATAAATAATAATTAAAAGTAATATATATATATATATATATTAGTACACATTATAATAGCAATCAATCGGTTATGAAGAATTATGAATAAAGACCAAATTTGATAAACTTGGTCGAGTCGGGATTCGATCAATGCGGTCTAAACTATATGCGAAGAATTTAGACGAAATCTCATATTGTTCAAAATTGAGGTAAATGGCAAGGAAATCAAAATAAATAAGTTATTGTTTAAATTAGGATTCACATGATAAATTTGTAATAATTGAAAGATATTTTAAGGCGACTGACGTCGAAAGCGACCCCGTAATGCATGCGTATCTTGATAAATACAAATAATACTTAGATTTGAGTCTAATAAAGAAAACGAGATAATTTCGGCCATACGGAAGCGCCGAACGCGATACGATAGCACGGATTTCAAGTACGTTGAGCGGCCTACGTGACTAGGTGATTCACATGGTTATTTGTAAGTAAACTTGTAGGAGCATTATCAGTAGTTCTTTTCTACTTCTTGAATTAATTTCTTTAATTATGCCCATTTATGAAATTCCATTCCTACTTAGAATGTCCGAGGGCTAAGTGAGTCAGGAAAGTAATCTTCTGGGTATGGCAACCGATTCGCAACCGGAACAATACCTCAGGTTACTGGATTTGGGTCATGGATGGGAGGTGAGGTATTACGTTCACGACAATTTTGAATCTGTTGGCGTTGTCGCGATTCTAGGAAGTCGAGCTTGTGGCGGTATAGTCGCAACTCGATGGATTTGTGACCACTTGGCTTCTCTCTTTTGTTTCCCACGACACTCTCCTTTCATTGCTTTCATTTCAAGTCTATTTATCATGCACTTACATTATTTCTTGTTCTTTTATATTCCCGCATGATTTATCGACTATTGATTTAATTCTTGAAGTACCGTTAAGACTTATCTGGATTTACTCATCGGAATTGTCTCCTTTCGCGGTGACAATTGCGGGCCCCTCGTCTAGCAAGAGCAAAGAGCCAGTGATTGGCGACTACCTCTGAGGGATCACGGAGCGGCTCACATTTTTGCGATAATGTAGGTTTTGTATTATATATATACATTTTGATGTTTTTGTAAAACTTTGGTATATTGGGGTTTAGCGACGCTTAGATATATGTATATGCCCATTTTGCCGCCGTATGTATACATGGTATATATTATAGGGTTCCACATCTAGGTTGTCCTATTTTAAATGCTTTAGAGTTATTTAAATTGCTTCATTTATTTTCCTTCCGCTGCTTACCAATTTAAATTTTGTAAAATTAATAACTCAATATTAAAACATAAAACTAACGATGAAATAGTATAAAAAGGCTGACTAGGCTTGCGTTGACCTTGCGAGAGTTGACTAGGGGTTTACATAGGTCTAGGCAGGGCAGGGTCCAGTTTGTGGGAACTCAGGTCGTCACAGTTGGTATCAAAGCGCAAGGTTGGTACATCAACTCTCGATAAGCCCATAATTCAACTAAGGTAGAAACACGACTTTAGATTTAGGATGACAATGAACTTAGTGTGAAGACCTTATAATCTTGACTTAGAGTTTTAGTTGGAAGTGAGGTGAGTTGGGAAATAATTAATTTGATATACTCGTTAATTGTTTATTGTATTATATTATTTACCGGTAGGTATAAAGTTGATCAAGACTAGTAATCTACAATGCAGACCGCGATGGCCGATCAGCGGGATCGATGATCAAAGTGGAACCACGGGTTTATGCCCTATTGATCCAACAGACTTTCAAGCTTCGACACAGAGGGTTGCTGCACAGGATAAACGTCTGGAAGAGATTTTGACTTTTCTCAAGGGACAATTACCATCACCATCGACACCTACGGTAGCTTCCACACAGGACGTGAGTGTAGCCACACTTCAAGCGACTCCTCCATGATCTACAGTACATGCAACACCAACTATCGTTGTAGTCCCCGTGATACCCGAGATAGTAGCACCAACACTAGTTGCGGCACTGACTGAGAGATATAGTTGCTTTGATTTGACTCTTGAGGCCAGACTGACTAGGGAGTACGATAGGTATAGACCGCGAAAGTTCAGTGGAGATTATGATGTTTTGGAGGCAGAGAAATTCATTAGGAGTCACGAGAAAATCCTGAGACTTCTGAGATAAGATGATAGCAAGAAGCCTGGATTTATAGCTTTTTCTTTCTTGGGGGACGCAAACATTTGGTGGACTAACCTGATAGATACCCAGGGAGAGCCACATACATGGAAGGACTTGAAGAGATTGTTCAACCAGAAGTTCTTTCCACCCTCAGTGATGATCGCCAAGAGGTCAGAATTCATGCATATTCGATAGAGACAGGGAGAGTCTGTGATTCAGTATATGGGGAGATTCCGGCAGCTGTTGCCATTTGCCGATAGAGTGGCCGACACTGACAAAGACCAGGTCTATTTCTTCTATGAGGGGTTGCTTCCTGCTAGAGCCTACGAACGCAGCTTGACTAGAGAGGCTTATCTTATTACGCATCCAGATGAGGACAGTGTTGCACCAGTAGAGGCAAGATCGAGGCACATATCTGAGTCAGACAGGAAGAGGAAGAGGAATAATCGTTTTGTGCCTAATGACTTCAGGACTCAGAGTGTACGGTCGATGGCCCCACCAGCACATCTAGCACGTACCACAGTTCCACCTCCTCCAACACTAAGTTATGTCGGTAGCCCATCGTACATCGGCTCATCAGATAAGATCATGCATGCCGCGAATGGTGCGAAGGTAGAGACAAGGGTACAAATAATTGACAACAAGGACATAGATACGGGCAAGGACAAGTGCGGAGATCGATTCCTCCAGGACCAGGGCCTCAGAGGGCTTGTTTCAAGTGCAGACAACCAGGGCACTTCAGATACAGATGTCCTCTATTAGCCAGGGCTCAGTCACAGGCTGGAGAGAGAGTTCATGCCGTTACAAAGCCAGATCTGAAGGCGACAGACGGCCGTACATATGGTATGGTTTCGATTTACTTACGTATTATGCATGTGACGATGGTTCGAAATATTTTTTATATTCGTGTGGGGAATTATATTGCGATTGTCAACGCCTTTCTGCTACATTGAGTTGTTTTTGTCAACTTGGCCAAGTTTACTGTTCAAGATGGAGTAGTTTCACTGTCAGAAGTGACTGCGGCCTGCTATGGTTGATGGATCTATTCTTATGATGTTTGAAATAACTTGGCTAACTCATCTCAATATGAAAGTCAAACTGTACCTCACGAGACCTGCAGTTTGATGGATTAAGAAATTGAACCATATGAGGCGATTTTGGGTAAGTTCGCAGTTTAATCGAGAAGTCAAACTATCTAAAATGACTTTGTTGAATTCTTAAATCAAGGAAGAAAACTTTAAGCTATTTTGAAGTTGTTGCAAGCCCATAATACTGGAAATACCTAAGCCTATTGCTCACGTTTGGACGAGTCCACGAATAAAAACCAGATGATAACCACTTCCATAACCTTTTCGATCTTAGTAAATCTTCGTCTTAGTTTATTAAATTTCGAGGACGAGATTCTTATTAGTTGGGAAGACTGTAACGACCCGAAAAAAATTCAAATTTCACGCTAATTTGAAGATTTTGACTTTTGAGCTAGTCCCACGTATAATACTAGGTCAAACCACGAGCATCAAGGCCGAGATAATTAATTTTTGTTGATGTATATCTATTAGCCGTATTGTATGTATATTAAAGTAACAAGTACATTTAAATAGCTATATAATTGAAAGAATATATAGTAGAAGTTTTGTTAATGTATACTATAGGTGTTGAGATATAGTTTTAATTAAGTTTTAAAATGTGTCATATTATTTAGATAAATTGATTAATTTACATAAAAAAGAACTAAAATACAAATACGCTTCTTGTCCACCCATTTTGTGACAGCTAAGCCTACCTACTATATCCTATCACCTACTCCCACCTTACATCACTCCTACATCACTTTTTCTCTTCCCCCAAACCAATCTCTCTCTCTCTCTCTCTCTCTCTCTCTCTACAGAGTTTCATTTCCCCCTCTCATTCGATCCCTCACATCTCTCTTTTAACAAGTCTTCTCTCCTCACTCTTGGCGACTCCCTCACAACCCTCACCATCTCTCTCGGCACCCTCGGCCTCACTACCATCCTCTCGACCACTTTGGACTCCGGCCGTCGTCGTCGAGGACTCTCCTCCACCACCAAGGTAAGTGGTTTTGTGGTGTTTTAGTGTATTTGATGAAGATGGTGTGTGAGTAATGTTTTTGGGGTGGGCTTAGTGTATGTGGGTGTGTGCTTTGAAATGTGTTTATGGTGTGTGTATCTTAAGATTTGTGTAAAAACTTGAGGTAAATGGCAAGGAAATAAAAATAAATAAGTTATTGTTTAATTAGGATTCACATGATAAATTTGTACTAATTGAAAGATATTTTAAGGTGACTTACGTCGAAAGTGATCCCGTAATGCATGTGTATCTTGATAAATACGAATAATACTTAAATTTGAGTCTAATAAAGAAAACAAAATAATTTAGGCCATACGGACGCGCCGAACGCGAAAAGATAGCACGAACTTCGAGTACGTTGAGCGGCCTACGTGACTAGGCGATTCACATGGTTATTTGTAAGTAAACTAGTAGGAACATTATCAGTAGTTCTTTTCTACTTCTTGAATTAATTTCTTTAATTACGCCCATTTATGAAATTTCATTCCTAGTTAGAGTGTCAGAGGGCTAAGTGAGTCAGGAAAGTGATCTTCTGGGTATAGCAACCGATTCGCAACCGGAACCATACCTCAGGTTACTGGATTTGGGTCATAGATGGGAGGTGAGGTATTCGGGTCGCCGTTGATACCCCTACGTTCACAAAAATTTTGAATCTGTTGGAGTTGCTGTGATCCTAGAAAGTCGAGCTTGTGGCGGTATAGTCGCAACTCGATGGATTTGTGACCACTTGGCTTCTCTCTTTTGTTTCCCACGACACTCTCCTTTCATTGCTTTTATTTTCAGTCAATTTATCATGCACTTACTTTATTTCTTGTTCTTTTATATTCCTGTATGATTTATCGACTATTGATTTAATTCTTGAAGTACCGTTAAAACTCCTCTAGACTTACTCACTGGAATTGTCTCCTTTCGTGGTGACAATTGCAGGCCCCTCGTTTAGCAAAGGCAAAGAGCCAGTGATTGACGACTACCTCTGAGTTCTCACGGAGCGGCTCACACTTTTGCAATACTGTAGGTTTTTTTATTATATATATATATACATTTTGATGTTTTTGCAAAACTTTGGTATATTGGGTTGAGCGACGCTTAGATATATGTATATGCTCATTTTGTCGTCGTATGTATACATGGTATATATTACAGGGTTCCACATCTAGGTTGTCCCATTTTAAATGCTTTAGAGTTATTTAAATTAGCTTCATTTATTTTCCTTCCGCTGCTTACCAATTTAAATTCTGTAAAATTAATAACTCAATATTAAAACACAAAACTAACGATGAAATAGTATAAAAAAACTGACTAGGCTTGCGTTGACCTTGCAAGAGTTGACTAGGGGTCCGCGTAGGTCTAGGCTGGGCGGGGTCCAGTTTGTGGGAACTGGGGCCGTCGCAAGTTAATTCAAGTGATTCCTAGCAAATCTTGCGAGCCCGAAGTCTTTCGACTAAAGACGAAATCAACAAGATGATGGAATAAAGTCTAGGGTTTTGGATTTACTCAAAGACCCTCTACTAATGCGGCGACTTAAATTGGTTTATGTCTTAACTAAGTCTTAAAACGCCTACAATCCTATTAATATGTTAATTCCCCAAAAATGCTCAAATTGCTCCAAAAAATGTAATCTATAGTCAAACCTAGCTAAACTCTGGGGGTGCGTTTGTGCCTCTAGTGCGCATCAAACATTCATAGCACCTGCAAAAATCCAAGAAACCAAGTTAGAGTTTTATTAAGCATAAAAAAACTAAGAGCTAAACTAAAATTGAAATAAATGCAAGAATTAAAAATAAAATAAAAATAAAACTGGGTTCCCTAAAAAAAAACGCTTTTCTTTTAAGTCTTTGGTTAGACTTGGCGTGATTTATCACGTGTTGTCCTCTCCTTTCAAGATATCAACAACAAATGGTGCCTCTATAACTTTGGGCAATGCAACATGCACGCCCTCCTTCAGACTTGGGAGCTCATTCGGGACTTCTAACACAAAAGATTATGTCGCATCGTGATCAACCAACATAAAGGTGTCGGCAGTGTAGAAGATCTGCGAACGCTCCTTTACCCCCACCCCTTTGAAAAGTTTAACAAATATGCAAGAGAAGGTGGGTGATTCCGCCAACACCAGAGGTTGGTCTTCCTTGCTCTTTTTCTGCGGCTCCTCCGGCCTTTCTGAAATGACTTCAATTTTCATCTCATTTTCCTCCTCTTCATATTGTGCAATGATAATTTCTGCTCAGTTTGAAAGACTTCAAGTCTTTCCGCTGTTTCGCTCCAATAGTCCTCCACCTGTGTGTCCTCATTCACCTGAACACTTTTCGATGCATCAACACTCACATTCTCCTCTGGGTGAAAAATTGGTTGTATACTACACAACTCTTTCTCATCAATCATATTCTGTAGTATGTATTGATTTGAATAAGTTGACTTTCCAAATTTTGCAACCCTGGATTCACATGCTGAAATTGGTGAAGCTCTTCATGAAGACGTTGTTGACCATCTATTAATTGCTTCATCATATCTTCCAAGGAGGTGTTTTGCTGAAGTTGTTGGTTCTCTTCATGACACTGTTGTTGAAAAGATAGTTCACCGAAGATCAAGTCATTCATCATATCTGGTATATAACTCTCTTCATGTTGAGGAATCTGTGGACTTGGCATGAGCCCAAAGAAGTCAGGTTGTGGCGATGCACAGCTAGAATAGTGATGCCTCCCATACTTTGGATAGTAAGGACATGCATATGTCGAATGAGAGTAATCTTCACAAATTTCACAAACCTCGGCCTGTTGCACATAAGAATGCATGTTAAAAAAATTGATGTTCATTATGTGACATACCTACCCCATTCACATTGTAATAATGTGAGTTTTCGAATCAACCATAATTATGGGAGTAAGAGGCCATCGTGGAGTCACCTGCATACATGTTAAGAACAAGGAACTAGATAGAAAAAATAAATAAAATAAATAAATAAAAGAAACAAAAGAAAGAAAAAAACCAATCTCTGGCAACGGCGCCAAAAATTGACGCGCGCCGAAGAAAAGCTTAAGAAGAATTTGAGCATTCTTTGTTACAATATTGATGGAGAAATAAATCATTAAAATTTACTGAAAGAAAACTCACCAGTTTTGAGAAGCATGCAACACGATTTGCCATGGCATATGCATATTGAGCGAACTTCAACATATGAAGGCATTGTAGCAATTTGTATCGCAATTTCATAGTTTAACAATGCGAATTCGTGTTTCTCAGCTTTAAAAAGGTCGTTTCCCTCAGCTTTCGCATCATTAGCTTGCGCTAGCTGCTTTTGCTTAGAAGAAAGTGCACAAACCAATAACTCTTAAATGAATGAAATGAAAAAAAAAAAAATGGTTATTATCCACAAACTCTTTCTAAGTATAATTTTCATCACAAACTAATGCGTCAAAAATGCAAATTAGGCCTTTTTTAAAAGGGAAAGATGATTGACTTTGCTAATTTACAAAAAATTATATACACAGGCATAAGCAAACACATCTTACAAATAACAATTAGAAGTAGGGATGCAAGTGGGGCGGGGAAATCCCCGTTCCCAATTGGGATTCGCCTCGATGGGGAGGGATTCCCCGCAACTTACTCCCCACGAGGCTGGGGATGGGAAGCAACCCCTACCTCATAAGAAGTTGTAGTACTACTTCAAAAAAAAAATAATATATATATATATATATATATAGTATATCTAGTTTTTTTAAAAATAAAATAGCGCATCTAGTTTTAATATGATATGTAATATATAATTTTAACTAAAGTATAATTTATGATCAATTAAGCATAATGTATCCACTTTTTTTCACAGAATTGTAATATATTCAGTTATAATACACTTCTAAAAGATTAAATTTCATAATGAGTCACTAAAAGTATACTAATATATATGTGTGCTATGTAAAAGATTAATACACTTCTAAAAGATTAAATTTCATAATTAATTGGAGTTAGATTTTCCCTAATTTAAATCCTCCCTTTGTCGATGGCCTCGGCATTCCGAACAAAAACCAATTCCCAAATCAAACAAGTAATCAATCAGATTTAACAAATTCCGAAAACCATATTTTTCAAGTCTGCAATATTTGTCTAGACACACGTCTCGCATATATCGTATCAATCCCGCCTATATCGTATCGATCGAGCCGAGAAGGAAATGCATCATAATATAGTATAGCACTGCACATCAATTGCTCCACATTCTAGAGAACAACATATCATCACACATGAATCTAGACAAAATCACTGATACTTTCTGTCTGATTTCAATACAAACTAAGTAAATTGTGTAGAGAGAGAGAGAGAGAGAGAGAGTTACCGATTAGTAGAGATTCTGTGTTGAAGTTCGATTGGGAGTACGTAGCTCTTCTTCTCCGAGGTTCAACACCATTGAAGACGAGTCGATTTTTCGCGTTTTGTGGGTGACGCGCTTTTCCTCTCGCTTTCGCTGGGGCGAGAGAGACACATAACACACAGGTGTGTCTTCGCATATTAGTTACTGCCACGTGTTAGAAAGATACGCTCAAACTTAGAAACATTTTTTTTAATAATTCGATAACTTGTAATCACTCTACAAATACAAACTTTCACCATCCACTATATATATATAGTATCTAGCTCATATACATACCTTATAATTCTCTTTCAAGTTGTGCGATCAATTTATTAGTGTTCATTGTGTTCTGTTTGATCCAATTTATCAATCCTTCTCAAGAAACCAGGGTGGTTCAATTAGGACAAGCCTCTCTTCTGTTGCTCCTAATGATGCTCCTCCCCGCCGACGGAACAAGTATCGTGAAAGCTATGAAATACCTCCTCGCCATCTTCACAGCAATCAAGTATTGAACCGCCATCGAAACAACAATATTCGTGAAGTCTATGAAGTACCTCCTCGTCTTCGAAATAACGGTCTTCGCAGGAATGAAGTACCTCCCCGTCATTATAGGAACAACTTTTTCCACAATGATAGGTCTTCCCGCCAACAAGATTTCAAAATTGTGCCTTCGAGTGCCATGGAGATCTCGTTCGATGTATATGATATAATTTCACAGGTAAATATTGATAACATCTATTAGGAATGTCACTTATTGATTTTTATTTCTTTTCTTTTTTTTTGGTTTAAAGTTCCCGCTCTCGCAAAATTTAGTTAAAAACTCGTCCCCTTCCTTAATTTCTTTTTGAGCCCATCAATAAATTCAGTTCCAATTAATTATAAGAATTTGATTTTGCAGCCTCCAACCCCTGCAAGGAGAAGCTTTGAATCTGATCAGGAAGCCATGTTGGAATGTCTTGAGGCAAGAAATTCTCAATTTTCACTTGTTGAAGACCAGGAAACTGAAATTTGCAACATAAGCAGCCTCCTCAAAGACTACTGCAGCATGAGAGAAGCAAGAACATGAATTTCATCAACACATGTTTCACAGTTTACTATGTTGTTTAGTTTCCTTTTTCTAGTTTTATTTCTATAGGTGTAATGTACCACGGTGTAATTCATGAACATGAACATCATTCATTAATTCCAATACACAGTGATGACTTGGTTGTTCTATATACAGAAGTGATACTTTCTTTCATACACTTAACAAAAACATCTACTTTACTACGTTTTGACTTAGTGTTGTCATTCTAGCATGGATATTATGAAGCTTCAATTGTAACATACAGAACAACATATAAAGTGATGCAAATTGAGACAAACAATTAAAAAAAAAAATAAGAACATGATATTAAGAGAATAGATTTTAGTCTAAGGGAACACTTGAATAACAGACCTTAAACCCAAACAAGGAGTAAACTTGTAGGTGGTGAAACCAGCTCCATTCATGCTTGGTTCTCTCTGTGCCACTGTTAACCTCAACCACCATCTCCATATCAAACATGAGTTGATTCTCTGTTGATTCATGTGTGCTTTCTTTGATTTCTATTACAATGTCTACAATAATCACCTTTCCTCCCTCCCCTTTTGAACTAGTTGCTTCTCTACATCGCTTCAGTATCTTCACGCATTCCTCGTCGGACCAGTTATGCAAAACCCCCTACATTTTATATAGTTGGCTCAAGTTAAAAGAAAAGTTAAAATTCAATTTAGCAAGCTGAAGAAAATTGATGATCATCGATCTTAATGTGTTTAAGTTCAACCATCAAAATTGGCATGCCTTCATCTAAGAGAATTTTGCATTTTAATGGGAAGAAATGCAACAAGAACGTACACGTTAACATATCATTATGCCTATAATTAAAAAGCAAAAGCATATGTTTATATACTAGTTTAGCCGACCCCAACTAATACGAAATTGAGACTTTGTTGTTTTTTGTATATGCATATATACTAGTTCTTCAATAAACAAAAATCAAGTCAGAGAGGTGAAACTTGAACTGTAGACACCTCGGCTATCGGTAGACGAAAGGGGAGCAGAGGAGAGCAGGGGCTGCATTAACTGTTAATTTAAATGGTGTTGCACCTCCCATGATGCAAGTAGAAGTTTGGCTTTATCTCATTAGCATTTGGCTTTATCTCATTAGCATTTGGAAAAACATCATTAAATATTGTCTCTATAATTGGGATTATGGACTTGATAATTTACAATTAATAACATCAATTTTTCTTGTAAGAGAAAAAACAGATATTATACAATAAACAAACGAAAACATGGCCTAAAAAACATAAAAACATTCAATTCTTCAGCACATTTTGCAAACCAAATAAACGAAAAACATGAATGGATTTTAAACTGTGCTAAAAATGCTACATAGATAACCATGCAACTATTAGATAAACCAGCAGAAGCAATAGATGTGGGAATTCATTGGATGAGATAAATGAAATCATCCTTTAATGATATTAGAGAAAAAAACATTCTATTAATAATTTAGTATAGTACTGCATTTGCCATTACAAAGGAATATAAAATCAGAGATTCTCCTAATAATTTCTTAAACATTACATACTTATTGTTATTCCTTTACATTCTGTTTTAGTTGCTATAAAGAATTCTCATTTCTGATCCACTCAAACATAGAATAGGCTTCTAATAATCCTACTTAAATGAATTCCATTTTACAGCTAGCAATTTGAGTTTATTGTCTAACTTTGTTCGGCGCTTGAGTATCCAAAATATGGTCTTATAAGAAAGGGTGATAGAGCTGCCGGCCAGTATTCCAACTTGACTTTCTCACAAAGCATCTCTTCAAGAAGTCGTGCGCTTGTTTCGATATCCCAGCATGTATTCTAGGCAATTCACAGCCAAATCCAATCCTATCCAAATTCAGGCAACCCACCTCCAGCAGAACTTTTAATGAGATCAGCTAGGATGCCTCCAGAGGCGTGTTCGGACAGGATGGACGCTATAGATCATCCTACCATTATCCGCAGTCGTGCATTCGTCTCCATAGCATCGGATTATTTGAGGGCAGCTAGCCATGAATAAGACTAATTGACTTTCTCCATCTGTTGTTCTGTCGCTTTAGGTGCTTGTTTCAAATTATTGAACCGTTGGGTTTCCTCATTAACGGCTAGTTTCTCATTGTTCACTTTCTGTAATTTCAAAAGCTGGTGTTGTTGATTTAAGGAGACCCAAATCAATAAACTGCAAATCAAAAATGAGTTTCAACTCAACTGATTCTGACGTGCCAACATTGGGATCATGTTGGAGATCCGTCGATCCAAATATAGTCTCACATCAGTTACGTATATTACAGAAAATGGAGCATTACTGTAAATGGATCACCATAAATTAAAGAGAAAATAGACACTGAATTGATAAAAAAAGAAGAAGGATACAATAGACACTGAGCATGACATAGCTGGAATTAATGTACACATCTACACTTAAGCAAGCACCCAAAGTGACAAAGTGGTCGTCGACTCGTGATCCATTGAGAGTTCCAAAAGTTACTCCTACAAGGCCAACTATAACTTAAGTTGAACTTGCTAGAGACTTAAGCATAGAAGACATAAACTAAGAACTACTAGAACAAGTAGAGAAGATGAGACAAGAGAGAAGAGAGCTAGAGATGAGAATGTAGAGATTTCATTCATACATTAGTGTGTAAATTACAATGGGGTTGACACTCTTTATATATGTCATTTGGTGATGATGATAATTGTACTTATACAATGTGTACAAGTTATACATACACCACAAGTCATACAACACATCACATGCAACATAGACAATACATGGAAGAGTTGGTGTACATTGGAAATGATTACAAGTTACATGAAATGTGAGAGTCATGCTTGATGTTACAATTCAATGTGAGAACCATGCTTCACAATGTGGTCACATACATGCACAAGTGTCCATCAATTTCATAACACTCCCCATTTGATAACACTTGTTGAAAGAATGAGTCTCGTTAAACTTCTACTAGAAAAAACCATGTGGGAAAAAATCTAGTACAGGAAAAGAGTATAATATTTGTAATGACCCGTAAAATATACATGCCACGTGGCCGGACGGGGCCCAATGTCGTTGGGAACTGGGGTCGTCACAATATTGCTTTGTAGTATAATTTTTGTTGATTGCCTCATTAAAAACCTTACTAAGAAAACTCAGTAGGACAAAACCATAGCTAAGGAAAAGAGTGCAACACATTGATACACTTAGAGATAATATAAATGTCTCATTAAAACCTCTACTAGAAAAACCCCGTGGGAAAAATCTAGTATAGGAGAAAGAGTACATTAATTGCTCTCATAATTTTTTTTATATGAAGTATAATAATGTTAGGATTGCTTTATTAAAAACCTCGTTAGGAAAACCCAGTGGGATAAAACCATAGCGAAAGAAAAAGAGTGCAATACACTAATCAATCTAAATACAAAGTTTTAATATTGTTAGAATTGTCTCATTAAAAACCTTTGCAAAGAAAACTCAGTGGGATAAAATCATAGCAAAGGGAAAAATAGTGCAATACACTAACCAATAACTCATTTTGATTCTCCCCCTCATGTTCACATGGGTGAGACATCTTGTGCATTTTGTTGCACATGGACATCGTTTTCTATATGAACCATTTAATGTTGAAGCACATGATTGCCACTCTTTTGTATATAGTACTTGCATCAAGTAATTGATTCATAACTTGTTGCTACTAAATGATCATTTGAACTTCGAGTTCATATTAATCTATACATGGATCATAATACAAAAAATTTAATGCAATTTGATGTGTTTCAAGCAATTTCACGTCATTCCTTTTAAATTGGCTTATATCTCCCCCTAATGGTGGGAAAACTGCTTAATCAAAATGACAATTAGCAAAACTTGCTATAAATAAACTCCATATTAGGGATCCTAGGCATCTTATAATATGATTAATGAAGAGTTAAATCAATATAAGTCTCTTATTGATTTGCCTTTAGATAATCTCCAGCTGATAAAAAAAAATCTAGTTCGATAAAGGATGTCCGTGCGAATTTACGATATTTTTCGCATTATTGATGATTATGGATAATCAAATAGATATTTCCACATTATGAATGTCATTTGATTTATGACGACATTCGTTTTAATGTGTCTTATATATTTCAGAAGTTAAAGCCGTGAATATTATACTCAGATTAAATCATATTCATATAGATAAATTTTCTATTATTCTGAGTAGACTTCTTCTAAAGAAGAAATTAACAATAAAATTGTTGTACCCGATATTACCTGAACATTAGCCTCCGCTAAGTTCGAATTCGAGAAATATTCACTTTTATATTATAATGTATATCCATGTAGCACGATATACAAGATATAAACTCATCGCCCATATTTAGGTCACTATTTAAACACATCTCGATGTGCCTGTTTTATCGAGCCATTTTTAATGATAAAATTCATAATATTTCGCCTTTGATTTTGAAGGCATGTAAAGGTCACAAAAATATTCGGATATATATATGACAATATTTATGCAAAATAGCCTGTCATATATGACCAAAAAATATCACAATTATGAGAGGTCATTGTAAATAATTATTTGTCGTTTGTAGTGGTGCACCACTTTTGTTCCAATTTTTGGTGGAATTCTCAATACGACCTTTACCTGATATTTTCACCTTTTCCACGTCCATAAATTTATTATTGAGATCATGATCATTATATGCAACATATGCTTCTTAATTTGAAGCTGAACTAATTGAACGGTAGCGATATTATATTTATAATATCTCATTATTTTACTCAGTTACCATGAGACAAGAAATCAATCCTTAATATTTATTGAATTGACGTGCGCACTCGATATTTATTGCAGCAATAAATTGAGGCGGGCCACGTGACCTTATTTTTATTGTCTCATCAGTTATATTTCCACGTAGCCTCAACATAGAGGTAATTAAAATTACGGAATTATAATTAATATTTGACTAATTAAATTTTGTAACTTGAGACTCAACGCTCATTTTGAGCTTTTGGAGCAGTACTTTTTTTGGTATTTATATATTTATAACTCCATATGGTGAAAAGATATATAAAGTGAAATATTCACTTTTCGAATCTCTAAAGAGATATTGGCAAATGATTTAAATTTTGTATAACACAACATAGTCTTGCATAGATGTTTTATTCACAAATTATAGTATCTAATTGTCATGACAAGTAATTCTTGTCGGTAATATAATAAGGCAACAAGTTCAACTATGGTTGAATAATATTTTGAAAATAAATTTAATATAAAATAGTTTTCATCTTTTTATGTAAAAACATAACATATGATTAAATATATGTTCACAACTTGATTCATTAATAAACAAAATGTACTATTCGTATGAGTTGGTGGGACAACCTCCAGGTTGGTGGCGAAACATAGTCTACTTAATATCATGCCTCCTCGAACGGGATAACTCGTCTCCTTTTCAATGTTTAGCTTTACCGGGGACAAGGCTTACCCACTATCAACTCAAACTTATAACATTATTTGTATTATAAAATCAAGAATATAACAATAACTAATTGTTTGTAGTTTTAAGAGAAAAATTATATGTCACACATTGACTTTTGATTTCTGATGTAGAAGATCGTACAAGACGCAGCTACAGAGCATACTTTCCTAGTCGGTGACGTTACAATGCATAATGTATGAATATAATACATTTACATAATTAAATATGCATGTAACAGAAAAGAAATTAACCATGACAACATGGAAATAAATTGAACTTATTTAAATTAATAAAAATTATACATTCTTAGCTTTATATCTTTGAAAAGCTTCTTGATCTTCAAGACATTCTTTTGTAGAGCAACTTCGTGCCGATAACGTGTTGTAAACTAAGTTGTAAGCCAACTAGAACTTAAGTTGGACTTGCTAGAGACTTAAGCATAGAAGGCATAAACTAAGAACTACTAGAACAAGTAGAGAATATGAGACAAGAGAGAAGAGAGCTAGAGATGAGAATGTGGATATTTCATTCATACATTAGTGAATAAATTACAATGGGGTTGACACTCTTTATATAGGTCATTTGGTGATAATGATAATTGTACTTATACAATGTATACAAGTTATACATACACCACAAGTCATACAACACATCACAAGCAACATAGACAATACATGGAAGAGTTTGTGTACATTGGAAATAATTACAAGTTACATGAAGTGTGAGAGTCATGCTTAATGTTACAATTTAATGTGAGAACCATGCTTCATAATGTGGTCACATACATGCACAAGTGTCCATCCATTTCATAACATAAATTTTATTTTTATTGTTGATTCCTCCGACACTAGCTAGGTGACGAGAAAATATTTTTTCTAATTTGTGATCTATCACATATACGCAAAGGTCAAAAAACTTGTAACCAAGACAAAAACAAAAACAAAAACAAATACAAAAAGTCAAAAAACAAAAAGAGATTTTAGCTACCAAAAGAAAAACTTGAATTTTATCAAAAGAGATGCTAGAGCAACCCACTTTAAATACTCATTTTAAGCATTTAGTAAGCCCAAGTGAATATTTTGTCATACTATATATCTTGAGATGTGTACGTAACACCTCGAGATATATACTCACACCTCTCGAGACGTATCACATGAAGAGATATCAACTTAAGTCTATTATAAATATCCCACGTGAGTGTTTAAAGTGACTTACAAAAGCGTTTTTTTTTATTAATCATCAAATCAACCACTCAATTATATGTCTAAGCCATTTGAATTTAGTTGGTTTTTTTTATAGGAAAATGACAAACCGATCATGCTCATTGCCAACCACTGGTGGCACCCACACTACGTCCCTAGAAGATTCATTTATTCATTGCCTACCTAGGCGGATCGCACTAGGCTGGTTAATTTGTCATGAAGCAGAGAGGTATATAAAACGTGACTTGTATATCACGATGCGCGTTTGAACGGCTCTCAAAGCCTTAATGTGTGAGTTTGGATATGCCAAAAAAGTACATTTCCCATGTTATAAATAGATAGGCCTGTACCCCCGACAAAAATACAAGAAGAAGAAAAGATAGGCCGATTGATCCTTGAGAAATTAAGTTGAGAAGCCAGCATTAAAATGGCGGAAGTTGCAGAGAGAACCGGCCAAACATCGAGGTATATATACCCACTCTACTTTCCTGATCTCCTTGATTATTTAATTATGTGGATCACAGAGTTTGATTTTTTTTTATTTTTTTTTTAATACTAAGCGGATTCATTATCTCTAGAATAACCAAGTTGCACTCATGCTGATTCATTCATTTTGGTATTAACTAGAGTAGAAATAATAGTGAAAAAGAGTGCAATAGATGATCATAGAGAGAAATAGAGGGATGAGTAAGAGGTCAAAGACCTGAATTAATAGAGGGAGGGAATAGGTTGGCACAACGGTAAGGGCAAATGCGGGGTTGTGTGAGTTAAGCATACGGCCTTGATTTCGATTTCCCGATGTGGTAATTTTGCTCAGGCCACGGGGATACGCATAGGCCGATTACGTCAGAGCCTCGTGGGAATAGTAATCACCTAAATACCTGCAGATATTAAAAAAAAAATTAATAGAGGGAGGACAGTTTTTATAGAAGGTGATTGATGAAAGGATAATTTAGTTTGTTAGGAGAAACTCTTCTAAAAAGAACAATAATTAAGTTTTTTCCGGAGTGAAAAAGGCGTTTACCCGTAAAATTACAATTGGTGATTGGAAAATGATATGATCACCAAACTCAACTCCAAAATCACATCGGTCTTAGGAGCCGTCCATGTGCACATATGCACAGGTACCAAGGACTATTTGAGTATGCATCTCGAGGCATGTATAGACAACTCCGATGTGACATTGGGGTTGTGGGTTTAGTGATGTCAATGAATCACTTCTCTTGGTGATCCTAAAATAACGAGATATTTGGGCAAGATATCAAAATATCCTTGCAATCTCTTAGTGATAAAACTTAATTATGTTTTATTTCTTAATTATAATGTTTCTAACAAAGTCAAATAGAAGCCAAAGCATCTCTCAGTGAGATAGAGACATTTCTTGCCAAAAGACAAGGTTTGTGAATGTCGTATGAGTTAGACTCCTACTTAAGTAAATAAAATAAATGATGTCAACTAAAGAATTTTATTTGACATATTAAAAAATGTCATCCAATATCGAAATTACGAAACTCTTTATAAACTCCATTATAAACCTACAAGTTGGCAACGGTGAAAGGTATGTAAATAATAATGAATTAAAATAGTGCAACACCAAGCCAAAACATTTGTAGTGAGATGAAAGAAAGCATCAATTGCTTAAAAGTAAGGTTGGGGAGGTCGACTTATGTTGGAATCAAGTCCTCAAAAAAATTAGTGACCCAAAATAAGGTCCCGTTGCATCTTGCTCACCCTTTTTAGTTTTAAGATTTTGTAATGAGAAATTAAATGAACTTAATACCTTTGGCAAATGATTCCTCATCCAACTACAAGTAATTAATGCTCTGGCTTTTTTTTTTACAGGACTTGAATTACTTTACATGTTGAACCAAATACTAGTGTATTAAGATGTCATGACATTTTTCAAAAAAAAATTAAGATGCCATTACCTTGATAGCTTAATTTTTATTGATTGATGTTATTGGTTGTACGTAGCATGAGCAATGCATACTGTGAGTGTGGAGAGGGATGGAGATGCGAAATCAGCAAGACAGATGGTCCGGACGCGGGCAAGATAGTGTTTGAGTGTGGCGATGGATGCAAATGCGAGGCAGGAGACCTTCCCCCGAATTGCGAGATAATACAGGGCTCTAGTTCGGGCACTGTTGTTTGCAAGTGCGGTGAAGGATACACTTGCGTTATTACGAGGACCCAAGGCGCCGCCGGTGCGGGCAAGCCCTTTGCCGACTGTGGTGATGCTTGCAAAATCACATCTTGAGCTAGCTTTACTTAACAATGTTAATGGTGTATGGTTGAGCTTTGCTCATTCCAAACTACTCTAATTAAATAATAAGTTGGTACGGTATATGATACATGTTATATTATTGTAAGAGGGTGGTTGTTTGAGTTCAGATTGTGGAAAAATAAGTTGGTTGTTTCTTATTTAAACATCTATGATTGTACTATGAAATTTGAGTCTTACTCAAATTAGTGGTCAACATGCATGTTCATACGGTGAACACATTAGTTAATGTGTTTTGACAAGTGGCTAAAGTTGTAGAGCGCCGCTAAGGGCACCCCACCAATTCATGAAGGCACTCGGTTAATGTGGGCACTAACCAATTTACCTGGGGCACCAAAAAATTAGACCCGAAATATCCAAAATACCCCTCCCGCAATCTCGAATCTGGGTGCCCAATTAATGTTACGAGGCACCCCACCACCCCACCACCGTCATCTTGCTTGGCTTTCCCATTTCGTCAACGAACCACCTAGCAATCCCGAATCTAAGTTGTCTTCGTTCCTCTCTGTCTCTCTCCTCTGTTGTAGGACGTTTTTCGAGTTTGAAGACTCTGAGTTTTGGTCGATTTCGTCACCAAATTAGGGCTCGGTTCAAGTTTTTCGTTCACACATCAATAGTGCTGAAATCGATCGTTTGAAGGCACGTTGATAGTCTAATTAAGTTGCATTTGGTAGAGTAGTTGTTATGTTTGTGTGGCGGTGCATTCAATGGTGCATTTATTGGAAAGTCGTGGTTCTCGGCCACACAGGCCAGAAATTTTGTTTACGGTCTCGGCCGAGCATGGCCGAGACTTAGGGGAAATTTTGTTCTGTCGGTGATGTACAACCGAGAGTGTAAGATAGATCTCGGTTGTCCATGACCGAGACTTTTATTGTCGTCTCGGTCACCACATCACGAGAGTAAGTCGAAGTGTATAGTTTATGTCATGTCGGTGATGTACAACCGAGAACGTAACATTTCTCTCGGTTGTCCATTACCAAAACTTTTATTCCTTTCTCGGTGAATGTTGACCGAGACGTTTGCATAACTCTCGGTCCTGCGAGGCCGAATCAATCGCGTCCGTGAAAAAACGTTAAAAAATTTGAGAAACCCTATGTTGACAAACAAAATCATCAATTTCACAGCTTTTGATCTAAAAAACAGTTCCTTCAAAGCTTCATATGGTTGTCAAACATTGTTATCCACGGTGGCTTTAGGTTTCACTTGTGATCCAAGGTGGTGGGGTGCCCAGCTTTTGCATTGAAAATGATTTGTAGGGTTTGAGTGAGTATATATGAAGGGGCAAAATAGACATTTACATTTTAGATAGGAAAATGAGAAAAAATATGGGTGCCTTCATGAATTGGTGGGGTGCCCATAGCGGGCCTCAAGTTGTATTAGAAATCAACTTTGATTATGTGACATACAGTTGTAGTTTGAGTTGGACTACCATGCATGTACGCATGTATATTGACGCGCGCCGAACGCGTCAATAAAATTAAATTTCCTAAACCAACTATTTTATAGAATAGTGGCAAAGGGTCGATCCTACGAAGATTGGTATTCTTTCTAAGATTTAAAAAGAACAAAAAGAGAAATCGGAGTTTAAGAGAGAATGAATTAATTAACTAATCTAAATATAAACAAAATAAACAAAACAATGAAAATAATTTGAAAACAATTAATAAAAACACCTAGGTCAAGACATACAAGTTCAGTTCGATAAAAGATTGGATTTGGTCGTCGATTTATATAAAATATGCAAATCAAAATATCCTAGTGTAGCTATAGAACCGGTAACGTACGCGGTTCCTCTCACTTCCTAATCTCGATAGCCAAGGTACGACGGTGACTATTTCTCTAATCAAACACACAACCATATATTCAAGTGAATTATGTTTAATGTGTTGACCGCAATGGGCTTTGTGAAGGCACTACACCTGAGACAACCGGATCACTCGTGTGTCCAATTTAGCCTAGATTTCTAAGGTATTCAACCTGGTCCCAAAGGGTCTAATCAATCGGTATGGTCGAATGCCACTAGTGTGGTCTTATTGCACAAGTACGGATGCTTACGACCTCCATCGAGTAAATCAAGGTTTAAACAAGCGTTTAATTTCAATTGTTCAAATAATACCAAAGAAAATAAAATAATAATGAAAAGATTGAAATTAAAATATATAAATCTCACAAATCTATTGATACGCACAGTCGAACCTCCCTCGCAGTCTTGCCTAAGTTAGAGATTTTAGCCTCGCATAATTGAAGAACACCAAGAGAAAAAGAAAAATAGAAAATTCGGGAGAAAGAGTTCGGCCCCACCAGCAGAGACCAGAATAGAAGTCCCGCTTGCTCCGAAAAATCCCTAATTAAAACTGCCAGTTTTGGATGGAGATCGATAGTGACGATGGGAATGGAGATTCTGCCCCCACGCGATGAGGAAACCGTTGGCGCCCCCTATCCCCGAGGATGAGGAGCGATCAACAAAGAAGGTGAAAAATAAGAAAACGGTAGAAGAAGTGAATAAAGCTAGTTTCGATATCTCGAATCTCACGTCCTTTAGGGATATAATTGCTCAACATAGAAGTGCACTGCAAGAACAGCAAGAAGGGGAAGATCCCCCTCTGTCTCCGGATGATGTTTTCAGGAACAAAACGTCGAGGCCGGTAAAATTGAACTTCTCGGAGCGCGTCCAAACAAGCATGAACGAGGCAATGAAGAAATGTGTCATGATCAGGGTATTGGGAAAAGGAATAAGTTATACGACGCTTTCAAATAGGATACAATTATTGTGGAATCTCAAAGGCAGATTGCGTTTAACTGACATCGATAATGGCTACTACATGGCAAAATTCTCCTTGAACGAAGATTATATGCATGTACTGCTGAATGGCCCATGGACCATCATGGGACACTATCTTACATTCCAACCGTGGACGCCCCATTTTGCTACTGATCGACCGAATCTCTCGGCGGTGGCCACTTGGATTCGCTTGCCAGGGCTCCCTTTCAGGTATTATCGTAAGAACATTCTTCGAGAAATTGCAGAAACGATTGGTGATTTTATCAAGATTGATTATAATACGGTTTCGGGTGAAAGGGGGAATTTGCAAGGATGGTCATTTATCTTGACCTCCGGACCCCAGTGCACCTGCAAAATGGAAATCGATGGAAGATTGCAACGTATTGAATATGAGTCTCGCCTACATTTGTTACAAATGTGCAATGTATGGGCATACTTGTGGATTCTTGTCCGTGATGTGATGCGCTCTAAACCAAATGGTCATGATGGAATTGAAGCGTCAACGACGTTGGAAAGAATCGAGCCGTGCAAAGGTACCTCTCGTAACGTCATTGACGGTGGCGCGCCTATCGGAAAACTCACACGACACCGCGGGCCTTGGATTCACGCGCCACGTAGAGGACGACGCCCAAATCCACGAGTATCCGAGACACTGGGAAATCTGGGCATAATTTGACAATTAAGGAAACTAGCCGATCAAGATTCGAAATTCTCGCCAATATGCTCATCAAGCGCGGAAGAAGATCCACAATCCCACAATCAATGGAAAATGACTAAAGATACGGGAGAATGGAGAAGTTCGCCGCGTAATGGGAAAAGTATTTCTCAAGGAAAGGTTACGTATAAGGCAAAGAAGCAAATAAGGCAAGAAAACGTTAACAATACTGAGCAAAATATGAAGGAGATTTCGTCCATTATTGAAACATTGGGCCAGCCTAAGGAAAATAAGGCCCAAAACTGTCAAAGGCCCAAAGCTGGCCATGTTGCAGTGGCCCAAATAAACACCAATAGCCCTGGACCTTCCATGACTAAACAAACGACATGCATACCTTCTGCAAGTAAAGTTGGAGATCTTGTAATTGAGGGGCCGGTTTCGGCTGTGCTCAACCCTAACAACCACTCAGTCTCAAGGCTACCTACAGAAGTGAATGTACAAGGGAAAGATAAAAGCGCATATGAGGGAAGAAAGGACCGGATGAAGACCACACGTGAGATGAATTCCAGTGGCAAACCACCAGATTCTTCGAAGGTATTTTTCCTCAAAGGTCGATCAAGGTCCAAGGAAGGACGACCACCCCCACTACCGGATCCAGGCGACCAAAAAGATGATGCTATGCAAGAGGACATATATTCATCTCCTGATGAGGATGCAAGCGAGAATGAGCAAGAGGCGGGAGACATCAACATGGATGTTCATACCCCTTTATTTTGATATAATAATGACGCCTTTTCTTGTTTGGAATTGCTAGGGTGCTGCGAGAGGGGTTCTTTCGTCAACTTTCTCTCTTACTCAGGACACATCAAATTAAAGTGCTAGTCCTGCTGGAGACAAGAGTTAGCGGAGTGAAAGCCGAAAATTTCATCAAGAAAACGGGTTTGGAGAAATCGCACCGTGTGGAGGCGTTCGGGTTTTCTGGAGGCATTTGGGTTTTATGGAGGAAGGAAATACAAATTAAAATATTACATAGTCAGTGGCAGTTCGTACACATGAGAAACACATTGACAACATCACATTCCTTTTTATGCACAATGGTTTATGGAAGTCCAATTCCTTACTAATAGAAGACTTCTATGGACGGAATTGAGAAATATTGCTATTCGAATCGATGAACCATGGCTAGTTGCGGGAGATTTAAATGCGTTATTAAGGCTAAGATAAAAGGGGGGCGCATCACAAATTCGAATCTGCAAGAGGTATAATGCTTGGGTGAGAGATGCAGGACTATGTGAAACTAAGTGCAGGGGCACATATTTTACATGGGCAAGGGGCCTATGCCATGAAAAACTGGATAGAGTTTTCTTCAATCAACAGTGGCCTCGGGTTTTTGTTTCTTTCCAAGTGACCCATCTTGCAAGAATTCAGTCTGATCATTCCCCCTTCTATTTACTGTAGAACTCCCAGGCGTGTCAAGACAAATACATAAACCGTTCCGATTTCTAGCAGCTTGGGAAACACATCCAGATTGGGGAAGACTTGTTCAGGAATCGTGGAATCCAAATCGGGCAATCAATGAAGCCGTTCAAATCATGAATGAGTCACCAAACAATGGAATCATGAGGTGTATGGAAATATTTTCCAAAGAAAGAAACGTCTCTCGGCGAGAATCTTAGGAATTCGAGAGAGCTCTCGAAAGACATAATTCATCAAACCTTCGAAAGCTAGATAAGGAATTGCGAGATGAACTAGAGCGGTGTTAACTCGGAGGAAATGTTATGGCACCAACGAACAAACTCGATTGGATCACATTGGGGATAGAAATTCAGCTTTCTTTCATGCTAGAATGAACTCACGTTCAAAAAAGAAACAAATTTTAAAGTGAAAGTGGACAATTCATGGTGTGAGGATCGATACGTGCTAAAGAATGAGGCTCTTAAATTTTTTCAACGAGATGTATGGGGACGAGTGGAGGTCCTGCCTTTATACGAAAGAAAGATGTTTTTCCCCTTCTTCCGAACTTCAATGAGCGCGACCTTGGAAATGCCTATCACGGAAGAGGAGATCAAGCAAACATTATTTCAAATGGCCCCGCTAAAAGCTCCAGGATCGATGGAGTTACGACTTCTTTTCAGCGAAACTGGCAAACAGTAGGATCATCAATTTGTAAGATGGTGATGGAAACATTCGCAAGGGGGGAACTGGATAAGTCCATTAACAAGGCTTTGATATCTTTAATCCCTAAAATTGACAAGCCAGAGGCTTTTTCTCATTTCAGGCCAATTAGCTTATGCACAATCAATTATAAAATCATCACCAAATTAATCGCTAATAGGCTAAAAACAGGTGATGCCTATTCTCATTGATCCAGCTCAATCAAGCTTCGTCGCGGGGAGACACATCTCTAGTAACATTATAATTGCACAAGAACTTCTACATTCGATGCGGACATCGAAGAGTAGGAGGTGCTGGCTCACAGTTAAAATTGATTTTGAGAAGGCATATGATAAGCTTAACTGGGGATTTATTGCGGATACATTACGTGATGCAAAAATTCCACCCTTCATTTCCGTGAGTGCGATGAAGCGGTTGCATACGAGTTCTTCCCAAGTAATATGGAACGGTGAAACTACAAAAGCCTTTAAGCCGTCTAGGGACAAGGAGACCCGGTATCTCCATATCTCTTCGTCCTATGCATGGAAAGACTTTCCCAAGCTATAAACTTAGCTGTCGTTAATGGGCGTTGGAAACCAGTGAGGTTTGGTACTCATCCCGTTTGTATTTCGCATTTATTTTTCGCCGATGATCTGTTACTCTTTTGCAGAGGCTTCCGGCTAGAAAACGAGTGCGGGTAATGGTGGAGATACTTGAGGCTTTTTGCGAGGCGTCGGACAAAATATTAACAACTTTAAGTCTCGGATGTTCTTTTCACCAAACATCTCGAGAGCTCAAGCGCATAAGCTTAGTACCACGCTTAACATTCCTATGACTCTGGATTTAGGGAGATATTTGGGTGTTCCGTTGTTACATAAAAGAGTCACTAAAGGCACATATGAACCATTAGCACATAAGATTCGACAGCGCACATCGTCATGGAACCCCGAGACTATCTTTTTGGCTGGTCGATCGACGCTGTGCAAATCAGTGATCTCTACAATGGTCGTTTACACTATGCAGACAACCAAATTACCTGCTTCAATCTGTGATGATATTGATAAGACGTGTCGGAAGTTTTTGTGGGGTGGCGCTGATCGGGGAAAGAAAGTGAACTTGGTTTCATGGAATGAGATATGCCAACCCAAAGGATGTGGTGGTCTTGGCCTTAAGAAAATGCGGTTGATGAATGAGGCGCTCCTAATGAAATTAGTGTGGAGGCTCGTGTCGTCAACTAACGAGCTTTGGGTGCAGCTTCTTAAGGCTAAATATGGTGATGTCTCTCCCCAAATGTCAGAGTTACCTAATACGAGGAAGGGGTCTCACTATGGAGAAGTCTTGGAAAAATTTGGAGTAACACACACAAAATATTGGATGGGCTGTTGGAAACGGGACCGTTAGTAGATTTTGGTTAGATAATTGGTTGAATCTAGAGAAGCCACTGGGAGAATATGCGACGAGAAGGGTACCACCAAATAATGAGCTTGAACCTGTAGCTGCCTATGTTACAGCTTGAAGGAAACTGGGAATGGAGCAAGTTTCAAGAATACCTTCCAGCTGAGATACTACTTAAAATTGCAAGCACTCACCCTCCGTGTCACAATCTAGGAGATGATGGAGTTTATTGGAGGAAATCCCCATCCGGGCATTTTTCAGTATCGTCAGCTTATAGAGAAATTATGCAGCATACCACTATCAAGAACAAAGCATGGAAACTTATATGGAGTTGGCATGGACCGGAAAAGATCAGAACCTTTTTATGGCTAGCTTTCAGAAATGCTCTGCTGACAAATAGCACAAGATATAAGAGACGCTTAGTGGTAGAACCTTGTTGTGAATTATGTAACGCGAAGGAGGAGACGACAAACCACGTCCTTCGCGAATGCGATAGAGCACTCATGGTATGGTATAAGCTTAAAGTCATGGATGTTGTCCCAAACTTCTTCGAAGAACCCTTTGAGGAATGGTTTTTAGCAAATCTCACAAGTAAGGTTGTGCTGGAAGAGGTCCGATGGCCAATATTGTTTGCGGCAATGAGTGGGGCCTTATGGAAAAGTAGGAACAAAGAGGTAATTGCCAATGAAAAGTGTGATGATTTCAACCTTGTCTCCTCCATCCGGCTCAGCTAGAGATCCAATCTGCGTATGACAAATTCATGAGCGAGAGATAAAAAGAAAGGCGAGAAGTATGTCAAGTGGGATGCTCCACCGTCCGGATGGCTTAAAGTGAATACGATGGGGCCTTGCGAGCTCGGGCGAAGCGTCGGCGGGGAGTACTTAGAGACTCAAGTGGCGAATGGCGAGGAGGCTTTATGTTCAACATAGGAATTTGCTCTATCTACACAATTTGAACTATGGGGTGCGTTAATTGGTCTCCAATATGCATGGAGAATGGGCTATCGCAAGGTGATTTTGGAAATGGATAGCCTTGCAAAGAAGCGATTCTTGAAATTAATAATCGGTGTGTCTCATAATCAACGCTGGGCACTATTATCGCAAATACTCAAGCTTCTTGATGACCATTGGCAAGTGCAAGTCAAGCATGTGCACAGGGAAGGCAACCGGGTGGCGGATCGCATGGCTAGTTTGGCTAGGCAACTCAGTATAGGCACCATGTTCTGGCCAAATGTACCTGCAGGAATACATCCACTTTTAATTGATGATATAAGGGGAATGGGCTTCCCCAGAATGATCCCTTTGTAATAAGACTTTTAGTCTCCCATTAATATAAAAAAATAAAAATAAAAATAAAAATAAAAAAAACTGCCAGTTTTGTTTGTAACCCGTCCGTCCGGGACAATCTTGGGGTTATTTTGAGGTGCAAACAGGGTCTCTGTCACGTGTTACAGCGTGATTGGTTGGGCATGTTGAATGCATGATGTGGCGCTGCTGGATTGGAGGAGAACCTGCTGTGATGACGCTGCTGTACCAGAAGCCCGCCACGTGGCGTTTCTGGATTGGAGGAGGCTTCTTTTGATGACGCATGCAGCTGACGCAAAGCAGCTTTGCTGGAATACGTGGACGAATCTGGGCACGCCATGTGGTGCCTGGCAGGCAGCTGATGCAAGCGGTTGCAGTTGGCAGACCAATAGGGAGGCGACACGTGGACTGCAACAGGGATACTGCCAATGAGAGAGCGACACGCGGCGCAAGATGGAAAGTTGCATATAGGTAGTTCACACAGTTTTTCGTCACCAATTCAACCGCGCATTCTAAAAATCCTAAAAATGAACAATAAAGATAATTAAGCCCGTATGTCGAAGATTCAACAATAAAAATACATAAATAAACTATATATAATATGCATAAATAATGACCTATCATATATATGCATTGAGTGTGCTTGTTGAAAAAAAAATGTTCGTAGTGTTGTGTTGTGCGGTTTGTGAGCGCAGCTGCGTAATTCTTTTTCGAGTGCCGTGGAGATGTCGTTCGATGTATATGATATAATTTCACAGGTAAATATTGATAACATCTATTAGGAATGTCACGTATTGATTTTTATTTCTTTTCTTTTTTTTTTGGTCACAAACCTTGAACACTTCTGGGTTTAAAGTTCCCGCTCTCGCAAAATTTAGTTAAAAACTCGTCCCCTTCCTTAATTTCTTTTTGAGCCCATCAATAAATTCAGTTCCAATTAATTATAAGAATTTGATTTTGCAGCCTCCAACTCCTGCAAGGAGAAGCTTTGAATTTGATCAGGAAGCCATGTTGGAATGTCTTGAGGCAAGAAATTCTCAATTTTCACTTGTTGAAGACCAGGAAACTGAAATTTGCAACATAAGCAGCCTCCTCAAAGACTACTGCAGCATGAGAGAAGCAAAAACATGAATTTCATCAACACATGTTTCACAGTTTACTATGTTGTTTAGTTTCCTTTTTCTAGTTTTATTTCTATAGGTGTAATGTACCACTGTGTAATTCATGAACATGAACATCATTCATTAATTCCAATACACAGTGATGACTTGGTTGTTGTTGTTTTTTTCATGCCTGCCGCGAGCCTATGATCTCCGCCAGTACCGATACTATTCCCAACTTGACCACCTTTCAATTTTTATAGGTGTGAGGTTTTATGTTAAAAGGCCTCGGTACTAGTTAAGAGGAGATCACCACTTATATATTTCACTACGAAGTTTCAATTATCCGATGTGGGATTATTATTTCGGTCCACACATCTCAACACTCCACCTTGGACCGAAATCTATCCAAGGGTTTTTTTTTTTTTTGACAGGTCCCGATCGAACCGTCGGCTCTGATACCATGTTGTTTTTTTCATGCCTCGCCGCAAGAGCCGCCATGCACACTTCTCATGAGCCTATGATCTCCGCCAAGAGATCAAATCTGTCCCCAACTTGACCACCTTTCAATTTTTATAGGTGTGAAGTTTTATGTTAAAAGGCCTCGGTACTAGTTAAGAGGAGATCACCACTTATATATTTCACTATGAAGATCCGATGTAGGATTATTATTTCGGTCCACACATCTCAACAGTTGTTCTATATACAGAAGCGATACTTTCTTTCATACACTTAACAAAAACATCTACATTACTATATTGTGACTTAGTGTTGTCATTCTAGCATGGATATTATGAAGCTTCAATTGTAACATACAGAACAACATATAAAGTGATACAAATTGAGACAAACAATTAAAAAAAGAAGAAGATAAGAACATGATGTTAAGAGAATAGATTTTAGTCCAAGGGAACACTTGAATAACAGACCTTAAACCCAAACAAGGAGTAATCTTGTAGGTGGTGAAACCAGCTTCCATTCATGCTTGGTTCTCTCCGTGCCACTGTTCACCTCAACCACCATCTCCATATGAAACATGAGTTGAATCTCTGTTGATTCATGTGTGCTTTCTTTGATTTCTATTACAATGTCTACAATAATCACCTTTCCTCCCTCCTCTTTTGAACTAGTTGCTTCTCTACATCGCTTCAGTATCTTCACGCATTCCTCGTCGGACCAGTTATGCAAAACCCCCAACATTTTATATAGTTGGCTCAAGTTAAAAGAAAAGTTAAAATTCAATTTAGCTAGCTCAAGAACATTGATGATCATCGATCTTAATGTGTTTAAGTTCAGCCATCAAAATTGGCATGCCTTCATCTAAGAGAATTTTGCCTTTTAATAGGAAGAAATGCAACAAGATGTTAACATATCATTGTAAACAAAAGCATATGTATAGATACTAGTTTAGTACGGAATTGAGACTTTGTTGTTGTTTGTATATGTATATATACTAGTTCTTCTATGATAAAAATAATCAAGTCAGAGAGGCGAAATCTTAACTGTATACGTCTCAGCTATCTGGGAGGCGAAAGGGGAGCAGAGGAGGGCATGGGCTGCATTAGTTGTTAATTTAAATGGTGTTGAAACTCTCAAGGCATGAAGACCACAAAGATGATTAGAATTAATAAAGGAAACAAAGAAGTATATAAATACCTTGATAAGAACATCATCAGTATCAGTAGAAGTTTGAGTATGAATTAATGAATTGTTGACAACATGCCAACAACTCATGGATGATGGGAACACATAACCGTGGTATTGGTATTTTTAAGTTATGTCCAAGGTTTATCAATTTCACATCGATCGCATGATGCAAGTAGAAAGTTGACAAAAAGTGGTTTCCAACATGATTTCAATTGGCAACATTGCAGGTACCTAGAGGAGTCTTGGATTAGATCTACTGTTTATATATATTTCCTTTAACTTAGCTGTTGTAATTGCAATTCTCATTACTAATATATATAAAAAAAAAAAATGATGTCAAAGCTCCTTCCATTATTTTCATATTCCATCAGCTCAAGCTTTTTGGGCATACATAAGCCGAATCGCCAAAAGAAGGTTTTTTTTTTTTTTTTTTTTTTTTTTTTTTTTCATGTGTTGGTTGTGCTTTGCTCATCCCAAACTATTCTAATTAAATAATAAGTTGGTATGGTATGTGGTATATTGTATTGTTGTAACAGGGTGGGTGTTCGAGTCCAAATTGTGAAAAAATAAATTGGTTTCTTTCTTATTTAAACATCTATGGTCGTACAAAATGATTTCGAGTTCAATGAAATATGATGCATACTTTTTTAGGGCCGCTAAGGGCACCCCACCGTTTAATGAGGGCAACCGAGATAATGTAGGCACAAACCGATTTACCTTGGGCACCCAAAAATTAGACCAGAAATACCGAAAATACCCCTCGTAAAAATCCCGCTGCACCCCACCACCCCCACACCACCTTCACCGATCTTGAATCGAAGAACCCATTTGGTTTGAGCCGACCAGATGAGAGGAATCTCCGAAATCGTGTCTCCGTGTCTCGCCTTGTGTTTCTCCTTCGGTTTACGGCTTTTTTGCAGTTCGTAGGGTCGTGGTGTGAGCCGATTTCGTCTCCAAGTTAGGGTTCGGTTGAAGTTCGTCGAACACACATTATTTGCGCGAAATCGCTCTGTTGAAGGTACATTTTTAGTGTAATTAAGTTACATTTGGTAGAGTAGTTGTGATTTGCAGTGGTGGTTTGTTCAATAGTTAATAAAATGGGAATTCGCGGTTCTCGGCCACACAGGCCAGAGAATGTGCTAACTGTCTCGGCCAAGCATGGCCGAGAGAGAAGCTACATTTTTGGGAAGTCGAAGTCTCGGCCACAAAGGCCGGAAAAGCTCACAGTGGCTCGGTTACGCATGGCCGAGAGTACTCTAGTTGTCTCGGCCGAGATGTAACGAGAGCTATAATTAGTGCTAGGTAATGTGGTGGCGGTGGTGTATGACCGAGAATTTGCTCATACTCTCGGTTGTACACTGGCGAGAGTGTTAGAGTAGGCTCGGGCGTGATTGGCCGAGAGCAAGGCGAATTGAAATGGGCAAGCAATCTCGGTGGTGCATAACCGAGAATTCTTCATTGGACTCGGTTGTACCCTGCCGATATATTGGAGGAATTGTCGGTCATGGGTGACCGAAAATATGGGTTGTTTGACGGACCTGCTTGACCGAGACATCAGAAATGGATGAATTTGAACATTTTTTTTTGTAAATTTTTTTTGGGTTCTGTTCCATGCGCTTATATGTTGTAATTTTTTCAGGTATGGCTCGTCCGAAGGTACCGGTGACTAGGGAGGAGGCTGGTATTGAGGTGCCGAGGCCTAACTAACCGGGCGAGGTGGCGGAGACCCCGACGATCGTCAGGAAAAGAGAAAGAAAGGAGAATAAGGATGTTAAGGGAAAGGCCAAGGTAGATGGTCATCGTGGAAGGTTACATTTGCACGATGAGGGTTCGAACATCGATGTTGGGCGACATGAGGATCTTGTTGTTGCCCAGAGAGGAGAGGAGGGCATGCATCGGAGTCTAGTAGCGGTGACTCTTCGAGTCGGGAACACGATAGAAACAGATCGTAATGTGGGCGGGAGCGATGTGGTGGAGCTCGCCATGATGAAGGAGAGCGAGAAGGGCTGTTGAAGCGCGTGCTCCATTCCCCGGTGGTCCTATACGACGGCGCGGTTGAAGAGCTTCAAGGATCATGTGGCTTTATCGATTTGGAGCAATGATGTAATTTCAATTTCATTGAACGGATTAACTTAATACTCATGGTCTTCACATAATGACGATATGTTTTTACATTTGCGGGAGCGACCCGTTCTTAAGTGTATCAATCACGAGCTCAAATACAGGAATGAGATTTACATCGTGCCACCGGACACGGCGGGACTTCGAGAGGATTATTCAGGCGTTCGGGTTGAATACGCTCATAGATCCGCTCATACCGCAAGGCCAACAAGGAGGTGATCTCTGCATTTGTGGAGCGGTGGCACGGAGACGAACACATTTCACCTACCTTTTGGTGAAATGTCTATCTCATTAGAGGATGTCGACCTTCCTCCCGAAGATTCTGTGACGGGCAAAGTTGTTGCGGTGGAGAACTTTGCGAGGTACACGGAGGAATCTCGCTCGGACGCTATCAAGATGGTCTCGAACCTACTTGGGGTTAGCGTCGAGGAGGCTGAGGAGGAGGTGAATATCAGCAAGGGGCTCACAGTGCGCAAACATTGGTTGAAGAGTCGATGGTGCCCCAAAGCTGGTTCGAGACCCAGAAATTATCCTCCTGTGGAATGCACCGCCCAAGCGTACCTGATATACTTGTTGTCCTGCACTCTTTTTGCCGATAAGAGTGGGTCTCGGGTGTCGATCGCGCTGCTGAAGCTTCTTAAGGACTTGGACGACGTAGGAAACTACGCATGGGGTGCGGCTGCGTTGACCTACTTGTATCGACACCTGGGGTCCGCCACGAGAGTGCAAGTGTCTCAGATTGCTGGCTACCTCACATTGCTTGAGGTTTGTTATAAAAATAGACTTAATTTTCATTTTGTATTTCAATTACTTGCAATTGTGGACTAACTAACATTGTATGTATTTGCAGGGATGGGTGTACGACCATATCAAACTTGGTCTGGCCACACCCAATGCGAAGTACCTGGACTACGTGCAACCTCGTGTCTGCAGATGGATTCAAAAGCACGAGACGGTGGCAAATGTTGACAAGCTCGGGGCCATTAGGAGAACCTTGGATAGGTTGCGCCCAAGTGATGTGAGATGGTTATCCATATCCTCTGATGATTGATGTTTTAGGAATTTATTTTTGCTAACAATGGTTGTTGCATTTTGACTAGGTCACTTGGGACCCATATGTGAATTTGAGGGAAAATGGAGTTGTGCACGCGATGACCTTTTACGATGGGACGATCAAGTACATGGATGTGGTGGAGCCACTACCACCCGGAGAGGATTCTCGGAGACGGTTTGGACATGTGCAATATATACCGGATCCTCCGTACGTCCAGGTGGAAGCACACCGAGGCCCATCTGCGAACAAGTACTCCGTCAAGTATTGGTTCCAACAAGACTATTGGGAGCGGTGGAGGAACCATTTGTTGGCTCCTGAAGTTCGGGCGACAAGGCGGAATTTGAGTTTTTGGCTACACCGGACTACACCGCCTTGGTTCCTCAAAGTGTCTCATCCCGTTATCACCAATCCGACCTCGAGGACCATTCCATGGTCGCCACAACCATCGCAGATAACGAGCTACTTGAGGTATTGAAATGGTTAAATATATTATGCATTTATTATTAATTTCGATATGTTTTACATTGACACTAACCCAATTTTTTCATCGAGCGTAATAGGCGAGCGTTGGACGCGGCGTTGCGATGGATGGACCTCCCGCCGGAGGTGTGTACGATTGAGTCGGCGAGGACAATCATGTGTGACATCGTCAACTTTCTTTCATGGAGGAGTATAGGTCCCACCCCCACGAGTACGACTCCGGCAACCGCAACCGGCACAACCGCAACATCCGGCCCTACCGGGAGCCGAGGCGATCCCCAAAGATGGTAGCACTTCCACACACTCCACCCCCCACAAATGTGACCGCCACGGTCGATGCTCGCCCTCCGAAGAGAATGCATGGGAATGAGTATCAAATGAAGAATGTGAATAAACCCAAGCAATGACCGTTTTGCGGAGGGATAGACATTTGTATCACATTCTTTGAGTTTTATGATGTTTGCGGAGATGTTTTTATGACAGTTTGTAATGTTTGATGACTACTTGTTGTGTTGCGCTTATATGGTGCGTATTGACTACATGATTTACGACATTTTTAAATGTTTAATGAGTACTTGTTGCTGTTGACAACATTTTTCTTACAGTTTATAATGTTACATTGCCTATCGTTCCATTTTGGTATTTTTTGGTTCTAGGATACTTGTTTTTCTGATTATGAGGGTGTCTCGGTCAAGCAGGGCCGACAATCATGTTCAATTTTCGGTAGTGATCAACCGAGACAATTACAGGATTCCCGGTCTCACCCGGCCGAGAATGTCGCTGATTCCAGTATTTAAATATGTGTCGGTTCCTGATGGCAGAGAAGCTATGGGTAAGGTCGCGCATGGGTCGACGAGAAGCGAAAATTTCGATATAGCGCGACCGAAACCTAACGTTAGTTCTCGGTGGTGTATGGCCGACATTTATGCCGTATGTCTCGGTTATTCAGGGCCGACATGTATGTTCCAGCAACAATTTCCCACTAACTCGACAACTAACTTTCCAACTAACTTCGAACAAATGAAAATCCAGCACGACAGTAGCCACGGAAACAAAAGTAATTATATTTCAATGTACTAGGAAAAAATCACTATACAAGAATCAAATTGTACAACAATACCCCAAAGGTGATACGAAATTACACTCATTGTATATCCGTACAACTTGACAACTAACTTTCAAAATTGGTAAATTTACAGGCATCAAGAATTCTAGGTACAAGTTTAGCACTACGGTGTACCTAAATCTACAACGGATACGGTGGCATCATCAATAGTTGCAATGGGCGCGATGTCCCGAAAGACGAATCCATCACCCCAAACTTTCGCGCAGTCCGCAACATACCGGTCCCACGAAGGATATAAGGATGGCAATGGTGCATTCACACGCAACTTCACCTGTCAAAGTGAACAATATAACATAAACATATTGTCACAACCCCGCTCCGGGGGAAAAAATAACAATTCAACAAAATTAATAGCTCTTACCCTAACTCAATGTATATTCATGTCATTTACCATGGCAATGACAAGTCTGTTGTGCAACGACGACGGTGGAGCACTACGTAGAGGTAGAAATGGGGTAGCACTCCCAAGCGAGAGGTTGACGAGAATGACATTGAATGCAGTGGATACCAACAATCCCATGTCTGGAAGTGTCAACCATTCTTTGAAAGATGCACCAACTTGATTCTTTTGGCAATGCACCGCAATCTTGACACTCTCGTAACTCGAGCCTAGCAATTCCCGCCAAAGGTCTTCATGCCCGATAATCTCATCATACATCCTTCTACGGACAATCCTCCACCCGTCTACATCGGCAAGTCGAAGCTCAGACGCAACACACCGATATCCACAATTTCCATCGGCAACCACATCGATGATGCCCTCAACATGTGGCAACCAATCCGGTTCTACGCAATGACCGTAAGCCATGTTAGTTGCACTTTGCGTGCGTCGACTGCCACGACGCATTTTAGGAACAACTTTACTTTTCTTCTGCCTAGAACTGGAGGCCTCCTGAGTCGATAGCACGTACTCAAATCCGGTCGGCAACCGTCTCGTTGAAGAATCGTCACCATCGTGTTTTCTATTCGAAGTTTCCCTTTGTCTTAATTTTCGCCGGCGGCACAACTCCCGGAGTAGACGAAGGTCGACTAATCTCCCTGAGCTGCTGAATAATCCTGAGTCGATCGTCCTCATCAGTGTAAGCATGAAACTTTTCCAACATCCGTTCAATCTCATCGTGCACGTTGTACCCAGACGGGTCCACCAGATTCTCAGGTATCATACTCAACTTTCGCCAGTAAACATGAATGTCCTCGAGAGGGATGGGCGACCGAGCAAATATATGATGGTTTAGCTCATGTGCACAAGGAAGGCTATTGGTGGTGCGTATCTCGCAACCACAACGAGTGGAGTCGTGACCAACATCCTCTCTACGTGTCAATTCATCTCTAATTAGCCTAAGCGCCCGTTGAGAGACATAACCACGCAATCGTCGATACAACTCATCAATATACTCATGTTGGACCACATTAAAACTTAGCTCAAACGATGCCTTGATATTGTTGTGTTGGATTCTAAGGAGGCCATCAACCACATTCCACGAGTCTCGAAATTGGTCCGACTGTTCCCAAGGTGTAGCTTCATAATAGAATGCGCAGACTCCACCCTCTGCGTTGTCGTTTCCCCAAAGTGCATAATTCTATTTGTCCAAGCGGAGACAAATTTCTCCTTGTAGTTCTTTAACTATGTGTTGTCCAAGTACTCCGTAAGACCCTTGACATTCCCAAACTCACAACGCAGGTCATTCATCCTAACTTCAAATAAGGCATCCGAGTTGGCATACATCACGCTCGTCCACCTATCCATAAAACGCGCAAAACCATCGTTCTCCCCAAACATCTTCTTAGTCTTGGCCAATACTACTTTGTTGATGTGCCAAGAGCAAATGAGGTGAGACGAGGCCGAAAAAACTTCTTCTATGGCACTAATAAGGGCTAAGTCCCTATCGGTAACGAACACGTCAGGCTTAGGCCACCCATCCAATATGGATCTCAAGTTCTCAAGTGCCCAAACATAATTCCCATGACTCTCTGATGATAAGAATGCGAACCCAACGGAGAACGTCAAGTGCGTAGAAGTGATGCCAACAATCTCCAACAAAGGCATTCGGTACCTATTTGTCTTGTACGTGCAATCCATCAAAATAACCGATGGGAAACACCTTAGCAACTTTATTGAGTCGGGATGTGACCAAAATAACTCGGTGACAACATTCGTAACGGGATGCTTCCTATGCCATGACATCCACTTATTCTTCTCCAATATGTGCAACAGCTTGTTGCATTTGAGTCCTCCCACCCGCATCCTCATTTCGGACTTTTTGTCTTGCATTATATATTGTCCTCATTGTCGATACGTTTCTAACATCTCTTTGCTTCAACGTATTTAGGATGTCTCTTGGCTTCACATTCCCTTTGTCATTTGCTCCACAACTTCCTGCTCCCCCTTATCCAATCTCCGGCAAATGAATGGCCGTCCAAGTTTTTTGCGGGCTCGTGATTGTGCCTCCCATATATAACAGTTAAATACCACAAGAGTCGCATTTTCCTTTACATTGATAAGGAAAGGGCATCCACATTTCTTCGTACCGGTTTGAGTCCTCGCCTTTTCCTCTTCTTCATCATTTCTTGCTTTCAAATAAATTTTGGCCGCTTTCCCCTTCCCTACCCTCTGAGACATTCCCATATATGTTCCAGACCTCTCACACGCAAGTTTCACCCTCCCCCTACGCTTAATGCCCCCGGCATCAGAGTGCTTTGTCACTAGCACAAACATGTTCTCGCGGCCTATCATTTGAAGCCATGAAACAAACTGGCTTCTGCAGATGGGAAGGGCCTACAAGGTGTAAACGTGTCCTTGTAGTATGGAAATAGGGTACAAACCGACATTACCTCGCAATACAAACGAGTGTAACATTATAATCAACCAAAATGTACAAAGACAAACACAAAAAGACCCAAAAAATAGGTTCTCGGTTGAACAGTCCGAAACTTTCTTTGGAGTCTCGTCACGTTCGACCGGGAGTTACAGCAGTACTCTCGGTTGTACCATTCCGTGTCCTACGTACACCTCTCGGTCCTCTATGACCGAGACATCACCATACATCTCGGTCTGCGAGGCCGATACAATCGCGCACCCGAGACGAAACTTCGGATAACCGCTAAAAAACACAATAAATTTGCAAAATTACCTCAAGGACGACCTCCTCTTGCACCGAAGCGTCTAATCCTCCATTATATAGTGGAAACAAGTTCGGATTTGAAGAAATTACCAAACCCTACGTTGACAAACAAATCATCATTTTCACGCTTTTACACAACTAAACAGTTCAAAAAACCATCATATGGTTGTCAAACATTGTTACCTCGCTATCGGATGATGTCAATCCGCAAGAATCGATCAACGCACTTTCCAAACGCAATGTGGCTTTGTGGTTCAACCTTGTGGTGGGGTGCCTTTTTTTCTTTGTCAAAATGATTTGTGGGGTTTGAATCACTATATATACAAGAGGCAAAATGGTCTTTTCCAGCTTTTCTTTGGAATTTTTACAAATACTTTTGGTGCCCTCATTAAACGGTGGGGTGCCCTTAGCGGCCCTTACTTTTTTTTGTCAAAGAAAAAAACTACTCTTACTTCAATGATAAAGAAGAAAATTGTAGGATTTTGTCATCCTAGTTTCTTCGTCAGTTGTGCTATAATGACATCATTTTGCACCATCCACTCACTTGCTACTTTACTGTTATCTATATATTAAGGGTGACAATTCGTGTCGGTTAGTCGTAAACGTGTCGTGTCATAAGCAGGTCATGACCCATATAATGCAAACTCATTACATGACATGTTTATTAATCGTGTTAATCGTTTTCGTGTCTAACTGGGTCGTGTTAAACATGTCGTGTATTCGTGTCACCCATTTATTAAATATTGTATTTAAAAATTTTATTTTATTTAAACTTTTATAATTTGGTTACTACTTTTTAAAATATATCTAAATGATTAAATTCGAACAAACATACTAAAATAGCCAATAAAATATAATGTGGTTGTATATAGTCGTTAGTTTTACTTTACTTTTTCATTCGAGTCTTTATTACTCTTAATAATAAAGCAAAAATGACTCGTAATAATAATATAAACAAAATTATAAGAATCATTTAAAAAATATCTAAATTTTACTTTGGTGAAAAACTTTAGTTTTTCTTAATAAATAATTATTTATAAAATCTAAAACATAAATAATATATTAAAAGTAAAATGAATATTTCCTCTCGAATATAAAATAAAATATGATAAAAGATGTCTATAAATAAAATAAATAAATCATGCTATTAACATGCATTCAAATGGGTGAATTTTGTACCAATCTATTTATTATACTATATTTATTATTTATACATTATTCTTTAGTCGTGTTAAGCGAGTCATAAATGAGTTAACCAGGTTGACATGTTAATGACTCGTTTATTAACCGTGTATAAACATGTTAACATGTTTATGACCCAGACCCACTTAAGCCAAACCCACGACATATTTATTACGTGTCGTTTCGTGTCGTGTTAATCGTTTCATGACCCAAATTGCCAGCCCTACTATATATCTTCTTTTGGTCGTGGAAGACAAGAATCATTTTTAATAAAGCAAAAGCAATACAACAAAGCATATATTAGAACATGGGGGACCAGAACTACATTTTAATAAAGGTATCCGATGATTATATATCAACAGTATTGGCTCAAGAAGAATAAACTTGAAATCCATTAAGCAAAGTCTTAGGTCAGGATTTCGTTAATGGTCAAAACAATGTTTAAAAACTTTCCCCAATGTTAATTGTATACTATTACTTATTGATAATCTCACACTAGTCGGATCGATTTGAGGCAGGTCGATCTTAGATTCGGCTCACGTTGAAGTCACAACAACAACACCGCTTCGATCCCAAATTAGTTGTGATCAGCTCCATGGATCGAACTTTTCCATTGCTGTCGATTTAGTGCATTTGATGGGTTGGAGTCACTTAATTGAGAGAGAGAGAGAGATAACACAAGTAAAATCTCAAGGAAAATGTGGCTTATAATGACTTTATTATTCTCAAGACAACTTTTTAATTATAAGAAAAAAAAAAAGTAGATATATAGGACATGAATCTTAATTTCTCAAGCCATTCTAAACTGATCCATCCCGCCAAGCTAAGCACCAAATTGTTGGACATTTTCAAAAGAATTGTTTAGTCTCACATTGGTTAGAAACTTTAAGTTTAAAGAGTATATATATATAACCTATTTTAGGCGCTTTTATATGAGCACTTAGCATGAGGCACGTGCGCGTGTGTATATGTGTGCGAGCTAACCATGGATAAAACTTTTTACCATTATTTTTTATCATTTTCGAAATTACAATGTGGGTAGTTATTTGATTGACCCACTCAAGCATTGAATGGGTAGTTAATAAACTCATTCAATACTTGACTTGAGTGGATTCAGTTGAAACTGCTCCACTACCCCCCTTTTCTTCTCTAACTAGTTTTGACCAGTGCTCTATAAGAGAAGAGGTTTGGGGAGGAAGAAAAATATCTCGAAATTAAAACATCATTTGCTCTTGTTTTGCTTTCACTACTGCAAAGTGAAAGCTGAGTTTGCTTCATCGTATCGTTTAGTATTTTTGCTAACTCTTGCAGTGTAGAAAACAAAACTTCATTTAGAAAAGTGACAGTGTTACACCTTTTGAAGTCATTGCAAATTCCTAAGTTCTAACACAAATTACTAAAAGTGGACTCAAATTAAAGCAGCTTTGGATTTACAAGAACATATATCATAGAGCGTGAAATTAACTTATTGAGTTTGGTTCCATCATCTTGAGCTCATCACAACTCTGACCCGCAACAATGTCTGATGCAATTCTGGGAGTGCTCTTCGGGAACCTCAACACCCTGATCCAAAGAGAGTTTGGTCTGATCTGGGGAGTGAAACATGACTTGGAGACACTCTCCAGCACTTTAACAACAATTCAGGCCGTGCTCGAAGACGCGGAAGCGAAGCAATTCAACGACAAGTCCATCAAAAACTGGCTGAGCAAGCTCAAGGATGCTGCCTATGATGCTGATGACATCTTGGATGAGTGGAGGACTAGATTTGATGTTGATGATCACACACCCTTTTCAACCAACAGTTGCATCAATCAGGTACCCTGCTCTCCGAATCATTTTTTTCGCCATCTCAAGAATTTGGTATTTCGTTATAGAATTGCAAAAGAAATTAAAGAGATGATGCGAAAATTTGACGCCATTGCCAAAGAAAGGTCTAGTTTTAATTTGATAGAATGGCGTACTGCGGAGAGAGTTGCACAATCTAGTCACAGTAGTAGAGTGACTAGTTCTGTTGTTAATGAGCCTAAGATATATGGGAGGGAGTCTGACATAGAGAAAATTTTACATGTACTTTTGGGAGAAGGAGAGAATGTTCAGCGTGACGGCGTGTTGGTATGTCCTATTGTTGGGATTGGCGGTCTTGGAAAGACTACTCTTGCGCAAATGGTCTACAATGATGAAAGGGTAGTCAAATATTTTAAGCAGCGAATGTGGGTTTGTGTCTCTGAAGATTTCGATGTACAAAGACTTACTAAATTGATGATCGAATCCTTGTCGGGGAGTTCATGTGATTTGACAAGCTTAGATGCAATGCAATGTAAGCTTCGAGAAATGTTGGGAGGAAAGAAGTTTTTGGTGGTGTTGGACGATGTGTGGAATGATAATCAGAACGAGTGGAACAAATTGAAATCTTCGGTTAACTGCGGTGCTGAAGGAAGCTCCATTATTGTCACCACCCGCCTTCCTCGAGTAGCATCCATCACTAGCACAATTCCCCCTCATGAATTGAGTTTTCTGACTCAAAATGAGTGTTGGGAATTATTCAAAGGTTATGCTTTTGGTTTAGGAAATGAAGAAAACCCGAACTTGGAAAAGATCGGCTATGAGATCGTGCAAAAGTGTGGAGGGGTACCTCTTGCCGCAAAGGCTCTTGGAAGTTTACTGCGTTTCAGGAGTGACGAAACACAATGGGAGGCTATAAGAGATAGTGAAATTTGGGAAACGGATAGGGGAAATGAAAATATGATTATGCCTGCTTTGAAATTAAGTTATAACAATTTGTCCCCGGATCTAAGGCAATGTTTTGCTTATTGCTCCGTGTTTCCAAAAGATCATTTAATGGTCAAAAGGAAACTCATTTATTTATGGATGGCTAATGGTTTCATACAATCTGATGGAAGAACAGAATTGGAAGACATTGGAGAAAGTGTTTTCAGCGAATTAGTTGCGCGTTCCATGTTTCAAGATATTGACAAAGATGAAAACGGAAATATAAAATTCTGCAAGATGCATGATCTCTTGCATGATCTTGCATCGTTTGTTGCGGTTAACGAATGTTTGAATATGAATGTTGTCGAGGCAAAGAATATCTCTAGAAAACCTCGACATCTCTCTATGTCAGTCCCTGATTGTAACTCAATAAGTATCCAATTTTTGTCATCCCAGAGGCTTTTGCGAGCATTGATATTCGATGTTGAATTCAGATTGGATATTTCAGAGCCTGATTTGTCGATTATTTGTCGTCTTAAATGCTTAAGAGTTTTGAGTCTTGATGGCTTTCGAGTGGAGGCTTTGCCATCGTCTATCAAAAACTTAATACATTTAAGATACCTGGACATCAGTGGCTGCAGCCTAGGATCTTTACATGAATACTTTGGTCACTTGAGAAATTTGCAAATGCTAGATCTTTCGCATAACAATTTGAAATTGTTGCCCGCTTCGTTTAGTGATTTGGAAAAAATGAGGTTTCTGAACCTCATAGGAAACACAAATTTGATAGAGCTACCTGGCTCTATCGGACGCTTAACAAATTTACGAGTGATGGATATGTCAAGGAACAAGTTTAAAATGCTGCCATCTTCGATTGGTGATCTAGGACAACTGAGGTTTCTGAGTCTCTCGCATAATGAGGATCTGATATCATTGCCTGACTCCATCGGCCGCTTAAGAAACTTGCAGAAGTTGGATTTGTCGAAGAACAAATTGAAAACTCTGCCTTCTTCGATTGGTGATTTGGAACAACTGAAGTTACTGAATCTCTCACAAAGCCAAGAATTGCAATTTCTGCCTGATTCCATCTGTGGTTTAATTAATTTACGCACGCTTGAACTTCGCCAGTGTCTTAAGCTTAAAGCATTGCCTAAGAATATAGGGAACATGAGGAACCTCAGACGCCTGTACAATGATTATTGTCACGGCATGAATGAGATGCCATTTAGTATTGGGAAATTGACTTGCCTGGAAGAATTGGAAGAATTCATTGTGAGGTATGTGAAGGAGAATGCTGAAGAGAACGAAGGAAGAGATGGAGCTGGTATTGAAGAGTTGCGAGGCCTAAACCTTCTTCGAGGGAGACTATGCATTAGAAGACTAGAGAGAGTGAGGAATTCAATGGACGCGAAAGAAGCAAACTTAATCAGCAAAGAAAATCTCTCTTGTTTAGAGTTGAGTTGGTGGACAGAAGTGAAGAACATCGACCATGAGGCGATCATAGAAGCCCTCCAACCACCTTCAAATATTAAGGAGCTGCGAGTGGAGGGGTACCCAGGAGTGGAATTACCTAACTGGATGAAGAACATAGGAAATTTTGTTCATTTGACCGAGATGGAGCTTCATGAGTTGCCTAATCTAGAAGAATTGCCATGGACTAATGGCCTCACTCCCACTGTCAGTCTACAAGTTTTGAAGCTTGAGTTTTTTCCCAAGTTGACGACTCCGGGTGGAGCAGGATTGGCAAATCTTACATCTTTAAGGGAATTACATATAACAGCTTGTGATTCTTTGACGAGTTTGCCAAAGCTGGGGATCAGCTCTCTTGTAATACTGAAGATTTCTTCATGCGAAGCAATGTACTCAGTGTCTGAAGGGTTGCAGCACCTAACATCACTCCAAGAGTTATTTTTTTGGGTCTGTCCCGAGTTGGAGTTCTCGGCTGAGTGCTTTGATCATCTCATTTCCCTTCGAAAACTGAAAATCGATGATTGTTTTAATTTGAAAGAACTGCCTGATGCGTTACCGCGCCTCACTGCCTTTCGGGAGCTAACTATTCGGGGATGTCATCCTGATTTGGTGAGGAAATGTGAGAAAGACAAGGGTACAGATTGGTGGAAGATAGCACACATTTCAAATGTTGAAATTGCAGAATCATTTTAGAAAGAGGGAGAACAACTCTAGTTTTTCAGGTAGTTTTTCCCTTTTTTTTTTTTTTTTCTCTCTTTTAAAATTGATGGTTTTGTGACCACTTAATTAATTCGCTTTGCTTTCAGCAGAACTTATTGCTCCACAATTAACTGCTTCAGACATCAGGTTCTTCTACTGTGGATATGTCAATGGAAAGCTAAATTAACTTTCGAAAAAAGATGCAAATGCAGCTGGTTAGTAGAGCTTGTATGCTTTTAATTTCTTTCTTTTTTGTTTTTTTTTTTTTTTCGCACACTTTACGAGCATGGTTAATTCAAAGATGGATCGAAACTAAAATTTATACAGCTAATTAATTAAGTACTTGCTAAGTTGCTATGCATATATTGACCTGCACTTTCTCATTTCTGGGAATGCTCTAAAAGGCTCCTTAACTGATCTTTAACTTGTGATTAACAAGATCCATGCTTAATGTCAACATCTACTTCAACATGTGCATCCATCGAGGAGTCTCGGCTTCCATGCGCGCGCAAGAGATTAATCGGTCTCTTGTGTTTTTCGTTTTGTAAATCTGAATTATTTTATTTTTCCCCAACGTAAGAATTGTTTATATAATTTATGTTTTCATCATCATTTTGTTCCGAATGAAATTGTTATGTTATTGTAAGAAGACGGCCTCAGAAGAAAAGAAACATAATTATATAAAAATGCTCCAATTGTTATCTTGCTTGAAATATTTTATTCTAATTTGGGAATGAGGCTTTGTTCCATATGTTAGGGAAATAATTTTCACAACTTCCAATAGCGGCCTCTCCTCCCACGACTAATTGTCGATGGCAAGGCACCAACTATTTTTTTCGGACTTTGAGTGAATGAAAGGTAATAGTATTTGTAGTATGAGTGATCATGTGAAGACTTAACTCTTTATCTTTTTGCAGTGAATTCCTAATACTGATGCCGGTGATATGTATTTCAGCGCAGGACTGAATCTTGTTCTAATCAGTAAAAGCGGTGAAAAAAGATGGAAATGAAAGCTACATCTATTTTTTCTGAGAACAGAGAATTCGGAAGATGTTGGTCGACTAATTAAATAGTTTCACTCTTCATATATAAGAGAATCCAAGAACTATATGATTAAAAGTCGTTCTGATCCTGCAGCGATGAGTGGCGAGTTTGGAAATGCTGCTCTTATTCAACTTGTCTTTTATGGTGAGAGAGTGCCTATATTTTTGGATGATTTATGTGAAATCAAAGTGCAATCTACTTAATCAGTTTAGTTTTCTGCTCTGTCAGGTTGTAGATAGATGAGGAGCACTATGAATTTATATCTTCAAACCCTTTGTCATTTCCAAGCCTTACTCGTGTCCCATCAAACAATTACTTGGCTAATCTGGAGCAGCAGTAGTGACTAGAAGATTCTACTTGCTCTCCTAGTGAAAGTTTCATCCTAATTACTTCCAAGTTGAAGATTTTACTTGCAGCATGGCTAGTGAGTGGCTTGTCTCACAAGAACCTCAAATTTGGAGATTCACCCTTGTATCTATTCAGAATTCTCATGTTGTTGATCCCCAAAAATTTGGAATTAAGGCTTGTTATCATTTTAGTTGTCAAGGAATGTCTTGTCAAAGGCCATCTTAGTTGAAGATATTAATACTCAGCACAGTTACTCAACTCAAACATGCACGTTTACTCATTGAGAAGTTAATATAAACGAGCTTAAAAAAAATAGCTAACTTCCACTCGGTTCATTTATAATAGAACTACTTACCAAGATAAGATATTAATGATAAAGAAATTCCACGCAATCTTTCGATACAAAAATCAAGAGCTCGCAGTGCCAAGAGCAAACAGTAAGACCAAATAGAACAAAAGACTATACGTGCAGCAAATCATATTCAATGAGGCAACATTATGAACATTAAAAAAAAAAAAAAAAAATTGCAGCATAAACATGTCCACACTACAGTTCTAATAAGAAACAACAGCAAATCTGTAGATCACATCTATCAACAATCACTAACAAACCTAAAACAGTACAGAAGACCAAAAACAACGTAAATAACATAAAAGATCACCTTCATTATTCACACCTTTGATATTGTTGGGATACATGGAACCAATTGTGGAACAAATTAAGCCATATTCACAGCCAAATCCACACCCAAGGAATTAAAAGCACAATAAATTAGAGCATATATGAAAGAAAAACGCTAGCTCTAACCTCAATCAACATATATTTGACCCATCGCACATAATCAATAATGTGAAAAAGAGGATAATCTTGTCAGGTGTTTTTTCTTTTGGATGCTTCAATCTCGTCTGATTTTAGTGACAACGAATCAATCATTCAAACCACTTCCAATAAAGAGGAATATGCAGAGATCAACCTCAGAACAAATTCAAATCCACAAAGGACCAGAAACTCAATCACATTCAATCAAAAATCAACTCGAATCGCAACAATCAACAAATCCGATCAAAATCAAATGCTAGAAAAGATTCATAAACTGATTTCAAATAGAAGGAGAGAGAGCTGAATATACGAATTTCAGATTTTATTTAATTTTGAATGCTCTTACAACCAATGCCTCAAGGGACACCCTCCCACCAAAAAAAAAAAGAGAGCTGAATATAGTTTCCACACTCAGCTCTCCATCGTTACATGATCAATGATATCTTATACAGAAAGAAGCTGACTTAATCTTCCTTCTCATAACCCCACCCCTTCCCACCTAAATACAATCAGTACAGTTCAGTTTGTTATTGCCATCACAGGAATGTTAATACAAATGGAGGAGACAAGCATTTCCCACTGTCCTATGCAACCCATGTCCAGCACTGCCCGACAATTTATTCGTTAAACGGGAAAGTTGCCCGTCCAGCGAATATGGTCAAGGGTGCGACGCAAGCCATACTTTGTGACAGCTTCATTTGCAGCACGAAAGCCTTCGCCATAAGCAGTGGAGGTGTCATGGGCAATCAGATGCAAGAAGAACTCCCCAACTTCTTCTCAATGTAAGATTGTCCACCCTTTTTGATGATGAGGACGAAGAAGCCGATGACGACGTAGAAGGCATGCTTGATGACCCTGGCATCACCTCTGACTCAAGCCACATGTAAGACAACACTTGACAAATACCTTCCTCCACCTCGAGGGATAGATTACGATAACCTGAATCCGTGGTGCGAGAATTATGAAGCATAACAAATAAAAGTGCGACAAAAATGTTCAAGCTGATTACTCATTTATGATCATCAATGACCATGAGACACTAAAAAAACATTAACCTGGCCTGTTATCTATTTGGAGATGTCTTAAACAGCACGTCAAATGTGGATTTCAAAACTTTTGCCAAAATTACTAGACAATCTGCTCTTTTGCAATATTGTCATTTTCTTTTTGAATAGGTGAGATACGTTAAAAGAAGATGGTTCCATGCAGAGGAGATCTCATTAAAATTAACAAACACATTTCAGCATGTCATGTTCTAGAGAGTGGAAGAAGAGTAATGATGATAACTGAAAAAAGCTCACAAAGCCTGACGCAATATTTGTTGAAATTAGTGCTTTAGTCTACACAATAGTTTCTATTTTTATTTAATTTTATTTAGTGCACATTCTAATTTTCTAGTCCTAGATTTTAGGAGTTTCTATTTATGTGTGCAAGAGTTTTTTTAGTTGTCCTATTCTATTGGAAGTTGCTAATTTTTTGGTGTGTAGATTAGAATTAGAAGTAGAGTTATTTAGGACTTTCTATAATTCACTTTTGTTTTTAACTATATATGATGTACCACTGTTTTAGTGAAATTAAGAGAATCAAAAATTAAGTTGTCATTTTCTATTGTGTGTGGCTGTTCTATTGTGTGCTGCTGAATATTGTGAGAGCCTAAAACAAATATTTTTGGGACTCCATTGCTGATTCTCTCCTTGTGAAAAACTTGTCAATCTTTCTTCCAATCTTTCATTATTCTTCAAAACCAACAATATTAATTGGAAAAAGGGAGAGATAATTGACTATGGTTACCTTTAAGCCGCAGCCACCCGTGCATTAACTCGTGAGCAAGAATAGAACCTGTGAGTAATCTGCATGCATCAAAAGGGAAACATTTGAGACCATTATTAACAATTAGCTTTTCAACATAAAGTTAATAGTATCTCCAGGACTTCTACACTTTTCTTGCACCTCTTGCAAGAAAAGGCTCGAGGTGTATACAGTCAGAATGAACATTCACCTTTTTTGATATTCAAAAGGTCATTTAGTTGACATATTCTCATCCATGATCATTTTGCATGAGCATTTCAAGTATAGAAAAAAGAGCATTTGGTTCATGTTTACCCAGGTCTGATACTAGCCACTGTTGTTTAATAATATGTAATGGTGGAGTATTTTGTCAAGCATAAGAACATGCTTAACCAAAGAACATAATAAACATAAGCATTGAGACAATTACCTCGGAAGACCATAGAGAACAAGGATGGCGGTAACCTCGCATTTCCTGTGTAACCTCTGTTGCTGTGTTTTCATGCCTATAAGTCTGTTGCCCCCAACTCTTGGCTTTTTATTTATCTATACATAGGATAAACAAGAAGAAAACATGGAAAAAAATCATGCTTGGTTAAGGCACTAAAGTTAACAAAATACGAGGTAGAAGCGTCCAATCATACACTTGTTACAGTCTGCTCCTCCGAAAGACATAAGCCCCTCGTCTCAGGCATGTGATGGTAGCCCTGGATACAAGAAGCAGTTTTTCAAAAAGAGAAATCACAGATCATTCCAAGCATAAGATACATTAAAAGAACATAAATTACATTTTTCTCCCCCTCAATAGCTTCGTTAAGTGCTTGTCTTTCAACCAGAAGCATGGGAATCTGCTGATCTAGTTTCATGTACATTCCTTCGTAGTAGTCTCTAATAGCATGATACAATGATTGGCAATCTCCAGTGTCCATAACAGCAGATTCCATACATTCCAAGCATAGGCTCCGTCCATCTCCCAATGATATGTAACTAGAGTTCCATGACTTCAACACATAACAAACAATTAAAAGGAAATAAATTAGTTTCATAATATTAGCCAACATGTACAGTTCAAAGCCAATCAATGAGAAACTAGGTAAGATAAAATCAAAACAAAAAACAACTCAATCTCATCAAGGGAAGAAGAGATTATACCTCTAGCTGCTCACAACTACAACAACGAGCTGTGTTATCAAACTCATGAGAAGGGTAATATTTTTGACCCCAAAATGGATGATATCGATACTCAATTAAACCAGCTCCATTTGTTGGGATCTAGAAATTCAAAAAAAAAAAAAGAAGTAAGGCTTCTGATCTCATTAACACCAGTCATCTGAGTTGCATGATGGTAGCAGGTTTCGATTTTGCACACCCATTTTATACACCAAAAATGATTAGCATTTTTGGTTGCTAATAAAAATTAGTCTCATCATTTTTTATGCATCACATCAGTTGGTTGTGTTCCAACAATGGGAACAAAAGACCAAGAGAAAGCAAAAATAAATGAATTATTGAACTAAAATCGGTATAAAATCAAGTAAAAAAAATCCAAGCATATTATAAACCAAAAGTTATCTTACAAACTGGTGACAAACTTCACATCTTGGATGGTGCAGCTCCTTGAAACATGATTTGTGGTATGGACGATTGCCTGACAAAGAGAACTAGACCATCGCCAACCACCCGCCCAATGAAAGAAAGGAAAGCAAACAAAAAAAAGACTAAGAAATTATGAGGATAGCAGGGATAATTGAACGGCTACACCAGAGTTTAAGATCAAGTACCTCATGCTCAGTAATTGGCTGACTGCAATGATAACAACAGAAACATTCAGGATGCCAAAAAGTTCCCATGCATCCCAAATAATTGCCAGAGCCTATATCATATTTGCAGCCACCACATATTCTGTGAATCTCATTCACCAAAAAAAAAATGACCATTATTACTCAAGGGGGAAAAATGAAAAACAGAAGACACTGAGTTTTGTTTCTTGGGAAATAACTTTGCAAATAAATATTAACTACGTTGAGTAGTCTCGCGCATAAAAGATCTCTCAAAATACTAAGTTGCTTTTCACAGTAAGCACGCAGGATGGCCTACGACTAATATGTTAAAATTAAACAAAAGTCGCTTCAGGATATAAACCTTTAGAGATTGCACTGAGATCAAATTATAGTCTTTTCAAAAAACATTCCACCATAATAAAGAAGAAATTCCCTTACATTTTGATGATAATGCATGACTAATCAATCAAATGGTCCGTATCGATGTCCAATACATTGGGGAAACAATTTTTCATTATGATCCAAGTAGTCATGGAAATAAACCGGAAATTTTTTACGATATATACAAGGGCATTGAAAAGTTAATCCATCCAATTGGTATTATAATTGCAATGGACCAGTTGCAAGATGAGCTTATAAAATGCTAGTTTGACATATTCCCCTTTAAGAGGAACACGTGTCGATACCGGAAAGCATTGATAGATGTACATCAGTCAATATAAAGATGTCAAAAAACATTGACAGTTAAGTTAAAAGGCTACATTATCAGAGCTAAACTTTTACCTTTTGATATGAGAAGATGAAGCATAAGTCACTTCGGTAGCGCAATAATACAGATAAAAATTCAAATGAAAGCCATCCAATTCCTTGGGCGGAACGTAAAGCAATAAGTAGATATGGATCGAGTGGCATGGAAGATCAACTGAAAGGAAACATAAAACAAAGCATCGCCTTGAAACTAACCTATATCCTCTGGACGAAAACTGCATTTGACCATGGGGCGGGTACGGGAACATATCAAAGTTTTCATGGAGTCCGCTACTCGGAACATCTGAATGAAAAAAAACAACACGTCAAAATCAAAAGACCTCATACAGTTATGAATCATAAAACAAGGCCAGTACTCCTTGAGCACTTACCCTTCGCCACAGCTGAGTCTCGAGGGAGAGAAAGCGGCATCGCATGGTCCAATTCCTCGTTGTTGGGTCTAGGCCTCTCGTCCTGGTAAGTAATTTTTATAAATAAAGATAAGCAAACTGAACTCTCCATAACTGGAAGAATAATGGAAGAAGAAGAAGAAGAAGGGAGAATTATTACCGCGGCGGAACGACCGGGAGCATGCCAGACCTTGTTTTCGTCTCCAAGCATTCGAGGCGGAGGGGCGTTAGGCGTGCCCTTGAAGAGCCTGATCAGCCATCTCACGAAGCGGGACTTTCTATCTGAATAGGAGGACATGAAGTTCCCTGAAAAGTCTGAAATTAAGAAGGTCATTGGGGCATTTCGTCAAACACATTAAAGGGGGGGAAATGGAACGAACCGTGGTGGATGCAGGGCTGAGAGATGTCGTAGTTGGGGCCTGAGGAGGATGCCATGGAGACGGCGACGACAACTGAATGAAAAGGGGGTGGAGAGGGGAGGTGGGAGAGGAGAAGAAGGCATCTTTAAAAGCGAAGCGAAGAGGGAGAGGGAGAGGGAGAGAATCAAATGGAGAGGGAGAGATTCTTAATTGTGTTGGAAAGCAATGTTGTATGACGATGAAGAAGAAAAGCGAAAAAAGCTGGCTCTCAAAGATCGGAATCTGCTGAGGCGGATTGATGCCCTTAAAAGTGTTTTTTGATCAAAAGCGGTGGCCTCTTCTTCACTCTCTCTTCTTCTATTTTCAAACTCAATTCATCCCGGCAGCGGGAGAAACTTTGGGTTTACTTTTTTAAAATTTTTTATTTTTATTTTGTATTTTAATATAAACCACTCGGTATTCGTACTATCAGACTACTTTGAGTTTGCCTCAAGTTGTGCACCGTATGAATGGGGGAGGCTACCAAAGTTGGTGTTCTATTTCCAAAACTCGAACTCGAGTCACTCGTTAAGGACAACGATGCGCTTCAAGTTGCGTCGACCAACTCATTGGTTACTTCATATTCTATTATTCAGAAGATACCACAATGACATCTCAAAGTCATATCTAAAGTCATGCTCCAGTGGCGTAGCGTGCAGGGCCCACGTGATAACGAGTGTTAGGCACGTAGTTTTCAGTGCGTAACACGTGGGATGTGTATCTCGAGACATGCACAGATCACTACCAAGGATGCATGCCTACATGTCATGTCGCGGTGTGTGATTTTGAGTGTTATTGTAGCATTTTCCCTCTTATTCAATCACTAAAACATATTTATGGAAGTGGACCAATTTTAACTTACACTTATTTATAGGATTCCAAACCCATCCAACGCGAGTCAAACTTAGATTTTAAAATACGTAAATGTTACAATGACATCCTTAAAACTCATGCCCCAACTAAAACCCCCTACTAACTATGTTTGAAATACTGAGATGCGCAAGCTTGCATCTCGAGGTTGATACAGATGGTTTGATAGGGGGTGTTAGTTGGGGTACGAGTTATAGGGGTGTCATTCTAGCACCGATCGTAGTGCCTACGTGGAATTTATAAAATATTTTCAGAATATTAACTTAAAAAAAGTTGTGACAGTTTTTTTTTTAAAAAATAAAGGTTTGCGTTAAGCGTGTCTATAATGGGCTTTGGCATGTCATGTAAATAAAAATTTTATCAAGTAAAAAGTTATATTCCTTCAAAAAAAAGTTAAAAAACATATTAGTAAAAATCCAAATAATACAATAAATTAATAATTATAATTATTTATAAAATATAATATAATATCGCTAAATTCTGTGAAAGGAAACCAAATTATTCAATTTCCAGTTAATTCGGAATTGAGGTTACGCTATTTTTTGTAATAAAGGGCAAACAAAGATTATAAAAAATACTAAAAAAAATAAATAAACCACACAAAATCTGATTATTAAGTGTAAAGTTAGTGATAAGTGCAAATAAAAGTTAAAACAAAAGATGGCTTGACAAAAGCTGGGGTGGAGCAAGGATTTTATCTTCCCTTAGTCTTGATCATGACCGAAAGATGGATTGGTTCATGTTAATGATATATTTTGACACATGTCGAGTGTGCACAATAGTTTCTCGTATTTTCCTATTATTTGTAGTAGTGATAAATGAGATATTATCTTCACAAGGATTTTGCAAACTTCAAAGGAAAATGTTTTTTTTTGTTTTTCTTAATTTATTTAATCTAATTGTTAAGGAAACTAAATAATATAGAATCCGTGTTAAGGAAACTAAATAATATAGAATCTCGTGTAATTAGTAGTTAAGGAAATTAGAATCCCTTGTAATTAGTAGGTTCATTTTGTAGACTTGCACTTTCCTTTTGCATTCTAGACCTATGTGTATATATAGGTTACCATGTACACAAGAAGAATACACAATAAACTATATTCTCTTGAGAAACTTTCACTAATTAAACGGAAATTAAAATACCAAATAACTATAATTTATAACAACTAACTTAATCAACCAAATTACCTTAACTAATTCAAACAACTCAATGCAAACTAAATTAAACAATACTCAAATTCAATTTAATTTGAATATCTTAAACAAACATCTAAACAAATCCCCACTAAACAATGTAATATGCTTGGATTGCTTTCAAACACTAGAATATAAACAACAATTCATAATATAGTTATAATCATAACACATGAATATCTTGGAATCATTAAATCATAATTCATAATAGGTTGATAGCCTTTAGCAAACTATCAATTTTCTTAGAGGGCCGCTAAGGGCACCCCACCGTTTAATGAGGGCACCCAGTTAATGTGGGCACAAACCGATTTACCTGGGGCACCCAAAAATTAGACCCGAAATACCGAAAATACCCTTCGTGGAAATCCCGCTGCACCCCACCACCCCGGAGTACCACCTTCACCGATCTTGACTCGAAGAACCCATTTGGTTTGAACCGACCAGTGAGAGGAATCTCCGAAATCGTGTCTCTCGTGTCTCGCCTTGTGTTTCTCCTTCGGTTTACGACTTTTTTGCAGTTCGTAGGGTCGTGGTGTGAGCCGATTTCGTCTCTAAGTTAGGGTTCGGTTGAAGTTCGTCGAACACACATTTTTTGCGCGAAATCGCTCGGTTGAAGGTACGTTTTTAGTGTAATTAAGTTACATTTGGTAGAGTAGTTGTGATTTGCAGTGGTGGTTTGTTCAATAGTTAAAAAATGGGAATTCGCGGTTCTCGGCCACACAGGCCAGAGAATGCGCTAACTGTCTCGGCCAAGCATGGCCGAGAGAGAACCTACATTTTTAGGAAGTCGAAGTCTCGGCCACAAAGGCCGGAAAAGCTCACAGTGGATCGGTTACGCATGGCCGAGAGTACTCTAGTTGTCTCGGCCGAGATGTGACGAGAGCTAGAATTAGTGCTAGGTAATGTGGTGGCGGTGGTGTACAACCGAGAATTTGCTCATACTCTCGGTTGTACACTGGCGAGAGTGTTAGAGTAGGCTGGGGCGTGATTGGCCGAGAGCAAGGCGAATTGAAATGGTCAAGCAATCTCGGTGGTGCATAACCGAGACCTTTCCATTGGACTCGGTTGTACCCTGCCGATATATTGGAGGAATTGTCGGTAATGGGTGACCGAAAATATGCGTTGTTTGCCGGACCTGCTTTACCGAGACATCATAAATGGGTGAATTTGAACATTTTTTTTGTAAATTTTTTTTGGGTTATGTTCCATGCTCTTATATGTTGTAATTTTTTCAAGTATGGCTCGTCCGAAGGTACCGGTGACTAGGGAGGAGGCTGGAGTTGAGGTCTCGAGGCCTAACCGGGGGCGAGGTGGCGGAGACCCCCGACGGCATCGTACCGGAAAGAGAAAGAGAAGGAGAATGAGGATGTTAAGGGCAAGGCGAAGGTAGATGGTACTCGTGGAATGTTACATTTGCACGATGATGGTTCGACCTTCGATGCCGGGCGACCTGAGGATCTTGTTGTTGCCCGAGGGGAAGAGGAGGGGCATGCATCGGAGTCTAGTAGCAGTGACTCTTCAGAGGCGGGGAACACGATATAAACAGATCGTAATGTGGGCGGGAGCAGTAGTGGTGGAGCTGGCCATGATGAAGGAGAGCCAGAAGTGCCTGTTGAAGCGCGTGCTCCATTCCCCGGTGGTCCTATAAACGGGGCGTTGTTGAAGAGCTTCAAGGATCATGTGGCTTTATCGATTTGGAGCAATGAGGTAATTTCAATTTCATTGAACGGATTAACTTAATACTCATGGTCTTCACATAATGACGAGATGTTTTGACATTTGCAGGAGCAGCCCGTTCTTAAGTGTATCAATCACGGAAATCAAATACTTGAATGAGATTTACAGTCGTGCCACCCGGACACGGCGGGACTTCAGAGGATTATTCAGCGTTCCGGGTTGAATACGCTCATAGACTGCTCATATCGCAAGGCCAACAAATAGGTGATCTCTGCATTTGTGGAGCGGTGGCAGCCGGAGACGAACACATTTCACCTACCTTTTGGTGAAATGTCTATCTCATTAGAGGATGTCAGCTTCCTCCTGAAGATTCATGTGACGGGCAAAGTTGTTGCAATGGAGAACTTTGCGAGGTACACGGAGGAATCTCGCTCGGACGCTATCAAGATGGTCTCGAACCTACTTGGGGTTAGCGTCGAGGAGGAGGTGAATATCAGCAAGGGGCTCACAGTGCGCAAACATTGGTTGAAGAGTCGATGGTGCCCCAAAGATGCTTCGAGACCCAGAAGTTATCCTCCTGAGGAATGCACCGCCCGAGCGTACCTGATGTACTTGTTGTCCTGCACTCTTTTTGCCGATAAGAGTGGGTCTCGGGTGTCGATCGCGCTGCTGAAGCTTCTCGAGGACTTGGACGACGTAGGAAACTACGCTTGGGGTGCGGCTGCGTTGGCCTACTTGTATCGACACTTGGGGTCCGCCACGAGAGTGCAAGTGTCTCGGATTGCTGGCTACCTCACATTGCTTGAGGTTTGTTATAAAATAGACTTAATTTTCATTTTGTATTTCAATTACATGCAATTGTCGACTAACTAACATTGTATGTATTTGCAGGGATGGGTGTACGACCATTTCAAACTTGGTCTGGCCACACCCAATGCGAAGTACCTGGACTACGTGCAACCTCGTGTCTGCAGATGGATTCAAAAGCACGAGACGGTGGCGAATGTTGACAAGCTCGGGGCCATTAGGAGAACCTTGGATAGGTTGCGCCCAAGTGAGGTGAGATGGTTATCCATATCCTCTGATTATTGATGTTTTAGGAATTTTTTTTTGCTAACAATGGTTGTTGCATTTTGACTAGGTCACTTGGGACCCATATGTGAATTTCAGGGAAAATAGAGTTGTGCACGCGATGGCCTTTTATAGTGGGACGATCAAGTACATGGATGTGGTCCCACCCGGAGAGGATTCTGAGACAGTTTGGCCATGTGCAATCTATACCAGATCCTCCGTACCGTCCATTGGAAGCACACCGAGGGCCATCTGCGAACAAGTACTCGGTCAAGTATGGGTTCCAGCAAGACAGTTGGGAGCGATGGATGAACCATTTGTTGGCTCCTGAAGTTCGTGGCGACAAGGCATAATTTGAGTTTTTTGCTACACCAGACTACTTGCCTTGGTTCCTCAAAGTGTCTCATCCCGTGATCACCAATCCGAGCCATGAGGACGAAGACATGCTCGCCACAACCATCGCAGACAACGAGCTACTAGAGGTATTGAAATGGTTATATGTATTATGCATGTCTTATTCATCCTGATATGTTTTACATTAACACTAACCCGATTATTTCATCAGCGTAATAGGCGTGCGTTGGACGCGGCATTGCGATGGATGGACCTCCCGCCGGAGGTGTGTACGATTGAGCCTGCGAGGACAATGGCGAGTGACATCGTCAACTTTCTTTCGGGGAGGAGTCTAGGCCCTACCCCCACGAGTACGACTCCGGCGACCGCAACCGGCACAACCGCCACATCCGGCCCTACTGAAGCAGGCTCGAGGCAGTCCCAGCATGGTAGCACTTCCACACACTCCACCCTGGCCACAGCTCAGCACGCCACGGTCGATGGTCGCCCTCCGAAGAGAATGCTTGGGAAGGAGTATCAAAGGAAGAATCTGAAGAAACCAAAGCAATGACCGTTTTGCGGAGGCATAGACATTTGTATGACATTCTTTGAGTTTGATGCTGTTTGCGGAGACATTTTTATGGCAGTTTGTAATGTGTTATGACAGTTTCTAATGTTGCGTTTTTATGTTGCGTATTGACTACATGTTTTATGACATTTTTAAATGTTTGATAAGTACTTGTTGCCTGTTGACTACAATTTTTATGACAGTGTGTAATGTTACATTGCCTATTGTTGTATTTTCGTATTTTTTTGTTCTAGGATACTTGTTTTTTCTGATTCTGAGGGTGTCTCGGTCAAGCAGGGCCGACACTCATGTGCAATTTTCGGTTCTGAACAACCGAGACAAATACAGGATTCCCGGTGTTACCCGGTATGGAGCATTTGGCGAACGTATGGAGCAATTGGTATCGGTCACACGGTAACGAGACGGTGGAGCAAGTCGCGGTGACTCATGGCCGAGACGCCATGAGTAAGGTCGCGCATACGTCGACTAGAAGAGGGAATTTCGGCATAGCGCGACCGAGAATTAACGTTAGTTCTCGGTGGTGTATGGCCGACACTTCACCGTATGTCTCGGTCATTCAGGGCCGACACGTCAGTTCCAGCAACAATTTCCAACTAACTCGACAACTAACTTTCCAACTAACTTTACACGAATGAAAATCCAGCACGACAATAGCCACGACAACGAAAATAATTATATATCATTGTAGTAGGATAAAATCATTATAGAAAAATCAAAATGATGTACAACAATACCCCAAATTTTCGGTAAAATATTTCACCCATTGTATATCCATACAACTTGACTACTAATTTCAAAATTGGTAAATGTACAGCCATCAAGAATTCTAGGTACAATTTTAACATTACGGTGTACCTAAATCTACAACGGATATGGTGGCATCATCAACAGGTGCAATGGGGCGCGATGTCTCGAAAGACGAGTCCATCACGCCAACCTTTCGCGTGATCCTCAACATACCTGGTCCCACGAAGGATATAAGGATGGCAATGGTGCATTCACACGCAACTTCACTGTCAACGTGAACAGTATAACATAAACATATTGTCACAACCCCGCTCCGGGAGAAAAAATAACAATTCAACAAAATTCATAGCACTTACCCTAAGCCAATGGATATTCCTGTAATTTATCATGGCGACGGGGCGTCTGTTGTGCAACGATGACGGTGGAGCACTACGTAGAGGTAGAAATGTGGAGGCACTCCCATGCGAGAGGTTGACAAGAATGACATTGAAGGCAGTGGACACTAACAATCCCATGTCTGGAAGTGTCAACCATTCTTTGAAAGATGCACCAATTTGATACTCTGGGCAATGCACCGCAATCTTGACACTCTCGTAACTCGAGCCTAGCACTTCCCGCCAAAGGTTTTCATGCCCGATAATCTCATCATACATCCTTCTACGGACAATCCTCCACCCGTCTACATCGGCAAGTCCAAGCCCAGACGCAACACACCGATATCCACAATTTCCATCGGCAACCACATCGATGATGCCCTCAACATGTGGCAACCAATCCGGTTCTACGCAATGACCGTAATCCATGTTAGTTGCAATTTGTGTGCGTCGACTGGCACGACGCATTTTAGGAACAACTTTACTTTTCTTCTGCCTAGAACTGGAGGCCTCCTGAGTCGATAACACGTACTCAAATCCGTTCAGCAACCGCCTCGTTGAAGAATCGTCACCATCGTGTTTTCTCTTTGAAGACCCCGGTGTCCTTCCCTTTGTCTTAATTTTCGCAGGCGGCACAACACCCGGTGTAGACGAAGGTCGACTAATCTCCCTGAACTGCTGAATAATCCTGAGTCGATCGTCCTCATCAGTGCAAACATGAAACTTTTCCAACACCCGTTCAATCTCATCGTGCACGTTGTACCCAGACGGGTCCACCGGATTCTCAGGTATCATACTCAACTTTCGCCAGTAAACATGAATGTCCTCGAGAGGGATGGGTGACCGAGCAAATATATGATGGTTTAGCTCATGTGCACAAGGAAGGCCATGTGTGGTGCGTATCGCAACCACAACGAGTGGAGTCGTGACCAACATCCTCTCCACGTGTCAATTCATCTCTAATTAGCCTAAGCGCCCGTTGAGAGACATAACCACGCAATCGTCGATACTACTCATCAACGTACTCATGTTGGACCACATTCAAACTTAGCTCAAACGATGCCTTGATATTGTTGTGTTGGATTCTAAGGAGGCCATCAACCACATTCAACAGAGTCTCGAAATTGGCCTGACTGTTCCCAAGGTGTAGCTTCAGAATAGAATGCGCAGACTCCACCCTCTGCGTTGTCGTTTCCCCAAAGTGCATAATTCTATTTGTCCAAGCGGAGACAAATTTCTCCTTGTAGTTCTTTAACCATGTGTTGTCCAAGTACTCAATAAGACCCTTGACATTCTCAAACTCACAACGCAGGTCATTCATCCTAACTTCTAATAAGGCCTCCGAGTTGGCATACATCACGCTCGTCCACCTATCCATAAAACGCACAAAACCATCGTTCTCCCCAAACATCTTCTTAGTCTTGGCCAATACTACTTTGTTGATGTGCCAAGAGCAAAGGAGGTGAAACGAGGCCGGAAAAACTTCTTCTATGCCACTAATAAGGGCTAAGTCCCTATCGGTAACGAACACGTCAGGCTTAGGTCACCCATCCAATATGGATCTCAACTTCTCAAGTGCCCAAACATAATTCCCATGACTCTCTGATGATAAGAATGCGAACCCAACGGAGAACGTCAAGTGCGTAGAAGTGATGCCAACAATCTCCAACAAAGGCATTCGGTACCTATTTGTCTTGTACGTGCAATCCATCAAAATAACCGATGGGAAACACCTTAGCAAATTTATTGAGTCGGGATGTGACCAAAATAACTCGGTGACAACATTCGTAACGGGATGTTTCCTATGCCATGACATCCACTTATTCTTCTCTAATATGTGCAACAGTTGTTGCATTTGAGTCCTCCCACCCGCATCCTCATTTCGGACTTTTTGTCTTGCATTATATATTGTCCTCATTGTCGATACGTTTCTACCATCTCTTTGCTTCAACGTATTTAGGATGTCTCTTGGCTTCACATTCCCCTTTGTCATTTGCACCACAACTTCTGCTCCCCCTTATCCAATCTCCGGCAAATGAATGGCCGTCCAAGTTTTTTGCGGGCTCGTGATTGTACCTCCCACATATAACAGCGACATACCACAAGGAGTCAGCATTTTCCTTTACGTTGATAAGGAAAGGGCATCCACATTTCTTCGTACCAGTTTGAGTCCTCGCCGTTTCCTCTTCTTCTTCATTTCTTGGTTTCGAACCAATTTTTGCCGCTTTACCCTTCCCAACTCTTTGTGACATTCCCCTATATGTCCCAGACCTCTCACAGGCAAGTTTCACTCTTCCCCTGCGCTTAATGCCCCCGGCATCAGAGTGCTTTGTCACTAGCACAAACATGTTCTCACGGCCTATCATTTGAAGCCATGAAACAACCGCTTCTCTAGATGGGAATGGCCTACAAGGTGTAAACGTGTCCTTGTAGTCTGGAAATAGGGTAGAAACCGACATTACCTGCAATACAAACAGTGTAACATTATAATCAACCAAAATTTACAGCAGAATCACAAAAATACCCAAAAAAATAGGTTATCGGTTGTACAGGTCCGAAACTTTCTTCGGAGTCTCGCTCACGTACGACCGAGAGTTACTGAGTACTCTCGGTTGTACCATTCCGTGACCTCCGTACACTCTCGGTCCTCTATGACCGAGACATCACCATACATCTCGGTCTGCGAGGCGAAACAATCGCGCACCCGACGAAACTTCGGATAACCGCAAAAAAAACACAATAAATTTGCAAAATTACCTCAAGTACGACCTCCTCTTGCAAAGAAGCAGATACAATCCTCCATTATATAGTGGAAACAAGTTCGGATTTGAAGAAATTACCAAACCCTACGTTGACAAACAAATCATCATTTTCACAGTTTTACACAACTAAATAGTTCTAAAAAACCATCATATGGTTGTCAAACATTGTTACCTCGCTGTCGGATGATGTCAATCCGCAAGAATCGATCAACGCTCGCCAAACGCAATGTGGCTTTGTGGTTCAACCTTGTGGTGGGGTGCCTTTTTTCTTTGTCAAAATGATTTGTGGGGTTTGAATCACTATATATACAAGGGCAAAATGGTCTTTTCCAGTTTTGCTGGAATTTTTACAAATACTTTGGGTGCCCTCATTAAACGGTGGGGTGCCCTTAGCGGCCCTCTTTTCTTAAATTCAATGGCAAAGCCACATTCTTATCATTTTAAATCTACCTATTGAATAAAACGCAACACCATAGAAATACGATAGCATTAACACTAAATGAAAATCATGTCTAATCTAAGGCAATAAAAATTAGATGCTGATAAATAAATAACATAGAACACAATCACCTATAACATCTACTCAGGAAAAGCCCTATAGATTAATCATAGTTATTACTTATATAATTGTTGTCAATAATTATAGATTAATTATACATTCAGAATCAAAATACCACAAATACATATTTGCAACTATGAATGCAATATTAATCTTCATTAGTTGTAATACGCAAAAACAACTTGTTAAAGTTGTGATTGACGTGTATAAATAGATTTAAAGCATTAAGTTCATGATTCCATAATTATAACTACATAGCAATCTAAAGTATATACATGTCTAGAGTTTGCTTAAATTGATAAACTACTCATTCATGCTGGAAATAAATAACACAATAATATAATTAAAATACATGATGAATAAATAAATAAATACATATTAAATAAATCAAAGCTCCGATGTAGCTTCAAACATCAACTAAAACTAATAAAAGAATTATTGAATATAAGAAATAGGTTTTTTTAGATATATATATATATATATATATATATAGCCTTTTCAAAGTTCTCTGGTCCTATTTATAGTCTCCTACGTTATACATATCCTAGATAAACTCAAATCCTTCATATAAATCTAAAAAAATCATAGCTGACTTAAGCGATCCTTAAGTTGTACACAAATCATTGGTTCAATCACTAGAATTGGCTTTCTGCGCTCCGCCAATTCAGCTAGCGATTTTTAGTATATTTTCAATTCACTGAAGATTCGTTGGCACTTCTCTGCTACAGATTCTTAGTGTAATCTTGTATCGCTAACTAATCGCCGGACTTCTCTTATTGACTGTTTTACTCTTCTTTCTTTTTTTCTTTCATTTCTTCATTTTCCTATTTAAATCCTGAAATCACATAAATAAGAGAATACCTAGTGTAATATCTCCTATTTCTTCATTTTCCATTGTTACTGCATTAATAACATATACTTCAGCTTTATGATGACTCAATTTTAAAGATTCATTATCATTAATTTATTCATTATTAAACCCATCAAAATCTTCATAGACATCTTCATCATTGAAATGGAAAATGACAATCTTGTTTTCAAATTCCATAGACATTGTTCCTTCAAAGATATCTAACTTTGTTTTAGCTATTTTAAGAAACGGTCTAAGATGGGTGGAGATTTAGATGATACTGAGTCTCCCATTTTCATGACATAAAAGTTAGCTGAAAATACTAAGTCATTTACTTTTACTAAGACGTCTTCTAGTAAACCATAAGATTCGATAATTTTGTTGTCAGCTAAGGTAAGATTAATAGGTGTATTGGTCAACGAACCTATTTTCTATGACTTATATAGTTTAAATGACATAACATTTATTGATGCTCCAAGATCACACATAGTAAAATCTATTAAAGAAGTCCCCATTGTAATAGGAATTTGAAACATTCTTGGATCAGAACATTTCTCAAGTATTTTTTTAATTAAAGAGGACATTTTTGTCCTAAGTTTTCTTTAGATTCTTTTAAAAATTTATCATTTGATTCAGATAATTCTTCAGACCTTCATCATAATAAGAAAATTACATAATTGATTCCATCAATGGTTTATTGATTTCTATTTTCCTAAATGCTTCAAGAATGTCTTCATTGTTATCTTCCTCCCTAGCATCAGCTAATCGTTATGGTACGGTAGAATATCAACACATAACTTCATTCAAATTGTCAGAAACCTTATCATTTTTATCCTTATCAATTATTTTAGACTTTTGTAAAGATTTCTCACATGCTTCAACTCTGGCTAAATACTATGAGTATAGCCTTCCAGGAAAAAAATGTATATTTCAATTGTTCAGCCATCCATTCTCTAGTAGCAAACATTAGCCATCATTTCTTCTTATTCTTTAATAGTTTTATTTGCTTTCTTTGTTTAAGTGTCTTTTCAGATATAGGTGTATTTTTCTCATCACTGAATAAAGCATTAACTTGTGCTTGATTAGTAGGAGCAACAATAGCTTCATTAGGTGCTTTAGCTTGATTACTATGTTGAGTACTTAACCTATTTATTTGTAAATTCATTTGACTTAATTGATTTTTTAGTTCATTAATATAATATCAGTCTTAATTTGATTTTGAGAAATTTTTGTAAAGTTTTGATAACTTTGGTCCATAAAATTATGCAAGATTTACTCTAAATTTAGATTCGTAGGCTGAGTATTTTGTTGAGGCTGCTGATTAGGTGCAAACTGCATCTGAGCACTTGGTCCATAAGTATTACAATTTTGATTTTGGGGACCATAATTAGGATTTAATTTTGGTCTTCCAGGATAATAAGTATTATTATTATTATTATATTGATTTCTTGGGAAACCAGAAAATTGATTTATCATTGCATTAACCTCTTCAGTATTTTCTTCATGTAGAGTAGGACACGCATTTGTAGGATATGTAACCTCAATACATAATCCACAAGCTTTAAATTGATTAGATCTATCATTAATTAATAGCTTAACCATCTTAAATAATTCATCAATTTTATCAACATACGCATTATTTATTCTATTATCAACTTCATAAAGTTTCTTTCTTAAGGATTCAGCCTTTTCACCATATTGCTTCGATTGTTTTGCCATTTTATTAATTGCTTCTTTCACCAAAATGGGTGTTGTTTCAAATAAAGATCCACCATTTACGATTTCTAATAATCTTTTTTTAAAGTGATTGAGTCCTTCATACAAATATTCTAATAAAGCTCTTTGAGTATATCCATGTTGTGGACAAGAATAAATTAATCTTTAAAATCTATCATAAAATTCATTAAGGTTTTCATCATCTTTCATCTTTGCAACTGTGATTTGCTTTCTATATGAACTAATTTTTCTAGCAGACATATATTCATCTAGGAAAGCTTCTAACATTTGAGTCCATGTAGTTATTAAATCTTATGAGAGATAGAACAATTAATCTTGTACTTGATCTTTCAATGCAAATGAGAAAACTTTAAGTTTGACTTGTTCTAAAGTACCTTCTTTCGGATTCATCCCATTAACTTTATGTTGATACTCCCTTATGAATTTATGTGGGTCTTTATTGTATTTACCATAGAAGTTAGGTACGACACTAATAAATCTAGATTTAAGTTCAAATTCTGGAAATCCATCGAGGTATGATATGTACTTAGCTCATATGCTGTAACATTTTGATTTTCTTGTCTAAAAGTGAGTTCTCTATTATTGTTAATAACTCTGTTATTATTATTATTAATGACATTGTCATTAATATCATTATTGTTATCCTCCATCCTATTAGCTAATTTTACTTAAGTTGTTTTTGTCTTAAACTCTAATTAAAAGTTCTATCTATTTCAGGATCAAACGGATGTAAAGATCCTGTAAAATTAACATGACGAAATGTGTAAATCATACAACATCTAAAAATCTTAAGAAATTATTTTAAAAATCTCCGACAATGGTGCCAAAAATTGACACGTGTCGAGCGTGCACAATAGTTTTCCATATTTTTTATTATTTGTAGTAGTGGTACATGGTATATCATCTACACATGGATTTTGCAAACTTAAAAGGAAAGTGTTTTTTCTTGTTTTTCTTAATTTAGTTAATCTAATTAAATGAAAATTAAAATACCAAATAACTAAAATCTATAACTACTAACTTAATTAAAACCCAATTAACTAAACTAATTCAAACAATTCAATGCAAACTAAATTAAACAATAATTAAATTCAATATAATTTAAATGTCTTAAACAAACATCTAATCAAACCCCCACTAAATAATGTAATATAGTTGGATTGCTTTCAAACACTAGAACATAACATCAATTCATAATATAATTATAATCATAATACACGAAATCTTGGAATCATTAAATCGTAATTCATAATAGGTTGATAGCTTTTAGCCAGCCACTAATTTTTCTAAATCCAATGGAAAATTCATATTCTTATCATTGTAAATATGTCCATTGGATAAAACGCAACACCATGGAAATATGATAGCATTAACACTCAATGAAAATCATGCCTAATTTAAGCCAATAAAAATCAGAATATGTTGATAAATAAACAACTTAAAACACAATCACCTAGAACATCCACTTAGGAAAAGCCCTATACATTAATCCTAGTTGCTACTTCTATAATTGTTGTAAATAATTATAGACATAGATTCAGAATCAAAACACCGCAATGCACATTTGCAACTATGCATGCAATATTAATCTTAATTAGTTGCAAAACGCAAAAACAACTTGTTAAATCTATGGTTGACGTGTATGCATAGATTTAAAGCATTAAGTTCATGATTCCGTAATTATAACTACATAGCAATCCAAAGTATATACATGTCTAGGGTTTGCTTAGATTGATAAACTACACACTCATGTTGAAAATAATTAACACAATAATATAATTAAAAACATGATGAATAAATAAATAAATAGCTCCTAAATAAATCAAAGCTCCAATGTAGCTTCAAACATCAAGTAAAATTAATAAAAGACTTATTGAATATAAGAAATAGGTTTTTTTTAGAGGAGCTATTTCGAAGCTCTCCGGTCCTATTTATAGTCTTCTAAGTTATACATATCCTAGATAAACTCAAATCCTTCATATTCATCTAAAAAAACGTAACCGACCACAACGATTTGTCAGCGATTCTTAAGTTGTACACAAATCAATGGGTCAATCACTGGAATTGACTCTATGTGCTCCAACGATTCAACTAGAGATTTATAGTATATTTTCCAATTCGCTAAGGATTCGTTGGCACTTCTCCACTGTCAATTTAGGTGGCGATTCCTAGTGTAATCCTTTATCGCTGGCTAATCACTGAATTTTTTCTCTTATTGACGGTTTTGCTTTTATTCCTCTTTTTCTTCTATTTCTTTATTTTCCTATTTAAATCCTAAAATCACAAAATAAGAGAATACCTAGTGTAATATCATCATTTATATCCAAAAATCAACTTAAATTACACTATAAAACATGTCTAATTATTGATTTGTCATATTTTCTCTATAACCCACCATGCACTCATAGCCAATTATTGGAGCATTGAGAGGTAGAAGAGTATATGAGTCAGAGTCGTCATTGATGGAAGTTCCTTAATGTGGCAGCCACTGTGCCACGATCTTTGCCTCGGAGGGCCACCCGCCTCCTCGCCACGTCACCCACTCGTTGGGTCCCGCAAGTGGCTAATGCGCTCGACGTCATTATATCATTTACCGCTAACTTTTCTAATTAAAATATTAGGTTTAAAATTTCTCAAGCTTATTTGTTAAGTTAGTCATAATAGTCAATTTCTCTCTATATTGTCCTTTAACTTAGCAAATTATTCGTTAACACATTACGATCACTAGTTTAGTTAAGTCATTTACTCAAGTCCGCCTTACTACATGTGTTTAGCCAAGTTATAAGAGTTTCAATAGTGTTTTGGAGGCAATTAATAATAAAATAAGTAGAATACTTCATTAGCATGATTATAACCAAAATGTAACAGTGTTATCACATAATAATATAAACATATAGTGGAAAACCTGAAAAGATATTGTACCATGTATATCAAGGCGACAAAATGATCAATAAGTGTGTATACATGTACTAGTGTTTCACAAGTCTCTAAGACCCAACAAAAGTAATAGAAAATACTAAATAAACACCTATTAGTGTGTCTTAGGACAGCTGGTGAGCTCAGATATAGTCGTCGAGGATCTCCTTGCCGTTACTAGTAGACGGATTTACAACTTGCAATTAAAATAATAACGAGTTTCAGTGAGTAAAATCCCAGAGAAAACCACCAAGCACTCAAAAAACCAATAAATATGTCTGCAAAACATGCGATAATGAAAAACATGAAGAGAAAGCATCGCATGACGTGTCAAGACCAAAAGAGTATGTGTGTACCCATCTCGGACCGACTTAGACCGTACTATGATATACCAGGATCCCACCAGTGAATGCCCCCTTTAACACCCTAGAATATTTTATTTTTGGACTGTGATGTGTACTACTTATATAAATACTTATGTGCATATTTTATAATTTAATAGTCAAGTGCAAGAGTGGAATAACGCCTCGAGATACATGCATGTGTGAGACTTGGGTAGTGAATGATGTGGTAAGTAACTAAGTATGTTTTAAATATATTAAAAATATTTGTACTTAGGTTACTCAATCTACTTAGACAATTGATTTATTTAAATAAGCCTAAGTCCGAAATAAATAAAATAAGAACCATATATCTTGCCTCGATATCCGCATACCAGTAGATTCTAAGAGATCAAATGTATTTTGTTAGTGGTTAGAGAGAGAGAGAGAGTTAATAGAAAATTATGGGGTGAGTAAGGATCTTTGATGCACCTCTCGATGGACATAATGAAACAAGATGTGTGGCTATGATTTGAATAGGGCAAGTAGTACAAATACCAACCTTTAGTCATTTTCAAGAACATGCACCATTAGTGAGATGAGAAATCAGAAGTTGAGAATACTAAAAATTTGTAAAACTTAGAGCATTTGAAGCCAAGTTGATCACTCAGGAGAAATTTCAAGTCTTGAAAATTAATCAAGAGCCTTATGTGAGTTCCTATCTATCTTTTAATTTCAATTTGGGCGAAATTAAGTTCTCTAATCATGGGGCTTTGATGTAAAATTAAGATTTAGGTTGTTTTATGTTATCTAGGATCATGATAGATCATCTAATTGAGACCCCGACACGCCTCAAAGTACTTACCCGATACCCGACTCTAGTCTTTGAGGCTCTTGATATCAATTTACAATAAATTAGGTGTGTTTGAGCCTATTTGGTAAAGTTTAGATTTCTAAATCCTAAAATTGTTCAAAATAGGAAAAACATAGCGGTGGCACACTTTTCAAGGAGAATTTTTGATGTAAACCCCCCCAAATCCTCAAAACTAACTTTCCTATAATTTTTCTCAACTATTTATATTTTTCTTATTTTTTCTAGATTTTCTTGATTTTTAAATATTTTTTATTGAGTTGATGGGTTTAGGTTGCTGGACCAAGTCCAATTCAGCTCGGTTTGGCTGAATCGGTTCGGTCCAACTACCTTGGGGTGGCTCGGCCCAACTGGGCTGGGCCCGAGGTGGCCTAGCCTGGTTAGCTGGGCCTGTACTGCGCATGGAATGTACTTTGTGTGCAGTGCCTCCTCCTCTGCTCTGTTCGTTATTCTTCCCCTTTTTCCCATTCTTTTTTTTTTCTCATCTCATTCTTTTCATCATCAAACTCTTCCATCACCATTAGAGAACTAACAATTATAGCCATAAAAAATGGATTAAACATGAATTTTGTTTTCAATACAAAGATATACACCATAATGAGTTGATCTCATCTATTTGACATCAAAAACCTCAAATCCATACACATTGCCTATCTAAAATTAAAGAAATGTAGAGGTTGAAAATGAGAATAACTTACTTAGGGACTTTTCTTACTCTTGCTCTTCTTCTCTTCTCCAAAGCAAACCTTAACTCCTAATACACTACACACACACATCGATTCTTTCTCTCTCTTATCTACTTTCACTTTCCACACTCACTTATGATACACTCCATCAACAAGTGACACATGTGTCCAATTTAGAAATTGTCTATTTTTCCTTTAACAATTAATTAATTCATTTACTCAAACTATTGGATACAATTTTAAACTTTAGACACTTTTTTGACTTATTGATCAAAATATAGTCTCATACTCGTGAACGCACACATCTTGAGAAGTTACCTCAAATCAGCGATCAAAATATAATAATTAAATTGTGTGCATTCTTATTTAAGATTGGTAATACATAAATCACCGAAAAATATAATACCTCTGTGACGACTCCCGATGGTTGATCGAGTGTGCCGCGTCACTACAAAAAAATTGATAATTAGAAACGGAATTAGCAACGGAATTTAGTTCCGTTGCTAAGAAAAAATGGTTTGAGACGGAATAATTCAGAGATGGAATAGAGAGAGATCAGAGACGGAAATAGAGACGGAAATAGAGACGGAATTAAATTCCGTCTCAGAAAAATGGCACCAATAGTCCCACCAAAACTTTTTTTTTTTTACAACCGTCCATTACGTCTCGAGATTCGTGCATGCTTCGATCTAGATGCCCCAAAAATGGGGACCAACCATAATAGAACTCTCTCTCTCTCTACCGATTCTCACAACCAACTCTCTCTCTCTCTACGAAATCTCTCTCCCTCACCGCTCTATCTCTCTCAACGAAATCTCTCTCCCTCACCGCTCTCTCTCACCGCTCTCTGCTCTCTCTCTCTCTCACCGTCACCGCTCTCTGCTCTCTCTCTCACCATCACCGCTCTCTTTCTCTCTCACTATCACCGCTCTCTGCTCTCTCTCTCTCTCTCCTCTCTCTCTCTCTCTCTCACCCTCACCGCTCTCTGCTCTCTCTCTCTCTCACCGCTCTCTTACCGAAATCTCACCGCTCTCTCTCACCGGATCTCACTCACCGTCAACTCTCTCTCTCTCTCATCGAAATCTCTCTCCCAAACCCTAAATCTCTGTCGTCGCTGCGATTGAGGCTGCGACGAGGCCGTCGGATCTATCGTCGCCGTCTGCCGGAGATTGGAGCCTCCGAAGCCCTAAACCGTCACCGCTGTTCGCCGCCCCTAACCCGTCGCCGCACCCTAAGCCGTCGCCACTGTACCTCGCCATCTCTGAAGCGAGAACCATTTAATTTTGGTATTACTCATCTGTCATATTTTTGTTTAAGTTTTGATTGTTTTCCTGTTTTCTTGGTTGTGAACATATGCTATTGAAAGTCTGAATTCTTTTGAAGAAATTATTGATTTTGCATGCATTTCTGTTCTATAACTTGTGCTAATTTGATTTGTTTGAAGAGCTGATTTTTTATTAAAATGTATTTGTTAGAAGTTTAGTTTGAAAATGCTTAATTTGTCATGGTTTATTTGATGGGTTTTGATTCTTTTTTATTTACATTTTGTCCTTGTGGCCTGGCTTTGAAATTGACATTATTTTGGTGGCATTGAATTGTTTTGGGGCTTCTGTTGTTTCTTTTGTGCAGCTGATCTGGTGATAAGGGTACATAATTTTGTGGGTCTCAGTCCTTTGCTTTTCTTTTTCATTTGAATCCAAATACAATCTGATCATTTTTTCCCTTAAATTTCATCCTAATACAGTTTTATAGACTATAGTTTCACTGATTAGGAGGTTTATATCATCAAAGATATTGGCTTCTAAGCAAGTTTTGTATCTTCATTTACTTGCGCGATTTTATCGGATTTGATCTTTGTTGTGATCGTTGTTATATATATATTTTATATGTCATGGGTCTGATTGAAATATTTGGTATTGGTATCAGTGATGGATTGGAGATGGAAGAGTTGGCAAGTTTTTTAGGATTGTAGAGTGTTGAAGGGAATGAAGGAGCACCGACGATTAGAAGGAATAAATTGATGGATTTAATGATCTGTAAACATTTCAAATTCTTCGGGCGTATATGAATTCCGTGGCTTGCGAGATGCCTATGTCTGGTGCTTATTGTTCTTCTCTTGAGAGTTGTTTGTGTTCCAAGTTTTCTGAAGTTGGGAGAATTTCAATCGCGAAGCTTAAATTCGGTCATCGACTCTCCATCATCTCCACAAATTAAAAACATTTCAAGTTTTTTAGGATTGTAGAGTGTTGAGAGTTGTTTGCCTTATCCCAGCTACATTTGTGGTTACATGAATCCCCTTCCTCTATTCTCGCTTTATCACGAGTCACGGACTAGTGTTGACTGTTATATGCTTTTCTTGTGATATTAACTATTAAGCGCATGAGAGAAAATGTATTGTATATGTTACTTTTTTGTGTCAAAAGTGTTTATCTTAGACTTAAGCTTGACTAGGATTTGTTTATTTTCTTTTCTAATATGATTTCTGTAGCCAAACTTGGTGTGCTATACCAAGGACCAACTCATGCTGAATTTTTCTCAACCTATTTCATATCAGTTGCTCAACTAAACTATTTGAGTTTTTTTTTTCATCAGCCACAATCAAAGGACGGTGTTAATAGTTTTGGTGGTCTTGGAGCAACCCTGATAGATTCTCTTGATACATTATTTATTATGGGTCTTGATGAGCAATTCCAAAAGGCTAAAGAGTAAGTTTAATTTCTGTTTCCAGTTATCATTCCCAATATATCCTTCCTCATTTTTCATTGTTTTCCGACCATGTATTCCTTATTTTCTTCATTTAATTAGCACAATCGACAAAATATCTTACATGGTTTGGGTCATTTGCTAACTGGTGACATGATATATGTCCCTTACTATAGTTTCTTAATGTTCTATGCAAGTTTGTGAATTTCAGTGAGCCTTAGAAGAGTTATGTGTCACTTGCTCTTTTAACTTTGATTTCTACCCTTTTTTGTGACAGATGGGTGGCAACATCGTTGGATTTTAACAAGAACTACGATGCTAGCGTTTTTGAGACAACCATAAGGTTGTATTGTAAGGTTTAATTTATTTTACTTTCCAATTTGTCTCTCTCTTCTTGGAATAATATCCTGAGATTGTGTTTGAAATGTAGAAAACGTTTTAATGACAAAGAGGATGAGAGGCAATTCATTGCTTTCGCTTTAGCTCATGCTTACTTTGGTTAGAAAATCATGAGTTTTAAAGCTAATATTTAATATTGAAAACCACTTGACCAACCTAAAGAAAAAGTTAAAATTAAATTTGTTAGGACACTGTTGGAGCTTGAAGAGGACTTACAAGGTGTGGAACGCGAGTTTGGAGTGGCCGAGAGCCGATATAGGGTACGAATTGCGTGCATTTAAGGTAACTAAATCCTTTGAGGGAATTCTCTTTATTTCATTTCCATTTCTGAGTTGACATTAAATCATTTGGATTGTTTTACTACCAATCTTATATCGGTAATGTCATGCATTGTGTATTACTATCTATGATTTCTTTGGCTAAAATAATCGTGTAAAAAATTGTCGCATAGCATTCTTTGTCTTGACTTCGTTCTATGATTGAATTCCTTTAATGTCGTTGATCTATGAGATATTGAATTTATTTCTAAATAACATACTATGATTTGTGTAACTGTATTTATTGGCTTTAGCAGACACAATATATGCATATTTGTAGTTACACACCTATAAAACCTTGCAATGATGGGACTGCTTGGTATTAGAACTTCGTTCCTTCCTTATTTATGACAAGCTTTACTTAAGCATGAATCTTGAAATTTTGGATGAGTGTAAGATAGCTAATGTAATCTTCTATCTTCATAGTAAGAAGATTGGTTGTGCAAAAGGAGGATGGAAAGAGATTGTTAAGTGTGATTCTTAGTTTGACGTGTTCTAGAACCTCTATGACAAGGTGTGAGAACGTGTTTTAACTTTGAGATGAAGTAACACGAACTCGTGACCAAGACTGGTGCAATATGTTGAGTAACATGAGCAGACTCGTACACTGGCTTGGGTCCATTAGTTGACTCAACTAGCAACCCGAACTCCCACAAAAAGAGACTTGAACTTTCAACCTCATCTAAAGGTAAGTAATTGGCAAACCAGTGAAGAAACCACTTAGTTCGCTCAAGTTGACCTGTGATTCACACCCAACTAATTTCATTGATTGTGAATATGATCTGGATCGTTCAAATATATTTGTTTAAAAACATGTGAGGCTTTAGCATGATTTGGAAATATGTTGAACTGAATTTGTTTAACTTTTAAGGTGATTCCAATGGTACGAGTAGAATTGTCAACACATCAAGAAATACCCATGGGATATGACTATGATACGGTCTAGATCATTCATTATTATTTATTAAATTGAATTGCCTGCATTGAGATTCTAAAAATGTATTAGAAATATGTTGAACTGAATTTGTTTAACTTTTAAGGCTTTATCAACAGTGGTGGATACTGATGAACTTGGCATTGGCAATTGGCAATTGAATCAGCATTTGGGTTAACCTTACCTTACCTTAAGTTTTATTGAACTTTTCATAATCCTACTAAATGATGTGTCCATTCTATTATGCTTTTCATTTGTTTCTTCTGTTCTATATTTAATTTCTTATCTCTCTTCCATACAGCGAGTTGGTATGCCAAACCACTGAATAACTTTGATGCTCATTTCATGTCAGATCTTAGGCAATTATGAAGCTGCAAAAGTTGGATTTGGAGCTGGTAAAAACATGAAAACATCAACTGCACGGGCTGTCTATGTTTGTCCCTTTGTTGATGGAGGTATAAAGGTGAAAAAGTCCACTCTTAGTAATTGTATCGGAATTACAGCTTTCCCCTACTTGATAAAAGGGAATTTTTTAGATAAACTAATAAATCACCGACTTTTTTTTTCTCTCTTCATGATGCTTTCTTATAAGAAAAAAATTATATCAAATGTTCTGGTTATTTTGTGTAATCAATTTCACTATATTCTCTTAGCGAGATTTTCTTTATTTTATGTTTCATTATTTTGAATCAATGACTCAATGGTTCAATTGTATCCAAAGGCATAGATGGCTAAGAACTTTAAGTGCTTTGTTTTCATTATTTGCTCTATAATACTGTAAATTCTCAATGTATTATGTTCTCTTCTAATTTTTGCTCAATATTGTGGATCTTTGTACTTTTTGTATTCCCTTTGTTTTCGCCTTATGTAGTTTTGTGATCATTAGTCATTTTTAATGAAATGATTCGAATTTTCCTTTTGCTGGCACGTTGTTGTGCTTTAGCACTTAAAACGTTTTCATAATTGTGCTTTAGCAAAGCTTTTTGTTCATGTAGTTAGGTAGGTTCTCAGATTTCCCCTTCTAATAAATTGTGTTAGTTGGACACACAAGTAGCCATGTACCGTCGGAAATTATGGTAAAATAAAATGTTTTCTTTTGCACTGTAAATGGAGATAGTTTTTTTGTAGTTTCATTTTGTTTATCATGAGTTTGATCCATTTTGCAATATTTGCAGAGCGTGGCCCTATCAGTAGGTGGCTGGTTCTTCGATCAAGTGGGAGTTAATGCCATTGATTGCCCATATCCATGTGACAATACCTGCCATAATCTGGTTTTCAAGTAAGAGATGAGGAATTTAAAGCATATCATGTAACTTTTACAGTTGTTTACATGACTTTTAGATTGATACTTCTTTTTGTGCATATTTAGAGGATCGTAAGTTTTTTTGGTGGTTGTTGAACAATAGGATTTGTGGTTTTTGTGAATACTTAGAAATTTGGAACATTTATTATACTTGACAAGCTTTCGTGGATATATAAATCTTTTTCAATGTTGAATTGTACATTGTTTTTCTATCATTTAAATATTTGTTGATATATATTGTCGATGTATGTATGTCAAATTCTGCTTTTTTTGGGATGTTAGCACCCCCAAGGAGTTGTTGGAGGGGGTGCAGGCGATGGAGTAGGTCCTATGGTTGTATTTTTCAGGTTTAGAGGTTATGGAGAACCGATTGGATTGAGCTTAATTTTGAAAACTAAACAAAGCGAAATTGAGACGGATTAGCAACGGAATTCAGAGATTCCGTTGCTATTCCGTCTCTAATTTCCGAGGAAATAGCCGAGCCCAACTGGACAAAACTAAACTTTGATACTAAATAGCAACGGATCAGAGACGAAATTCATGAATTAGCAACGGATCAGAGACATAATTATTGCATTCCGTCAACGTTCCTATGCTAATCAGAGACGGATCAGAGACGGAATGTAATAATTTCGTCTCTGATTCGTTACTAATCAGAGATGGATCAAAGACGGAGTGCAATAATTCCGTCTCTGATCCGTTACTAATCAGAGACGGATCAGAGACGGAATGCAATTACAACTGTACCCTTTAGAAGAATTTGCATTTATGTTCCGTCTCTGTTCCGTTTCTAAATTTCGTCTCTAATCCGTCTCTAATCAGCAACGGAAACCCATTTCCGTTGCTGACTAAATCAGCGACTACGATTTTAGAGACGGAATAGATTCAGTCTCTGTTCCATTGCAGAATTGAATTAGAGACGAAATTTATGCTAATCAGCAACGGAAATTTCCGTTTCTGATCTGCTGTTTTTTTGTAGTGCGTCACGACAGATCCAGGTCACAATCTTGAAATGCCATGTAGCACGTGTTAGAATTTTAAAGTGTTTTGTTGATGGTGGACAGAGAGAAGGAATGGAAAGCTAACAGGAAGGGGAAAGAAAAACTGCATCCCCAAGGTGGAATCTCAAAGAAGGAATCCAAGTGTGTCTCTTCTAAAAAGAAGGGACACATCAAGAAGGAGTGCAATAAATTCCAATAGTGACTTAAAAAGAAAGGTATCTCAATTTCCTTTGTTTTTTAGTCTAATATGGTTGATGCTTTTAGTGACTGAGATAACCCCATTTCCCCACAAATTGGGCCCTGCCCGGCCTAAGCCTTCGTGGATCCCCAAGTTAGCCCTCGCAAGGTCAACGTATGTCTAGTCAGCCTTCCTTTCCATAATTTAAGTCATTTAATGTAACATCTCACTATATTAACATCGTTATTATTACTTATTTACAAATTATGACGCCGTCTCGGACCCACGTGCACACCGCAGATTGGCTAGGGGCATGCCTAACTAGGTACTAGTTATACATTGTCTGATTGGTTGCTTTTATTGCGATGTATTTCATTTAATATGGCATAAATCATCGCATATTTGTAAATATCATATTATGTCAAGTGAGATGGTGTGATGGGTAATCGTCTCGTAAAGCGTATCGATGCAGGTATCGGATAGGCGTAGTATAGGTACACTAAGTTTTATAATACTAACTTGAATAAAATGACTAAGAATCAAGGCGAATATGACATAAAATGGTGAATCAAACTTTAGGCTAAGTCAAAATAACTGGGTGCATCAATGACTAATACACCTCGAGATGCGTGTCGAGATGCGGGGCATTGGGTGTCGAGTAGTCAGGAGTGAGTGAGACCACAATTGGGTTAATTATGCGTCAAATATATTAACTATATTATTGTTGTATGCGAGTTGACTATTTAAAAAGAATTAAATTAATTTCCCTATAGTTTAATCAAATTAAATAAAAGCCTTTAATGGGCATAATGATGATTATAGAACGTGTAATACTAGGCTGTTTAGTGTCCCAATGAAGTCACGAATTTATGTGTGACAGACTTAATAAGGACCTAAGATCGTCCTCGGGATACATGTACACAATTGATCTAAGCACAACACATAAATAACATGAGTTATTGAGAAAAATCAGCATGCATGCACCATCATCTTCTACCTTCTAAACTTAAGAGCAAAAACCAAGGATTTAAAGGGTTGAATTTTCACTAGAATTGGTATAGGATATCAGAATCAAGGGCACAAAATCAAGGTAAATGCACTCCCTCTCCATCAATTTCATATTTTTCAATTTGTGTATGTGTGTCCATGGAAATGAGCTTGAAGAGTTGGGGTTTTAATGGTGATTTGTGGTTGTTGTTGTCATTGTTATTGGTTGTTATTGTGGAGTCGTTGTGAATGATTAGAAAAGAAGAAAAAAAAATTGTTATTGTGGGCTGAGAGAAGAAAAAGAAAAAAGAGGAGGAGATGAATGAGGGGCTCGTCCGATCCTGGGCTAGCAGGGCCCAACTGAATCGGGCATGGTTCAGGTGGCCCAACCCCCATTAGACAATTAAAAATTATTTAAAATTGAATAAAATACATAATAAATAAAATAAATTATAGAAAATAGATAAAAATTACAAAAATTAAAGAAAAATTCAAAAAAGTCAAAAAAATATAAAAAATGGGAAAAGGTCGAACATTGGAATTTTAAATTTTTTCGAGTGTTTGACACCCCTTTGTAACTTAAAAAATGTGCCACAACTAAAAAATTGGAATAAAATTCTAATTTTTAGTTTACATTAATAATTTGACTTAATGTGGTTCTAAATCAATTAAAATAATACAATTGGACTTCGGGGACTATAGGTCGAGTACCGCGAGCTAGGCGGGGTAAGATTCGAGAGTCGGGGAAGTCAGAGCGTGTTGGGTTTTGGGGATCATGCGCAGCGGAAGTTTTCGAAACCTTTTCGAACATCCCCGAACCAAGATCCTATCGATTCCATTAAACTGATGTATCAAAAGAGAAAAATCAAACTTTAATAAGAACAACTCCATGTCTGTCTTATTTGGTGTTGATCTATTCCTTCAAGACGCTGCCAGATACGAACGTCCTCTATCAGAAATCCACACTCGAACGGACAATCACAATCCGTAGTGCTAGCCCCAAAAATTCTAGGACAAAAATTCTCACAAAAACTCTCTAGGAAAAACTTCTCTCAGGAATTCTTTACAACGATTGTGTGTCTTATTTATAGTACACTAGGTCGAGTTGTAAAAGAACTCCATCTCCTAGTCACACTCCAAATAGAGTCCTAGATAAAGTCCAACTCTAAAAATGATAGAGTCATCGATAATCTACAATTACTAATCCAACAAGAGTTTCAATTTATCCAAAACTCAAATAAGAATTAATGTCATACTATAATTCCAATTAGAGTCATATTCCAAATATGATTTACTAAGAGATAAAATTTCTAGTCACACTAGAAATGTAGGAGAATCTTGAATCCTAGTCAAACTAGGACCTTTAATGAGAATTTACTAAATGAATTTTATCAAATAAAATTCATTAACCCAGACAATATTAAATCGCGCAAATCCGTTCTTTGTGTGCGACCCAATAGGTTCATACAACGTTGGCAGTGAACCAAAACCATTTTGGTACACAAGTCATAAGCGGTCTCTAGCAAGGCATTATGACTACCCAAATAGCATGAAGATCAATAAATCGATACAACCTAATAGACAATGAATATCATATCCCTTTGTCATGCGATATCTTTTGATTGAACATAAGACATGAAATGTCACCCTTATAGTTTAATCTACTAGTCTCAATCTCCGAATAGACTGAAATTGTCAAGTGACATTGATCCAATCAATTCATTAGACATGGTCATTTATCATTCTAACATATCGAGGGGCCCAATAGATATCTCTCTTTAAAAAAAAAGGACAAATTTCATCTTGATCACACAACATCCACACATTAGTCGAACAATGACCAATCACAATCTTTATAATCATCCGATTAAAGACAACGTTTGATTGTATCAAATCATTGTGCTCCTAATGTTGGAGTCTTTGGTAATCTCAAGTCAAATGACTAAATGATATAACTCTCGTAAGAATCACTTATGACATTGACCATGTAGTGTTCTCATAGCGGGTCGGTCCAACATCTGTTCCCAACAAATACCCATTATCTTGATCCATATCCGTATACGTGTAATCATCACATGATTATCAATTAAGACTCATATTAGTCTTAATTTATTATTGTTCCCACAGTAATAACTGTTGGGTTTTGGGGTTCACACGCAGCGGAGATTACAAAACAGTTTTGACAAAACCCCAACATGATCCGAATCTAATTCCATTAAAAATGTTTAAGCCATGAAAAACTTAATCATACCTCAATCGCAATATACATTTCAGAAGGTTGATCGATCTCTAAGGCGCTGCCAACGACGAACACCTCTATCGGCGATCCACACACGAACGAGCGTAGAGATTTGAAGTGCTAGCTTCGAGAGAATACCAAACCTTTTTGTTTCTCTCCAAAACGATCCAGAGCATACCAAAAACCCTAAGTCGTTTCTAAAACGAAAATAGAGTTTCGACCTTTTTTTCTTTCGTACCTGTGTTTTAACTTAAAGCGCCTATTTATACAACCCTTGTATATAGACGGATAAGTAAATTACACATATACCCTTACTTAAAGAAGTATAAGTGTAATACACCACAAGGACGTTTCCGTCATGAATTTTATCATATAAAATTCATTTTTCTGAACCATCTTAAAATCTCGCAAAACCATTCTTAGTGTGCGACCCAATAGGCTCATACAACGTTGGCAGTGTACCAAAACACATTTTGGTATACAAGTCATAAGAAGTCTCTAGCAAGACATTATGACTACCCAAGTTGTACGAATATCAAATCGATACAACCTAATCAATAGTGTATATAACATCCTTTTGTCACACGATATCCTTTTGATTAAACATAAGGCATGGAATTGTCATCCAACATGTTCAATCGTACTAGTCTCGATCTCTAGGTAGACTGAAAACATCCAAGTGACATTGATCAATATCAATTCACTTAGACTATGCCTTTTAACAGTCTAACACATCGAGGGATCCACTAGATATCTCTCTTTATATGAGAGGGATAAATTCTATCTCGATTACACAACTTCATCACATTTCTCACACAGTAACCAATCACAACCTTTATAATCGTCCGGTTAAAGACAACGTTTGATTGTGTCAAATTATTGTGTTCCTAATGTTGAAGTCTCTGGCAATCTCAAGTCAGAGGTCTGAAAAATATACCTATCATGAGAAACAACTATGACTTAATCCATGTGATGTTCTCATAGCGGGTCGGTCCATACTTTGTTCCCTAACAAGTACTCGTGATCTTGATTCGTATCCCTATACGTATAATCATCATATGATCATCAATCAAGACTCACACTAGTCTTAATTCATTATAGTTCCCAAGATAATGATCGATAGGGACATTTATGATATTTATGTAAATACCCATGGATCTTATTATAATGTAAACATGCAAATTAATTATAATAAACAAAAATGAAATCCTCTATTTTATTAACTAAAAGTATTCATAAAGACAGTTAATGGATTGACCTAGGGTACATGCCCCATCATCTCCCACTTGCACTAGGGCCAATCATACATGCATCTAATGCCTAATGATCTAACATGACCATCATGTTTTGCTTGTGGAAGAGCTTTTGTCAATGGATCCGCAACGTTGTCTTGATGGGTACTCTGCAAATCTTTACGTCTCCCTCTCAATAATTTCTCTGATGAGATGAAAACGCCTGAGTATATGTTTGGATCTGTGGTGTGATCTAGGTTCTTTGGCCTTGTGCTATTGCCCCGTTATTGTCACAATACAAACAGACATGGTTAGCAATACTTGGAACCACACCTAGTTCAGAAATGAACTTTTTGATCCAAATTGTCTCCTTTGCTGCATCGGACGCTGCAATATACTCGACTTCATTGTAGAATCTGCTACTGCGATCTCTTGCTTCGAACTTTTCCAGCTTACTGCACCCTCATTCAAAGTAAACACATATCCAGACTGCGATCTAAAATCATCTATATCAGTTTGAAAACTTGCATTTGTGTAACCATTTACAACTAGATCATTTTCAAAACCTCCATAGACCAAGAACACTTCCTTAGTCCTTCTTAAGTACTTAAGGATGTTCTTAACTGCTATCCAGTGACTCTCACCAGGATCTGACTGATATCTGCTTGTAGTGCTCAAAGCATATATGATACATCAGGTCGAGTGCATAGCATGACATACATGATAGATCCAATAGCAGATGCATATGGAATCTTATTCATACGGTCTCGCTCATCATTTGTCCTAGGACATTGATTCTTCTTGAGACTTATGCCATGAGACATTGGCAACAATCCTCTTTTAGAGTCTTGCAAATCGAACCTATTCAAGACCTTGTCTATGTAAGCACTCGACTTAGGCCAGATTAGCCTCTTAGATCTATCCCTATAGATCCTTATCCCTAGGATATAGGCTGCATCTCCTAAGTCTTTCATTGAGAAACACTTCCCTAACCAAGACTTGACATTCTACAATGTTGGTATGTCATTTCCAATGAGTAATATATCATCGACATATAGTACCAGAAAAACAACTACACTCCCACTGACCTTCTTGTATACACAAGGCTCATCTTCGTTCTTAATGAAACCAAAATCCTTGATTGCTTCATCAAAACGAAGATTCCAACTCCGAGAAGCTTGCTTTAATCCATAAATGGATCTTTGAAGCTCGCATACCTTCCTAGAATTCTCAGGATGTACAAAACCTTCAGGTTGTGTCATATACACGTCCTCAAGCAAATTTTCCATTAAGAAATGTTGTTTTTACATCCATTTGCCATATTTCATAGTCATAATATGCAAAGAATGGCAATTAAAATTCTTATGGATTTAAGCATGGCTCTATCGCGAAAAAGTTTCATCATAATCAACACCTTGAGTCCACTGAAACCTTTTGCTACAAGTCTTGCTTTAAAAGTATGCACATTGCCATCCATGTCGGTTTTCTTCTTGAAAACCCATTTACATCCAATGGTCTTACCACGCTTCAGGTAAATCAACCAAGTTCCAAACTTGGTTATCATACATGGATTGCATCTCGAAATTCATGGCACTTAGCCATTTATCCGAGTCCGGTCCGACATAGCCTCCGATAAGTGGTGGGCTCATTTTGATCCATAAGCAACACATCACGACTATCGGTAATGAGAAATCCGAATCTCTCGGCTCATGTCTTACCCTACCGATTTACGTGGGCCTTATGTCACTTGCGGAGGTTCAATCGGTTCGAACGTTGTTGAACTTCCAGTAGCGATTAAGTGTTTATCTGTGATTCTTGAACTTCTTCAAGATTTATTTCTCTCCCACTAGTGTCTTTTGAAATAAACTGTTTTTCCATAAAGGCACCATACTGAGCAACAAACACTTTATTCTCAGCGAGATTATAAAAGTAATATCCTTTTGTTTCCTTAGGATACCCCACAAATAAACACTTATCAGATTTAGGTGCTAGTTTTTCTGAGACTTGTCGCTTTACGTAAGCCTCACAACCCCAAATCTTAAGAAAAGACAAACTAGGTCTCTTCCCGTACCATATCTCATATGGTGTTTTATCAACCGCTTTAGAAGGAACTCGATTTAGAGTGAAAGCTGCAGTTTGTAATGCATAACCCCAAAAGGATAATGGAAGATCTGCATGACTCATCATAGATCGAACCATATCTAATAAGGTTCGATTTCTCCTTTCATTTTGGGTGTTTTGAAACAGGAACAGGACGGGTCTTGACTTGTTCCATAGGCTTTGCGACAGGTGCAGCAACAGCCTTGGCAACTCTAGCCTTGCCTTTTCCTTTCTTCTTCATTCCCTTTCCCTTTTAGACCATCAACATATTACTAGAGAGTTTCTTGATATTTTGTTCAGCAGTTTTGAGCAACGAATGCAACTCTGAAATTGATTTCTCCATATTATTCATATTGTAGTTCATCACAAATTGTGAGTAACTTTCTGGTAATGAATTCAGGATCAAATCCGTAGCCAACTCTTGGCTTATGGGAAATCCGAGTCTATCAAGCTGGTCAACATAGCCCTTCATCTTCATAACATGAGGACTAACTGACGCACCCTCAGTCATCTTGCAAGAATGTAGGTTTTTGACTGTCTCGAACCTTTCTTGCCTAGCTTGCTGTTGGAACATTTCCTTCAGCGTTATAGCCATGTCGTAGGTTTCCATTAGTTCCATGTCCTTCGAAGTTCAGGAACTATAGTTGCCAGCATAATACATGCAACATCAGTAGAATCGTTGACATGCTTATTATGCGCATCCTTCACAGCTTTCGTAGCATTGGCTGGTGGGTCCTCAGGGATTGGAGCATCCAGGACATACAACTTGCGTTCATGCTTGAGAACGATTCTCAAGTTTCGAACCGATCGAAAGTTAGTCCCATGTAGCTTATCCTTCTCGATGATGGATCGCAGTGACGAGGGGATTATTGTTACTTGAAGAGGCCATTGATCTACAATAAAGATTATGCAAAGTTTATTTTAGCATAGAGGAATAGACTCCCACTAAATTAACAACCCTCCTAAAACTTACTGTTTATTTAGGGGACTAAAATCCATATTTCACATAATTCTGTGTGCACTATGGCATGAAACACGAACTAGATTATTTAGGTAGGTAACAGTTACCAATTACATCTTATGTAATTTCTAGATCCTTTTATGAGATATGGGACATCTTATGTCTTAGCATGTTTTTATCTCATCATTTGCCTAAAGCTCAAAATTATTTTGATGGCTTTATTAAGTCGGACCATTTTAAACATTAAGGTAACTCTTACCCAACTTGTCTCACCAAGATAACACAATACACCCAGCTATGGCTGAAACTATATTAGTGTGATCGAGACCTTGACAAGTGTTTAAAATGGATGGCACGAGACTTAAAATTTAATAGAGGGATTTTATTCAGTTTTAGTGATTTTATGTAAACAATGAAATATCATATATTTTATTGATTTGTTCAATCACTAAACAATTTGGAATTTTTTTTTTCTTTTTTATACTTTTCACTAACAAAAGAATTTCCATACGCTAGGATTAGTTAGGCTATCATGCGGTCTGTCTGCCGGTCAATGCCAGCGGCGGTGGTTCCGCATGACGGGAACAGCGGGGCAACATTCCCGTTTTTTTTTTTTTTTTTTTTTTTTTTTAAGAAGACGAATCTCAATTCCGAAAATTGAAATTCGCTATAGAAAATCATATTTTTCGCTGATTTTACTATACTAAATTTACCCCTTAATTTATCCAAAACTAAGTCAATTAAAATATTTTTAATTAACCACTTCTAACTAATCATCTTATCCTAATCCAATTAGGACTTTAGATATTTGAATCCTAGCATATCACCAATAACAAACTTCTCCATATTTATCTCATATCCAATAGGGATAACGAAACCGATTTTGCTTATATCTCATAATCTAATTTGTTATCTATCTTTATCAAATAGAAACTTCATAACAAAATAGATATAACAAGATAAATAAATAATTTCGAAAATTAATTATTTATTTTGGATTCAAGATATTTGAATCCTAGTATATCACCAATAACAAGATTCTTGATATTTATCTCCTATTCTAATATGTTATCTATCTTTATCAAATAGAAACTTCATAACAAAATAGATATAACAAGATAAATAAATAATTTCGAAAATTAATTATTTATAAATAAATAATTTCGAAAATTAATTATTTGCAATTTCGGTCTTCATCCAAATAATCACAAACATGTAATTGAATCATGAACTACTATCTCAATCGAACTTAATGGTGTCATGGATCATAGAACACGAAACTCAATTCATTAAAATTATTCGAATTAAATTAACATGGTTACTAGCATGTACGAAACTAATTTCAATTAAATCACGAATATATGTATCATATACACAAAACATGATAATAAATCTCACGGAAAACTTATGTATGTCACATATACATCAACTATTAACATGCTTTCAATCATATATCATGTATATATCAGAAGAAAACATGCAATGAATTTAATGGAATCAAACTCGATGGCTCTGATACCACTGTTGGGTTTTGGGGTTCATACGCGGCGGAGATTACAAAATAGTTTTGACAAAAACCCCAACAGGATCCGAATCTAATTCCATTAAAAACGTTTAAACCATGAAAAACTTAATCATACCTCAATCGCAATATACCTTTCAGAAGGTTGATCGATCTCTAAGGCGCCGCCAACGACGAACGCCTCTATCGTGATCCACACACGAACGTGGCCGAGATTTGAAGTGCTAGCTTCGAGAGAATACCAAACCTTTTTGTTTCTCTCCAAAACGATCCAGCATACCAAAAACCCTAAGTCGTTTCTAAAACGAAAATAGAGTTTCGACCTTTTTTCTTTCGTACATGTGTTCTAACTTAAAGCGTCTATTTATACAACCTCAGTATATAGACGGATAAGTAAATTACACATATACCCTTACTTAAAGAAGTATAAGTGTAATACACCACAATGACGTTTCCGTCATGAATTTTATCATATAAAATTCATTTTTCTGAACCATCTTAAAATCTCGCAAAACCATTCTTAGTGTGCGAGCCAATAGGCTCATACAACGTTGGCAGTGTACCAAAACACATTTTGGTATACAAGTCATAAGAAGTCTCTAGCAAGACATTATGACTACCCAAGTTGTACGAATATCAAATCGATACAACCTAATCAATAGTGTATATAACATCCTTTTGTCACACGATATCCTTTTGATTAAACATAAGGCATGAAATTGTCATCCAACATGTTTAATCGTACTAGTCTCGATCTCTAGGTAGACTGAAAACATCCAAGTGACATTGATCAATATCAATTCACTTATACTAGGCCTTTTAACGATCTAACACATCGAGGGATCCACTAGATATCTCTCTTTATATGAGAGGGACAAATTCTATCTCGATTACACAACTTCATCACATTGCTCACACAAGATAACCAATCACAACCTTTATAATCGTCCTAGGTTAAAGACAACGTTTGATTGTGTCAAATTACTTGTGTTCCTAATGTTGAAGTCTCTCGCAATCTCAAGTCGAGGACTGAAAAATATACCTATCATGAGAAACAACTATGACTTAATCCATGTGATGTTCTCATAGCGGTCGGTCCAAAGACTTTGTTCCCTAACAAGTACTCGTGATCTTGATTCGTATCCCTATACGTATAATCATCATATGATCATCAATCAAGACTCACACTAGTCTTAATTCATTATAGTTCCCAGTATAATGATCGACTATGGACATTTAGGATATTTATGTAAATACCCATGGATCTTATTATAATGTAAACATGCAAATTAATTATAATAAACAGCAAATGAAATCCTCTATTTTATTAACTAAAAGTATTCATAAAGACAGTTAATGGATTGACCTAGGGCACATGCCCCATCAATAACTGACTATGGACATTTAGAATAATATAATAATTATCCATTAATACTATTATAAAAGAAACATGCACATACTTATAATAGTTGAACAATGTTTACAGAATTGGCCTATGACACATACCCCAACAGAGCGCGTGTTTGAGGTTCGTAAACCCCATAGGGACATCATTTGAGTATTTAATTATTGTTTTTATGTCGTTTCTTTCCCTTCTTGCTTGCCAGTCTATTCCGCACTATTTTGGACGGTTGGTTGAGGATACTCACACCAATATATTTGTTGTGTTTTTGGCACGCTAAGCTATAGCACTTGTAACAAAGCCCTCGGTGTGAATTTCGACTCGAGCTGCTAACTGGTGCACGTGTCGGTGAAGCGTAGGTTTAAGCTAATCTCAGCGAGGAACCAAGTGAAAGAGTAGTGGGGAACCTAATGAAAGATCCTGAGGATCCAAAGTACAGTCTAGTCTGATCGAGACGAGCACACACTTTGTTTATCCACTTGTTATGCATGTATGCGATGATCCAAAGTAAAGTCCATGAACTCTCTCCTCAATCTCTTCATTACTGAAAGTGGAAAGTACTGCTGATAGAACTTGTGCTTAAAAGCATCCCATGTCTCTAATTCTCCGTGATTAGCTACTGTCATACGCCACCACACGTCGGCATCTTTCTTTATAATGAGATCTCTGCCTGAAGTCTGTCCTCGATCTTCAGTATCCTATGGAGTTTATCTTGAGACATAATAAATTTCTCAATCTTCTGGAAATCTCGTATGCCATCGAAATTGACTGGCTTGAGTCTGATGAAGTCCTTCACCAACTGAACTTCAACAGAAGTGCTGGAGGATGCAGGCGTGGGAGACGATACTGCCTCAACAGTCTCCACCAATGGTGCGGTCATGGCTATCGGCGCTGCTAAAGGTGTAGTAGGAAGTGCTGGCGCCTGGACAATCGGTGTAGCAGTCGTAGGAGTCGATGTCGATGCCGGTGGAGCGAAACGGGCTGTCATCATAGCGATGAAGTCAGTCAACTACTGACCCTGCGTTGTCACTCGGTCAGACAGTCTTTGTAGATCCTCCGCAATAGTAAGAGGCTGACTGCCACTAGGCTCTACATCTCCTCCCCCTCGTGTATCGGCCATCAGAGTCTGCAATGAGTAACGAACGTTTATCAACTTTTACGTGACACAGCGCATACATATATATACATACAGAAATTAACAAGTACATATAAGAAATCCCCATCTCAATTTCACTCACTTCCCACTAATGGTTTCTAGGCAAAGGTCATCTGGTTTCCACAACTAAGATTTGTATTTTTATTCATCTTGTTCTCTAAACCTGGCTCTGATACCAACTGTGACGGTCCCAACTTCTAAACAGGGCACCGCCTGGCCTAATCCCGTAATCAAGCCTTAATCCTAATCACATAAGACTTAATTACGTTTTAGTCAGCCTTTCGTCCCTATATTCCTCAAAACACATGTTCAGATATTTTTAGATTTCAGAGTTAATTAAAACTTTTTATCATATTAGTGTTATTACATATTTTAAAGATTATGCGGAAGCTTTTATTATTCAAAATCCTAAGTGTGGAAAACCAGGAAAATACAACATCACATGCATGTATATATGGAACTATACACTCAACCCAATGTATAACCCAAAATGTACAGTAAAAACATAAGTAGTAATAATACAACAAAGCCGAGTCATACAAAATGAGATAGGAGAATCGCCGAAATGATCAGAGAAAGTCGACGATCTTCTCCTTCCTCGGCCTGCTGCTGCTCGATGGACTTACACCCATCGTCACAAACTAGACGGTGAGTATGGTAATATTTATGTAACAACTGGAGAATTCTATGCTACATTTCCAAAATAAAAGAATGGTATTGAAAAACATAAAGTAGCGAAAGAATTGCTGAATCAAGTAATGCAAGCAAATATCATAGTTAAAAACGAATAAACTGACACAGGCTAAGTCGAGATGATCTATGTCCGGTCGGCGGTGAGTGTTGGATTTCGAGGATCATGCGCAGCGGAAGTTTTCGAAACCTTTTTGATCATCCCCGAACCAAGATCCTATTGATTCGATTGAATTGACGTGCCAATAAAAAATCACTTCACAACTGTGACCCTGATGTCTTATTTATAGTACATTAGGTCGAGTTGTAAAAAAAACTTCATCTCCTAGTCACACTCCAAATAGAGTCCTAGATAAAGTCCAACTCTAAAAAGGATAGAGTCATAGATAATCTACAATTACTAATCCATTAAGAGTTGTAATTTATCTAAAACTCAAATAAGAATTAAAGTCATACTATAATTCCAATTAGAGTCCTATTCAAAATTGGATTTACTAAAAGACAAAATTTTAGTCACACTAGAAATGTATGAGAATCTTGAATCCTAGTCAAACTAGGACATTTAATGAGATTCTTCAAAATAAAATTTATCAAATAAAATTCATTAACCCATACAATATTAAATCACGCAAATTTGTTCTTTGTGTGCGACCCAATAGGTTCACACAACATTGGAAGTGAACCAAAACCATTTTGGTACACGAGTCATAAGCGGTCTCTAGCAAGACTTTATGACTACCCAAGTAGCATGAAGATCAATAAATAGATACAACCTAATAGACATTGTATATCATATCCCTTTGTCACTCGATATCTTTTGATTGAACATAAGACGTAAAATGTCACCCTTATATTTCAATCTACTAGTCTCGATCTCTGAGTAGACTTAAATTGTCAAGTGACATTAATCTAATTAATTCACTAGACATGACCATTTATCAGTCTAACATATCGAGGGGCCCAATAGATATCTCTTTCTAAAAGAGAGGGACAAATTCCATCTTAATCACACAACATCCACACATTAGTCGAACAATGACCAATCACAATCTTTATAATCATCCGATTAAAGACAACGTTTGATTGTATCAAATCATTGTGCTCTTAATGTTGGAGTCTCTGGCGATCTCAAGTCAAATGACTAAATGATATAACTCTCATGAGAATCACTTATTACGCTGACCATGTAGTGTTCTCATAGCGGGTCAATCCAGCATCTGTTCCTAACAAATACCCATTATCTTGATCCGTATCCGTATACGGATAATCATCACATGATTATCAAACAAGACTTATACTAGTCTTAATTTTTTATTGTTCCCACAATAATAACTGACTTAGGACATTTAGAATAATACATTAATTATCCATGGATACTATTATAAAAGAAACATACATATACTTATAATAGTTAAACAACGTTTGCAGAATCGGCCTAGGCACATACCCCAACATCTCCCACTTGCACTAGGTCCAATCGTACACGTATCCAATACGGAGTAACCATAATGCATTCTTAGTGGAAGAAATTTGTTTATGTATCTGCTACATTGTTTGTTATTAATGTTCTGCAAATCTTTACGTTCTTTTTTTCATAAGACAAAAATGCTCAAGTGATTGTTTAGATCTATAATGTGATTTAGGTTCCATAACCTAAATTTGTCCATTGGTTTTACAATAAAAGCCAACATTATTTCCAACACTTGAAACCACACCTTATTCAATCATGAACCTTACGATCTATACACTTTCTTTGGCTGCATCAAATGCCGCTAAAAACTCAATTTATGTTATAGAACTTGTTAGAGTGAGTTTAGAACACTTCCAACTCATTCCTACGAAGTTAACACACATCCATATTGCGATCATTAATCTTTTATATTAATTTGAAAGTTTGCATCGTGTAACCATTTACAAGACTCATATCTTTCAAACATCTGCAAATCTGATAACATCTTTCAAGTGCTTCTGAAGTATTTAAGAATGTTATCAATAAATATCCAGTGACCTTCACTGGAATCTATGAGATGTATGTTTTGCCCAAAGCATATGACATCAAGTTGAATGCAAAGTATAACATATGTGATGATTCTTATAGCTTATGCGTATGAAATCTTATTCACATTGTCCCGCTCATCATTTGTCTTAAAACGTTGAGTCTTGCAGATACTTATGTTATAAGACATAAGTACGAATCCTTCTAAGAATCTCGTACACTGAAACCTTTTCAGTTATTTGTCTATATAAACACTCTTATTTAAAGCAATTAACCTCTTAGATCTATCTCCTTAGATCTATATCACAAGGATATATGCCTAATTAGCTAAGAATCTCATTGAGAAACCTTCCTTAACCAAGACTTGACATTCTGTAGGGTTAAGACGTCGTTTTCAATGAATAATATATCATTAACATACAAATTCAGAAAGATAATTGTTCTCCCTCTAACCTTTATGTATACATAAGGTTTATCTTTGATTCAATGAATGTAATTCTTTAATTATTTCATCAAAACAAAGATCCTAACTCTGATAAGCTTACTATGATCCATAAATGGATCCCTTAAGCTTGCATACCTTTCTCAAATTCTCAAGATAATAAAAAACCCTTAAATTTTGTCATACACATCTTTAAGGAGCATAGAGCAATGCTATTTTTGACATCCATTTGTCATATCTTATAGTCAAACTATGAAGTAATGACAATAGAATTCTAAAACTTGAGCTTAGCTACCTGTGAAAATCTTATCATAATCAACACCTTGATTTAGATTAGAATTTTCGATAAGCCGTGCTTTTAAGTATGCATCTTTTCTTTTTCATGTCACTTTAACTCATTTACATCCAATGGCCATACCATCTTCAGGTAAATAATTCAAGTTCCAAACTTGGATAATGTACATGAATCAAAAAACATAGTTCATAACACTTAGTCTTTTTTCATCCAATCTAGATGAGACATGTCTCTTGATAAGTAGTGATTCATTCTGATCCAGTATTGAAAATACATCATAACTATCAATAATAAGAAATTCCAAACTTCTTTGGCCAATTTCTTATTATTCTAAATTTTCAAGAGATATATGTTACTTGTGTATACTCAACTAGTTCAAGACTTTGTTGATTTTCCTAAAGTGGTTCGGTTCTTATTTGTGGCTCTTGAACATTTCAAGATTTGTTTTATTCCCGATAATGTCTTTAAAAATAAACTCTTTATTTAAAAAGACATGATTTTGAGCAATAAACAATTTGTTCTCAATTGTATAGTGTTCAACCATAATTAGACACAAAAGACTTAGGCATCAAACTTTATGTGACTTAACGTCTTACGCAAGTCTCGCCGCCTCAAATCTCAAGAAAAGACAAACTAGGTCTTTTTATTTCATATCATATATGGAGTTTTATCAACTACTTTAACGAAAATAAGTTTTAGTGCGAGTGTCTTGGTTTCTAAAGTATAGCCTCAATAAGACATCATAGAAAATTATGTGTGACACATCATAAATCAAATTATATCCTATATAGTTTGATTTATCCTCTTAAAACATCATTTCTCAAATGACGTTCCTAGTGGAGTTAATTGCAAGACAATCTCACAATTTCAAAGATGGTCACTTAAACTCTTGGCTCAAATATTATCCACCTTGATCTCATCAAAGTATGTTAATAGTTTGTCAAGTGATTTTTTTATACTCATTTTGAAATGTTCGTAACAATTCAAAATTATGTCTTCCTGATAGGATTTGTAATTCATTATAAAATGAACAATTTCATTCTATGAAAAACAAAATTCATTCTTTAAGGCTTTCTTTAGAACTTGGCAAAGTCTAGCTCACAACTAAGGTTTCTATGTCCGACACAAACACCTTTTGTAGCTTTCACCTTCCCTTTATCTTTCTTTATTAAATTCCTTTATGTTACGAACCATGAAATATATATCTAAGGCCCCTTTTTATTATTCTGTCTTACAATTTTAAACATCATATGCAACTGTAAACAGTGTTCTCCATGTCTTTCAAATTATGTAGTTTAAAACTATTTTGATGAATTATAGATCAAATCTACTGCCAACTTTTGGCACATGAAGATTCAAGCCTTTTGAGATAATTAATATAGTTCTTTCATGTTCCAAACATAAAGACATGTTAATAGGTTCTCAACCATTTCACAAGAATATAGGAATTTTACAATTTTATGCCCTTCTCATGTGACTTATTGTTGGAACATTTCCTTCAGTGTCACTGTCATGTCATTAGTTTTCACGGCCCGAATCTTTCCTAAAGTCCGGTTTAATATTTGCTAACATGACATATAATCCTTGTACTAATAGATGATAGTTTAAATGAATCATTAATCTAAGACATACACCCTTATTTTATGGTTGATAACATTTATCAATTTTCTAATAAAAACAGGAAAATTAGTCTTAGATATTATTTTATCGTTCTCAAGGATTGATCGCAGTTGCTATGAATTAGTGTTACTAGGAGTTTAACATCTTTACTTAGAAGATTATGCAGAATAATTTATTAGTGAGTAATTAATTTCCCACTAAATCAATAACCCTCGTAAATATTAATTTAGTGGTCTAAGATCCATATTTCACTTAATTTTGAGACAGCTAAGGCATGACATTCCAAATCATGTTATTTAGGTAGGTAACTATTACCAATTGCATCATATACAACTCTTAGGTTCTTTATGAGACTTAGACATCATATGTCACAACATGTTACGTCTCATCTATGCCTAAAGCCCAAAACCATTTCGATAGCTTTATTAAGTTAAACCAATTTAAAACATCTAGGTAACCGTTACCCAGCTTGCCTCACCAAGATAACACAATACACCCTGCGAAGGCAGACCTATATTGATGTGATCGAGGCCTTGACAAGTGTTTAAAATGTGTGACATTAACTTAAAATTCTAATCAATGGATTTTTATCAAGTTTTATGATCCATGTAATGTTTTATAATGACTAATTCTAGCATCTATTTAATTATGGAATATCATATATATACCCAATATGCATAGAAAAAGATCATTAAAATAAAACAAGAATACATCATATATCAACAAGGCATCATAAAACAAATCAAGGAAATTAAATATCTTAAAAATTTTCAAGTGCATGAAAGATTATATTTTCATTAATCTCATTAATTAAATATATCTCAATATAATTTTTTTATCGGACTCTATTTAATTAAAACCCCTTTTAATTAAATATTTTAATTAATATTAATAATAGTCCCACTAATTTAAATTGATATTAATTCAATTAAAACAACTTCCAATTAAATTAATTCAATCCAATTAATGAACAATAACCTCATTTAATTAATGGTAATTAATCAATTAAAACTTCTTTCAATTAACATATGTAACAGCCTGAATATTATTTGCCGTTATTTATGACGTGTTTGCAGACGTGGCGGACAACTCAAACGCTCGTGGGACCCGCAGTTGGCTTGTGCGCGTCCGGAGCTAGGTAAATAGTACTTTTGTGTGCTGAATTGATTAATTTGCGATGTTTATATTGAAATGGCATAAAAGGCATCGCAATGTGTGTTAGGATAGTACATTTGACGAGCTAGACCGTGTGTTAGGTAGTCGCCTCGATATGCGTGTCGACGCGGGTACCGTGTAGGTTAACCGGCGTAACACTAGGCTGGGGGAAATAATACACACAAATTGAATAAAAATTGGTTAAATAAGTAATATGGAATGTATAGATGGTGGTTAGGGACATGGTAGTACGCGTATGTCGCGTTTTGAGACGAGAAATCGGGCGTCGGAACACCCGAAAATGGACTTTTTGAGTTACATACAAGGGTGAGTGTGCCAAAGGTGTACCAATTGGAGTCATGAGGGGTTAGAATAGGAGCAAATGAAGAGCTTTGGATCTCCTAGAGATGCACATGTGAGAGATGATGACAAATCAATATATATATAAGTCAATTTGACTTATTGTTCCACCACCTTTTCTCTCTCCTCACCATCTTATCCGAGATTAAGAGAAGAAAACCAGGGTTTTGGTGGTTCATCTTGGTGATTTGTGAAGCTTGGAGTGGGGGAAAACATCAAATCTAAGGTGAGAAACACAAACATCACACATTTCTCTCTCTTTTTATCATAATTTTGTTGATGTTGGTGATGTTTTGGAGGTTGGTGAGTTGTTGTTATGATGGATTTAAAGTGTTTCGAAGTTTTGTCGTTGGTGTTGTGGTTGTTGTTGGGTTGTTGGGTGAGAAGAAAACCCAGAATGTTTAGCAGTTTTATTGTCCAGAATGCGATTAGCGCGCTAATCGCAGAATCTAGCGCGCTAATGACAATTAGCGCGCTAGACCAGAAAATTTGCGCGCTAATGTTCATCTGGGCTAATAACATATAACTGTCTGGGCATTTAGCGCGCTAATGCCCAGACCTAGCGCGCTAACATAATTTATCTGAAATGACTTAACACACATACAAATGACTAAGTATCACTCATACATGTACATAGGTCATTACGGACTGTAATTTGGGATATCCAAAACTAGGAAGAGCTGGACCGGGGGTTAGTGACGGTACACGGAGTGCGGTGTGAGGTGTGTTGTATCCCAACTGAAATTTCTTGAGCAGTATTTACTTTTCTATTTTGAATTCAATTTTTATCTTTTAATATTCTATTCCAGGTATGTGTATAATGGACGGACGTTGAGGCTCTCCCTCCGTGCCATTTCTGTGTGTACGTCCACTAGGCCATAACACGTGTGCCATCTTGGTGAATAGGGTTATCCGAGAGAGAGTGACGGGCACGTGTGGGTGCTTCGTAGGTTCCACGCTGACCACCTAGCGGATCCAGATCCTGGCCTTTCTTGAGTGCTACTCGCCGACAGTAGTCTATTGAGAATCCGAAGTATGGCGCTAGGGGCTATGAACACACTCTTTGAGCTTTCACTATTACACTTGCATGCGATGAGCATTGTTACCTGTATTTTTATTTCCGCATGTTTATTTAATAGTTTTGTTTCAATTCCAGTACTTCCTTTCCGTATTGCTCACTTAACTTCCTTGGGAATACTCACTCTGGACTCGTCATCTGTCTTTTTATGATGGCTTGAGTGCAGATCCTAGTACGAGCCGGGCCAGGGGCAAGGGCAAGCTGCCGAAATACAGAGACGTTTAGCCAGACTTGTGCGTTTGTATATATTTATTTTGTTTTATTTTGGGATTTTGGATTTTTGTGAGACACTAGGACTCTGTACTGTTGATATTTGGATACATTGACGTGCATATGATATATGGGTTTTCCACACTAGGTATCAGAGTTAATTGCATGACTTTTGCTGTGATTTATTTTGGTTGAAAATGATCTAAACAGATGACTTGAGTCTAGTAACAATTTAAACAGTAAATTATTGTCATTTGTGGTTCATAATGATTAATGGTGGATGAGTTGACATGTGGGACACAGTTGGCGCTGGTAGGCCAGGTTGTGGGCCCGCATCGGCCCTCGTGGCGGTCCAATGGGTCGTTACAATATATATAACTCAATTAATATCAATAGAGTTGTAATCTTATTACAACTTGGAATGACTTGGAATGGATAGCCTAGATGGCTAAGTCATTCCAATGAGTCGGTGGATGAGGGATCGAATCATACTCTCAACAAAAGTTCATTTATTGTATTTTGTAATCTTATTACAATCAGATTTGTACTTTAATTTTGATTTGTAATCCTATTATAACTTATAATGCTTGCTAGGATGGTTAAGGCATTCCAACGGGTTGGAAGACTAAGGATCGAATCCTACTATGAACAAAAGTCCTCCTTTTATTCTATTTTGTAATCCTATTACAAATAGATTTGCCTTTTAATTTTATTTTGTAATCTTGTTACAAGTTGAATTTCTAGCTAGGATAGCTAAAGCATTCCAAAAAGAGTTGAATGGCTTGTGATCGAATCCCGTCTTAGCCAAAATCTTTTTACTTTTTTTTTATAAATATCATGGCTTTCATATCCCATACAACCACCAACATATTAAATTACACATATCTATGAACACAAATAGTGAGATCTTATCCGCCAAATTTGATGCGCACCCGTTTTGTGCATGTATGTGCCTGACGGTGCGACTACATCAACAAAACCATGCCGATCCTTTCACATTTTTGCATATAGATTGATTCTATTAAACGCAATGATGCAACCGTATATAAAATATTATAATTGACTTATATATATCATGTAGATAAAAATAAGGGCACGTTACAATTTAATTAAATCATGCCTACTGGCTCTAATACCACTGTTGGGTTTCGGGGATCATGCTCAGCAGAAGTTTTCGAAACCTTTTCGAACATCCCCGAACCAAGATCCTATTGATTCCATTGAATTGATGTGCTAATAAAAGAATTATACTTTAGCAAGAATAACTCCATGTCTGCCTTGTTTGGTGTTGATCGATTCCTTTAGGACGCTGCGAGAGACGTACGTCCTCTATCAGAAATCCACACATGAACGGACGATCACGATCCGGAGTGCTAGCCCCAAAAATTCTAGGACATAATTCTCACAAAATTTCTCTAGGAGAAATCTCTCTTAGGAATTCCCTCTCGAGAAAAATCACTTCAGAACTGTGACCCTAATGTCTTATTTATAGTACACTAGGTCGAGTTGTAAAAGAACTCCATCTACTAGTCACACTCCAAATAGAGTCCTAGATAAAGTCCAACTCTAAAAAAGATAGAATCATAGATAATCTACAATTACTAATCCATTAAGAGTTGTAATTTATCTAAAACTCAAATAAGAATTAAAGTCATACTATAATTCCAATTAAAGTCCTATTCAAAATTGGATTTACTAAGAGATAAAATTTCTAGTCACACTAGAAATGTATGAGAATCTTAAATCCTAGCCAAACTAGGACATTTAATGAGAATGTTCAAAATGAATTTTATCAAATAAAATTCATTAACCCAGACAATATTAAATCGCGCAAATCCGTTCTTTGTGTGCGACCCGATAGGTTCATACAACGTTGGCAGTGAACCAAAACGATTTTGGTACACAAGTCATAAGCGGTCTCTAGCAAGGCATTATGACTACCCAAGTAGCATGAAGATCAATAAATCAATACGACCTAATAAATAGTGTATATCATATCCCTTTATCACGCGATATCTTTTGATTGAACATAAGACATGGAATGTCACCCTTATATTTCAATCTACTAGTCTCGATCTCTGAGTAGACTGAAATTGTCAAGTGACATTGATCCAATCAATTCACTAGACATGGCCATTTATCAGTCTAACATATCGAAGGGCCCAATATATATATCTCTCTCTAAAAGAGATGGACAAATTCCATCTTGATCACACAACATCCACACAATAGTCGAACAACGACCAATCACAATCTTTATAATCATCCGGTTAAAGACAATGGTTGATTGTATCAAATCATTGTGCTCCTAATGTTGGAGTCTTTGGCGATCTCAAGTCAAAAGACTAAATGATATAACTCTCATGCCAATCACTTATGACACTGACCATGTAGTGTTCTCATAGCGGGTCAGTCCAACATCTGTTCCCAACAGATACCCATTATCTTGACCCGTATCCGAATACGTATAATCATCACATGATTATAAAAAAAACTCATACTAGTCTTAATTTATTATAGTTCCCACAAGAATAACTGACTAGGGACATTTAGAATAATACATTAATTATCCATGGATACTATTATAAAAGAAACATGCATCTACTTATAATAGTTAAACGACGTTTACAGAATTGGCCTAGGTTACATACCCCAAAAGTGAGAACTATCACCTAACCTTTTCCACTACTATATGGAGTTGCGCTCGACATATCTCACACAAATAGCGGAGCTTCGCTCTACGCTTATACAACATCAATTTCATTCTTGCTGACCACCCCGAGTCCCATAACTCGTGTGCCGCGGAAGTGTAGTGGTGAGTGCTGAAACCCTGGTAGAACTATGTCCCCGTGAACAACGCATCTCTCGTGCAATAGACAGTAGATAATCCCTACTTTAGTTTCAAAGACAAAAAATTCTAAATCTCTAGGATTCCAAAACTAGATAGGCTACAAAGCCCAAAGGAATAGAATACAAGTCTAATCAAATCCAAATTATCTCAATAGCATGATTTTCATCAATTATCTATCAAGAACAACATCAAGAGTAGAAATTGAAATCAATGAAACATGTCGCAAGGCATCATGTCACAATATTCAATCATGAATAGACACAAGAACAACATGATGTGAGATTACAAGTAGCAATGTCTACAAATAGACCAATAAATCAATAAGAGTGAATGAAATGAAATATAGAATTCTCATAGCTTTACTTACAATTCACACGCTTGTCCTAGCCTATCCGAACTCTCGACACTTCGAAATGCGTTCCCAAACTCCCGAAATCTCCCCTTAGTTCCCTGGAGTTGTTTGATAGGTTTTAGAGTGAGTTTGAACCCATTTATAGTGTTTAAACCATGTTTGGACTTTGCTGATTTTTGTACTAACAGAGGCAAATTAGCGCACTAATCAAGATTAGCGTGCTAGTTTTCAACATTAGCACGCTAATTGAATATTAGCGCGTTAGATTATTAACCTAGTGCACTATGTGCAGCAGAACCCGGAATTCTGCACTTCGGATTTTGGGTTTTTGCGACACATAGGCCTTATTATCCCCTTAGGGACCCTCATACATATTAAAAGAGGTCCCTAACACCCATCCCAACACAAACATCAACAACAACATCAATTTCATGAATTCACAAACTTAGTGGAGTAGAGAAGTTACCTAGCTTGATGATCTTCTTTTTCCTCGCCAAAGCTTCAATGAATACACACTTCTCATCTTCTCCAAATCACTCCAGCAGCCTCTCTTCTTTCTCTTCTTCAAAGCAACGATTTTAATGAGGATGAGAAATGAATTTTTTTTTACTTATAGGTTCATTCAAGCATGTTGATATGTTTGAACCTTAGCCTTTGATTCATGTGTGCACACATATCTCGAGGCTCAACTAATGGACCACCTTGTCACACTTGTCCCTCAAGTCACCATTGAGTGACTCCACATGTTGACACCTTATCTCTTGATGGGTGTATACGTGTCTTGATGCACATCTAGTGATTCTTGTTTTATTTCACTAACCTTAGGCACATTAATGGTTATATTTAAATGTAACCACATTAGCCACTTACAAAACCAACATAAATTCACATTTAACTCAAATTAATTAAGCTTACCCCATAAGCCGCTACCTCGGTCCCACGTTGACACGAGACTCGAGGTACGTCCCCGCTCGTCTCGATACCTATACACCCGTATAAATTTGACTTAATAATCTACACATATACAATACACTAGGCATACATCACAACAAATATATTTTGGGCAGTTACGGTAACTCACACCGAATGGGTTTTTGTGGCCCCGTCACAACCTACCAATACTAACTCTGACAATGGGATGTTCCAGTCAATTCTCTGCTCTACAAGAGGTCCCAGCAATAATATGTTTTTAGCTCCTCAGGAAAGGTTACAGTCATGTACATTTTTTCGTCTACTACTCCATGTGGGAATTTCTTAGACATGTACACTCTCTGCTTCCCCGTACATAAACCAGTCATACTTACTGTCAGAGTTGGCCCCTAAAGTCCCCATGTATACCAGATGCATAACCACATGTATATTATGATGCAATGTAGTAAAATGTGAAGATAATACAAGCGTAATAAAAGTGTATATTCGTCTAGTGTTCACTTACTACTTATCGCATTCCAGTCCTAACATGACCCCGACGCTCCTCGCTCAGCCTCGAGTCCTATTATGAGTTTCTAAGTCATTTTTCTTTATACTGATTTATTTTGAAAGCATTTCAAAGTGCATGTCAATACCTCCTAAAATCCATATCAAGCATACTTCAAATACATATTTAAGTCCTTCAAAAGTTCTAAATAACTTGTAAAAACAGTTTATGTCCCCGACTTTATCATCAAAAAATTAAGATCTCTAGAGACTCTATAAATGAAAGTTGTTGGTTTATTAACCAGCTTTCCAGAAAGCTAAACAAATCTTGATTTAGATTAGAATTGAGAGAGTTATGCTCTCTGAACCGAAGCATGTTTATCATATCTTAATTCTCGCCTGATAGTTTTATTCCCACATTGCAGAGCATCTTTAACTATGAAAACATTGATCCGGAAAATACTCAGCAGGCAAAAGTTTTAAATCTCGAAGTTAGCTATCAAATGGCATTAGAATCAATTTATTTTGACTTCATATGAGAGAGATATCTTCAAAACAACGTTGCTGGCTCAATATAGAATCGAGACTTTTCCAGTTTTAAAACGCTAAGTTGTAAAGCGAATTTGAGTTGGATGACTTCGAAATCTCAAAATTCTTTATGGGACAAAGTTAAAGTACTTTGATTTAAGTTTTCAATGGCATTGGATTCACTCAATTTGGGTTTCAAATGAAAGTGATATGTCTAGATTACTAACATTATGTAAAACAGATTCTCATTCAAGTCAATTAAGTGTAGAGTTTATCTAGCTTCTAGCAGTCGTAGATGTGTAAGGATCCGCAGCATCAATGTCGCACCCATGTGTGTCGTAGATCCTCCCGGCAGCGTGCCTTCACTCTCGGATTCTCTTCATTCTCCCTCTCTTTATCTCGGCTATTGAGAAGAATGAAAGAATGGTTTAGATTTTCATTTTTATAGGTTAATTATGAATGTAATTAGTCACTAACTAACCAATAATTAGCTCCTACTCTAGCTAATCCAAAGGTCAAAATGATGTGACCAAGATATGATGAGAAGGACAATTGTCTCCTACTCATTCCATTCACCAAACAACCAATGAACTTCTCATATCTCATACTCATGTTGGCTTCTTGATTGCTTTTGGATGTGCCTCGAGATGTGTGCTTGATGATGATCGAAGGTTTTCATGTAAGAGTGTGCTGATTTGAGTCATTTATCTTTGCCTTGAGATGCACATTGTCCGCATCACTAGGTTGATCAATGAATAATAAAATTCAACACTAAATGTACTTTGTATTAATTTGATGTGGTCACATTGTATTTATTCAACTAAAGCCCTTCAATAAACTCAATTTCCAACCATTGTCACTTGAATTATTTATCTGGCTTGGTATATTTTTCGGCCTTAATCTAGTTGCATTACCCATCACGCCCAACACGTATTTCTAGGTGATCATACTATCGCACTATCATCGCGTTATGTTCTTGCATAAGTATTTATATAATATAATATATCCCACACATATATAACATATATACTTATCCACAGGTCAACACTAGGTCAAACATGACCACTTTACCTTGGTTGAACCGATTTGGGCCTTTGGTTCAGTCGCACCAGGTTGTGTCCGGTTTATTCAGTAACAGGATATGTGGCGGCCCCAAATTCCAGGCTGCCTTGGGACCCGCCATGTCACATTCTACGTCACCAAGCCATGCCACGTCATGGCCCTCTTATCCTTGATGCCTCGCGACCTAACTGGTTGCTTACACTTTTCAGCTAACCTTAATCTAGCTAATTAATCTTTATATAAGTATTACTAATTTCATTAGCCAGTTGATCGATTTATCAAGTTATATTACAAATTTTACAACGGAAGTCTTATATTAAGTAAGTTATGCAGTATTTAACAATCCAAAGTAGTGAAAAACCCGACAAAAGATACCATGTATATATCAAGGCGAGATAAGTATAAAAAAAGTTCCATATACATGTAATCAGTGTTCTACGGTCCCCAAAACTCGACAAAATATAAATACGTACATATTGTAGTCACATACGAGCTGGCTCCACATTCACAAATGTAGCGCCTAGTATCTCTTTGCCCTTGCCCTTGCTCGTCGAAGGATTTGCAGTCGGTCACCCAACAAATACAGTGACGAGTCCAGTGAGTAAAATCCCAAGAGAAGTCCACACAATATTCATGAAATAAAACTGATAATCTACAAGACGTGTGAATATAACACCTGGCAACAGTACATCATATTCCCATGAATGTAGGTAGCACATGAAAAATAAAATCAGTAGCATGAAATAAATAAACAACACATACCAACTAAACATACTCGGAAATAAAGCATTAATAAGTACACAATAGTATAATCACGAGAAAACCCTGACCTAAACCAGCCAGTAATCGATAAAATCGAATAAGAACCACGTATATACTTACACGCTTACAGTGACTAAATCCCAACTTCAGTTATCAGATGAACCCCTCTAGACGCTATTTCAAGTCAAGGGAACACCCTAAATCCTTCTCGACGGTCGAAGGTATATCCTACTGCCGTCGACACGAGCACTAAACAAAAGTAACTCGTGCAAGCGATTTAGCCACACTAATATATACACAAACCGAAATAAGAGTGAAACTCCATGTGTGCCCACTAGCAGTCACACGTGTACTCTGATATCGATAAAACCAGCTATGAATTCTGATAGGCATTCCAATGGGTTTACTCACCTCAATCCACGCTCCGACTTCCCCCGACTCCCGAAATTCGACCCGACTAGCTCCCCGATACCTGAGCTACAGTCCCCTAAGTCCCTAACGTCCAATTTTACATATTTAGTATGATTATAGGTGTTTAGGTATGTATTTAAGTCAAAAATCCCAAAACACACCTTTAAATTTAGTTTTTGTCTGATTTTAGCTCGCGAATTGGTCTACCTAGCGTGCTAGGTGGGGTTAGCGTACTAGGGGATATGTCTAGCACGCTACTGTTCTTCATTTTGAAAAATAGTTAAGTGCCCAGAATTATTAGCGCGCTAGTTAGCACGCTAATTACCCTTTGTGACATAATTCTTAACTCGATAATTATGTCACAAACTCTCCAATTAGCTACCTAGACCCTGCAATTGCATTCTCTAGTTTAAATATACACCAAAACATCATTTAAACCTTTAAAACAATTTCAATTAGATCAAATTCATCCATTCCATGAAATATACTAATTTTTTTCCAAAATTCACCTAAAACTTCAATTTCATGCAAAACCAGTCTATATTCTAAATTAGAACACCAATAATACTTATAATTCATCTAAACCCACCATAAATCAGTGACTTAAACCTCCCTCATCAATTTATATCAATCACGAGTAAATTCTTGTGCGACTATTATATCCCCATATGACCACGCCTCACACTTTGATAGTCCCATTCCACGGTCCCTTTAACACCCCACTACTCTCAAAGCAGGGAACGTATTGTTACCTAGAGACATAGGCGCATGTTGCCGAGGTGATTAAAATCAGTCACTCGCTTTCCAACATCTCCGCAACCTACTCTCAGTTCAATTTCCGTGTTCAAGTTTCCCTAACCTTACCTAACACCAATAACTGTAAACCTCTCCTATCATGTATCTTAACATAATAGTCCTAACCAACCATCACATACCATGACAATCACATGCCATGTTTTAACCTACCTTAGTTCACCATGACAATCCCATGCCATGCCACGACCTATGACAATCTCATGTCATAACATGATAATCTACCATAGTATCACCATGCATGCATAAACCTTAACTGTAATTTATTAGAAAAATTAAACTTATTTACCCTGAACCCGCTGCTGGGATGTCTCATGGCCTGGCTCAGTCATTACATGTACTGGCTCTCGAGTCTGCACCAATGTCACCACTACTGGAGTCGTCGATCTCCGTGAACAGTCCCTCCTAACGTGAACCACTTATCCACATCGCTAACATGTGATCCTACATCCCGGTCCTGCCCGCTGACTCCCTGACCACTGGCCCTAACCCTGTGATCTCCAGTCTCTGCCTCACTGGTATTAAGTATGCCTCTACGGTGGCGCTGGTAATGCGGTTACAACATAATTTCTGGCTGCCCAATCATCATCCCTACGGCCTCCTCGACCGTACTGTCCATCCTCTTTGTCAACCCGATCTCTCGGTCTCTTTTGCCTAGAACTTTATCCAGTCTGTGTGTCTGATTCGGTGGATGAACGCTTTTCAGCCCTCTACATCAGATATGTATCATGGGTAAGCTCTATCATACATCTTATGTAGTGTCTGAGCTCCGAAGGAAATAATGGCGCTGGCTATGTGTTCAATCAACCCACGGATAAAGTAATATATATGTAGTCTCTTGGTGCCTGCGACGTCTGTGGCAAATTGTATCAAGTATCGGTATCTATTCATGTAGTCTTCGGGTTTCCACATCTAAGGTTTGTTTGTTAAGGTTTATTCAATTTCGTTAAATTACTCTCGATGCTTCCTTGAAACCTCGCTCTAAAACCAAACTGTGGCGGCCCCAAATTTCGAGCCGCCTTGGGATCTGCCATGTCGCATTTCACGTCACCAAGACCTACCACATCATGGCCGTCTTATTCTTGACGCCTCGCGACCTAACTGGTTGCTTACACTTTTTTATCTAACCTTAACCTAGCTAATTAATCTTTATATAAGTATTACTGATTTCATTAGCCAGTTGATCGATTTATCAAGTTATATTACAAATTTTACAGCGAAAGTCTTAAATTAAGTAAGTTATGCAGTATTTAACAATCTTAAGTACTGGAAAACCCGGCAAAAGATACCATGTATATATTAAGGCGAGATAAGTATAACAAAAGTTCCATATACATGTAATCAGTGTTCTACGGTCCCCAAAACCAGATAAAAATATAAATACGTACATATTGTAGTCACATACGAACTGGCTCCACAATCTTAGACGTAGTCGCCCAGTGAGTAAAATCTCAAGAGAAGTCCACACAATATTCATGAAATAAAACTGAAAATCTACAAGACATGAGAATATAACACCTGGCAACAGTACATCATATTCCCATGAATGTAGGCAGCACACGAAAAACGAAATCAGTAGCGTGAAATAAATAAACAACACAACCGTATAATCACGAGAAAACCCTGACCTAAACCAACCAGTAATCGATAAAATCGAATAAGAACCACGTATATACTTACATGCTTACAATGACTAAATCCCAACTTCAGTTATCGGATGAAACCCTCTAGACGCTATTTCAAGTCAAGGGAACACCCTAAATCCTTATCCATGGTCGTAGGTATATCCTACTGCCGTCGACACGAGCACTAAACACAAGTAACCCGTGCAAGCGATTTAGCCACACTAATATATACACAAATCGAAATAATAGTGAAACCCCATATGTGCCCACCAACAGTCACATATGTAATCCGATATCGATAAAACCAACCATGAATTCTGAGAGGCATTCTAATGAGTTTACTCACCTCAATCTGTGCTCCAACTTCCTCGGACTCCCAAAACTCGACCCGACTAGCTCCCCGATACCTGAGCTACGGTCCCTTAAGTCCCTGAAGTCCAATGTTACATATTTAGTATGATTATAGGTTTGGGTATGTATTTAAGTCAAAAATTCGAAAACAACCCTTTAAATTTAATTTATGTATGTCGTTAGCGCGCTAATGGGTCTACCCAGCGCGCTAAGTGGGGTTAGCGCGCTTGGGGATCTGTCTAGCGTGGTACTATTTTTCATTTTGAAAAACAGTTAAGCCCCTAGAATCATTAACACACTAATCGGTTTAGTTAGCGTGTTAATTACCCTCTGTGACAGAATTCTCAATTCGAGAACTTTGTCCCAAACTCCCCAATTAGCTACTTAGACCCTACAATTGCATTCTCCACTTAAAATAGACTCCAAAACATCATTTAAACCTTTAAAACAATTTCAAATAGATCAAATTCATCCATTTCATGAAATCAATTAATTTTTTCCAAATTCACCTAAAACTCCAATTTCATGCAAAATCGGTATATGATTCTAAATTAGAACACCAATAATACTTATGATTCATCAAAACCTACCATAAATCAGTGACCTAAACCTCCCTCATCAATTTATATCAATTTTTCATTAAAACACCAAATTTTGGACTCATTTGAAAGTGTATGAGATGGAGAAGTAGATTACCTAAGTTTAATCTTTTGATTTGTCCTCCAAAGTGGTTGAATTCAAGCAAGGTAGCCATTGAAAAGGTTTGATTTGCATGTTTATATGAATACATCTTATATATTAATGTCAGCTTGATTCCTAGCCTTTGATCTTTATGTATTTACATATCTCGAGGTTCATCTAATGGCCCATCTATTGCCACTCAACCCACTAACTCCCACTAACTAAATTCAAGTGACAACAATTGATACTCCATATGGTTCCTAGATGTGTTAATGCACATCTCTAGAAAAATCCTATAGTTTCCAATTTAAATAACTAACTATAGGACTTGATTGTCTTATCTTTTGACATATGTGTTGAGTCTTACCTTTGTGGTATTGGTTTTTTTTATCTGTGTTTGATTTTTCCAATTTGTTAAAGATTTTCATAGCGAACTCGTCAACGAATAGGGGTCTCCAGGACCAGTATGCGGGGTTGATAATAGAGGATGATGATGGTGAGGGCTTGATCTTGGAGGATGCCTAGGAGGAAGAATGCAGTGTTGAATGCTCTAAGATAATGATAGGACAGCTACTCTCAGATAGACCAGTCAACTTTGCGGCTATGAAGGATATTGATTCCTATTTGGCGATCGATTAAGGGTGTTCAAGTACGGGAGATCAAACATTTACATCTGTTCATTTTTACATTCTTCTATAAGAGAGATGTGCGAAGAGTTATGGATGATGGCCCTTGGACATTTAACTAACATGTCCTGTTGTTGAAGCAACTGGAGGCTATAGATCAACTAGATACCGTCAAGTTGAATGAAATAGAGATGTGGGTGCGAGTGTATAAACTTCCGGTGGGGTTTTTCAATAAGAGAATAGCTAGAGCAATCGAAGACTTCATTGGGACATTCGTGCAGTCTAATTTAAACAACATAAACAACATGTGGCTCGATCATATCCGGATTAAGGTCTGAATGGACGTACATAAGCCTTTAGTGATTAACATGAAATTGAAGCGTACGGGCGATAGTTGGTTTTGGATCAATTTTAAGTATGAACGAGTCCCTACTCTTTGTTTCTTTTGTGGCATGATCAGACACTCTAATAAGTTCTGTGAAGCACTATTTGATTGTACCGACCCACATCCGAAACGACAATAAGGAAGTTTTTTACGCGCACTAGTTCAAAGAGGGCCCTCAGTTCGTCGAATAGATGGCTGCGCACAATGGAAGGCGGCCAATGGTGACGCTGACGACGATGACGGGGCATACAATTCACATTACCATAATGGTGGTCGAATATCCAGGGAAGGTGCGGAATTGGGGCACGAAATTGTAGGGGGGTGGTAATGGCAAGACAGTTTGCGAATTTTCAAATTCCCAACATAGTGGGGAGTCATAAGCTAATCTTGAGCGTCCACGCGTGGGAATGGATATTGATGGTGAGGATGAAGTGGTATCCCAGTTCGAGAGTGGGCCCATTTTGGGGAACATCGGGCCAAAAATCGTGCGGAAGGCGAGCCTTGGTGGAGTCCAAGCCCACCCAAATCAGTGAGTACTCAATTTTGGAACTGCCATGGGCTGGGCTCCCCACGGATAGTCAGAGTGTTGGTGGATTTGGTCCCAACTTATTAGCCCAATTTTATTTTTCTAAGGGAGACAATGATAGCCCATGAACGTGTTGAAGTATTAAAAAAGAAGTTAAAGTTTAAAGGCCTATGTAATGAGAAGAGCGATGGTAGGGGCGGGGGTATAGCCCGACTATGGAGGAGAGCCGAACAGTTACATATCAACTCCTCTTCACCAAATTTCGTCGATGCAACAGTCACATTCCCAGACATCCAACCGTATCGACTCACCGGTTTCTGTAGCAACGGAGAAGGGAGTCATGGAGTTTGTTACGATCTCTCGCTGCACAGTCAACAGAACCGTGGTGCATTCTTGGTGATTTCAATGATATGCTGCCATCAAATGAGAAGAGAGGAACTCGGAGGCAACCAAAGTGGTGTCTAAATGGCTTCCAGTGTGCGGTTTGTTCACTTGGTCGCCACAATAGGTTGAGAAGAGGTTGGATAGGGTGATGACATTATCAAGTTGGAAATTTTTGTTTGATTGTATTCGTGTTGGTAACCTTATTGCATCCAGTTCATATCACCGTGCATTAATTATTCCTCGAAATTGAAAATTGGAAGGTGTCCAGACGTACTAAGCGATTCCGTTTTGAAAACCATTGGCTTAGGGAGGAAGGGTGCAGTGAGGTGGTGCATGAGCAGTGGGAATCCAATGGTTTCTTACCAGTGATGGATCAGATTGCAGAATGTGGGAGCAGCTTGCGGACTTGGAGATCTAAAATCACAAAGAGCTTTGAGGATCAAATTAAGGAATTTCAACTTTAGCTGGAGCGGCTTCAGCGAGGCTCTGATACCGCTTCACTTCAAAGCTATAGAGAAGTAGAAAAATAATACTTACTGGTGCTAGCTAAACATGAGGACTTTTGGAAGTAATGGGGTTAACAACACTAGCTACAAAGGACTGACATGAATACTAAGTACTTTCACTCATATGCATTGGCGCAAAAAAGGAAGAACAACATCACAAAATTGAAGGATACAAAAGGGATGTGGTGTGATTAGGAGAATGGGTTGGGCGATATGGTGAGTGATTACTATATACAATTATTTACTTATAACCAGGGAAGTTTGGGTCTAGTTGCAGATTGTGTACGGAGGAGAGTATCGGTGGAGCATAATAACATCCTATTTAAACAGTTCTCAATGGAAGAGGTGAAGGAAGTATTTTTCTCAATGCACCCGGATAAGATCCCTGGTCCGAATGGGATTAATCCGGCGTTCTACCAGCGTTTCTGGCCAATAATTGGTTAGGGAATCTCACGAGCATGCCTACAGTTCCTCAATTCAGGTCATTTCACGGAGAGATTGAATGATAATTTGGTTGTGCTCATCCCAAAGAAGGACAAACTGTAAGTTATTACTGATCTAAGACCCATTTCCTTTTGTAATGTATTATATAAAATAGTCTCAAAAATGCTTGCTAATAGATTTAAATGCATTTTGCCAGAGATAATCTCGGAATGTCAAAGTCCTTTTATTCGTGGAAGATTGATAACTGATAACATTATATCGGCTTTTGAAGTTAAACATTGGCTCTATAGGAAGACTCAAGGGAAGGAGGGGTATGCGGCTCTCAAGCTTGGCATGAGTAAGGCATACGACTAGGTGGAGTGGAAGTTTCTTGAAGCCATAGTGGAGCGAATGGGGTTTGCACGGAGATGGATAAATTTGTTGATGATGTAAATTACATCGGTGAGGTATACTTTTTCAGTTGGTGAAGGCGAAGTCGGACCTATAGTTCCAACACGTGGCCTCCGCCAATGAGATCTTATCTCTCCGTATCTCTTCTTGTTATGTGTTAAAGGCTTATCGGCCATTATCTCAAAGAAAGAAGCTTAAGGAAGTCTATATGGGTGCAAAATAGCAAACACGACCCCAACAATTGCATTTATTTTTTGTGGATGACTGTTATTTGTTCTTCAAAGCTACAACTCAAGAGACGATGACAGTGAAAGAATGTTTGCAGTTGTATGAGGCGGCAACAGGTAAAGTAGTGAATTGCCAAAAGTCTTCCATGCATTTCAGTAAAAATGTCTCATAAGAGATGAAGGACTAGTTATGTCAGTTGCTCCTGGTTCAACAACTAGACTTAATGGGCTTTTATCTAGGACTCCCAAGTAGAGTAGGGAAAAACAAAGAAAAGGTCTTCTCCTATATTTATGACAAGGTGAAGAGAAGGTTACAAGGGTGGAAGGGGAAAACGCTCTCCCGGGCAGGAAAAAAGTTACTACTTAAATCAGTCATTCAATCCATTCCCACATACGTGATGAGTGTTTTTCTTCTCCCTAAGAGGTTGTGTAATCAACTGGAGGTTCTGATGAATAAATTCTGGTAGGTCACAAAGATGGAGAGAAATGGCGGGATTAGGTGGAAGGAATGAAAGAAGCTATGTGTGCTAAAAAATTAGGGGGGCTCGGAACGAGACGAGTAAGAGAATTTAATATAAGACAATCAAAAAGTGCAATCTTAGGTACCCCAGAGGCTTGAGGAGGCTACTGTGAACTCTTTGCTTCAGGTGGAAAGGAAAGAACGGGACAGAGATGTGGTGTGTGATTTGTTCGATGAACGTGATCAAAAACTGATTCTCTCAATTCCTCTTTGCCAAAATGTTATAGAGGATGAATAGATGTGGGGAGGAGATCATCGGGGTATATATACGGTCAAAAGTAGTTACAAGTCCTTAATGGGTACAATAAATGGAAGCGAGGTTGTGAATGGGGTAGACTTTTGGTTAGGCGTATGGAATTTGGGCATCCGACCTTCGGTCAAAAACTTCTTATGGCGTGCTGCTCTTGATATCCTTCTCACGACATGCAATCTCAATAAGCGTCGAGTTCCGATTAGCCTGACTTGCTCGGTATGTGGAGGCTTCAAGGAGGATGTTCATCATGTTTTGCTCTCTTGTTCCACTACGGCAGCATGCTGGGCGGAGGCAAGAGTTGAAGCACTTTCAGGTGATCAAGGCTCGTTTGTTGATTGGTTGGGGGGTTTATTCAAACAGTCCACAAAGAACAAAATGGAAGTGGTGGCAATGATAGCGTGGAATATTTGGAATAATAGAAACTCTATAGTGTGGAAGAATCAAGCCAAGTTTCCTTATCAAGTTGTGAACTATGCAAAATCACATTTGCAAGCATGGAAGCAAGCTCGAAATCGGAGGTTGTCGATTCCGAATGGGGCGGTGAGTACCGATATGAATCAGTGGTCACGACTAGAAATAGGATATGTTTAATGTAATGTGGATGCTGCAGTGTTCAGTGATAGGGGAGCGTCCTCGTTTGGGGTAGTATTAAGAGATGATAATGGGGCCTTTATAGCTGCAATGGCGAGCAGTTATATAGGTACATTGGAACCGAAAGTGGCAGAAGCCGTTAGGTTAAGGGAAGCACTGAGCTGGATCAAGCGGAGAGGAGATTTGAAATTAGTGATTGAAACTGATGCGTTGTTGGTGGTCCAAGCATTGACAAGCAAGAATCGAGATATGTCCTATTTTGGTTATGTGATTAAAGAAGAGGGCCGCTAAGGGCACCCCACCATTTAATGAGGGCACCCACTTAATGTGGGCACAAATCGATTTACATGGGGCACCCAAAAATTAAACCCAAAATACCGAAAATGCCCCTCGTGCAAAAAACCCTCTCACCCACCCTCGTGCAAACCCCTGGGCACCCCACCACCCCCACCACCACCACCACCCTCGTTCACCGAATTCCTGGTGGAAGAATTCATTTGTTTTGAGCAGGCCGACTCAAAGTGAGAGGAATCCCCGAAATCGTGTTCTCCGTCCCTCGCCGTGTGTTTCTCCTTCGTTGTTCTAGGTTTCGCATTTTGTAGGGTCGGTGTGTGGCCGATTTCGTCTCCAAATTAGGGCTCGGTTGAAGATCGACGAATTAAGTTACATTTGGTATAGTAGATGTAATGTGTGTGTGGCGGTTTTTTAAAATGTAAAAAAATTGGGAAATCGTGGTTCTCGGCCACACGAGGCTAGAGATCTGTCTCAACCGTCTCGGCACTTGGCGAGACATAAGCTAATATTTTTGGGAAGTCGCAGATCTCGGCCACGAAGACCTAGGAAGAGTTAACTGCGTATCGGTTGTCCACTTAGATAGGGTCTCGATGAGGCTCGGTCGTCATAGGACGAGAGTCGGGCGAATTGAAATGGTCAATCCATCTCGGTGGTGTACAACCGAGAAATTTAAATAGGACTCGGTTATACAAGAACGATATATTGGAATACTTGTCGGTCATTGGTGGCCAGAAAATATGGGTTGTTTCACGAACACCTTGACCGCGATATCGGGAATGGATGAATTTGAACATTACGGTTTCAAAAAAATCTCCGTAGTCGTCAAACTAACAATGCAAGATTGAAAATCCAAAGCGACAATTTACACCGAACCTTAATTAATTATAAATCTCCGTAACATTCAAACCGACTCTAAAAAGGGTCCATCCATAAGTAAACAACAATTAAAACACAACACAACATTTGCATATACATAGAACATTCGGACGAATTGGCAAAATTTCTAAATGTTTAGCCGTCAGGTACAAGCTTTAACTACGGTGTATCTAAATCTACAACAGGTATGGTGGCTTCATGATCAGCGATTGCAATGGGCGCGATGTCTCGAAAAACGAATCCATCTCGCCAACCTTTAGCGCATCCTCAACGTCACCGATCCCACGATGGATATAAGGATGGCGGCGGTGCATTCACATGCAATCGCACTGTCAAAGTGAACAAGTAGAACATAGAAGATATTGTCACAAACCCGATTAAGGGGAAACAAACCAATTCACAAAAAAATCATAGAACTTACCCTAACCCAATGGATATTCCTTTCATTCGCCATTGCAATGATAAGTCTGTTGTGCAATGACGACGGTGGAGTACTACGTAGAGGTAGGAATGTGGAGGCACTCCCATGCGAGAGGTTGACGAGAATGACATTGAATGCGGTGGATACTAACAATCTCATGTCCGGAAGTGTCAACCATTCTTTGAAAGATGCCCCCTCTTCTTCTGGGCAATGCACGCATTCTTGACGATCTCGAAACTCGAGCCAAGCACTTCCCGCCAAAGGTCTTCATACCCGATAATCTCATCGTACATCCTTCTACGCACAATCCTCCACCCGTCTACGTCGGCAAGTCGAAGCCCGGAGGCTATACACCGATATCCACAATTTCCATCGGAAACCACATCGATAATGGCCTCAACATGTGGCAACCAATCCGGTTCTAAGCAATGACTATAAGTCATGTTAGATCCACTTTGCGTGCGTCGACTGGCACGACGCATTTGTGGAACCTTGCATTTCTTACGCCTAGAAGCTTTTGTGGAGTGGGAGGACTCAAATCCGATTGGAGATTGGGGTGCCTCCGACATCTTGGGGTGCCTCCGGTTGGAGACCCCGGTGTCCTCACACCCGCATCCTCAACTTCCTGCTCGCACTCCACAAAAGACGAAGGTGGACTAATCTCCCTGAGCTGCTCACTTTCAGTCCTCCCCCCCGCATCCTCAACTTCCTCCTCCCCTTATCCAATCTTCCTGCGGTGTCGTGATTGTGCCTCCCACAAATCACAGTGACATACCATAAGGAGTCAACATTCTCCTTGACGTTAATTTGGAAAGGGCATCCACATTTCTTCGTACTAGTGTGAGTCCTCGCCTTTTCATCATTCCTTGATTTCTTTAAAATTTTTGCCGCTTTCCCTTCCCAACTCTCGAGCCGGTCCCCATATGTCCCGGACTGTCACAGGCAATTTTCACCCTTCCCTGCGCTTAATGCCCCGGCATCCGAAGCGCTTCGTTACTAACACAAACTTGTTCTCGCCACCAATCAGTTGAAGCCATGAAATTGCCGCTTCTCGAGAGGGGAATGGCTTAGAAGGTGTAAAAGTGTCCTTGTAGTCTGGAAAATTACAAGATAACGGCATTACCTGCAATACAAACAGTGTAACATTATAATCAACCAAAATGTACAGCACAATCACAAAAAAACCCAAAAAAATAGGTTCTCGGTTGTACAGTTACGAAACTTTCTTCATAGTCTCGTTTACGTGAGACCGAGAGTTACCATTACCCTCGGTCGTTTCATACCGTGACTACGTGAAACCTCTCGGTCCTCTCGCGACCAGAGACATTACCATACATCTCGGTCTGCGAGGCGAAACAATCGCGCACCCCAGACGGATACTTCGGATAACCGCAAAAAAAAACACAAAAACATTTGCAACATTACCTCAAGGACGACCTCCTCTGCACCGAAGCATTACGATCCTCCATTATACGGTTGAAACAACTTCGGATTTGAAGAAATTACCAAACCCTACGTTGACAAACAAATCATCATTTTCAACTGTTATACGCAACTAAACAGTTCAAAAAACCCGAAAATGGTTGTCAAACATTGTTACCTCATTGTCGGACGAGCAAGAATCGATCGGCTCTTCGCCAAACGCAGTGTGGTGTGGCTTTGTGGTTGACGCTTCTTTGGTGGGGTGCCCTAACTCCTTGTCGAAATGGTTTGTGGGGTTTGAACCATTATATATATACAGGGGCAAAATGGTCTTTTCCATTTTTGCTGGAATTTTTACAAATAAGCTGGGTGCCCTCATTAAATGGTGGGGTGCCCTTAGCGACCCTCTTAAAGAATGTAGTGAAATGTTAACGGACTTGAGGTCCTATCGTATAGTTTTTGTTTGTAGATCAACGAACTTAGCGGCCCATGTTTTGGCGAGACAAGCTAGTTCTATGACCCACTAACCTTTGCCTACTAAAAAAAAAAACTATACGCCTCGATTAATTGGATTTAATTTCATTAGCTTAGGCTCATTATAATCATGTGGTTAATGTTTTATTTATCAAAATTAACCAACTTATGGACCCACTAACATTTGCCTACCCGACACTCGATGCCCCACTTCTCGAAACGCATTTCAAGGTACACCATAGCCTATTATTTTAATTTAATCAACTTAGCATATGGTTACATTACCCATTTTAATTGTTTAACTAGTCAACTTAACGTGAATTAATCGAGTGTCCTAGTGTACCCGTAGTTCGCCTACCCGATACCCACATTGACGCGCTTTCAAGGCGAACCCCCTTCACACAAACTCGCCCGATAGCAGCAGACACACATGCGGTGCAATATAATAATAATTTTAAACACCACATATACACAACCACCATCCACAAATAATATATTCTCTCGATTCTCGTGTCCGAGTCAACCGAGTTGTTTACGTAACGCCCGAATTACGACTGTTAATCCCCGAGATTAACGCTAATCCTAATTTAATTAATTTGAGCCGTTACAATATGTCACAATTTGCCCCATCTCTCCTCAAAGAAAGCCCTCTTTTCATATTTGTGATCTTCAACCTCCTTGCACATCGTCTTTTTTCCCCTTAACTTAATTTGCTCCATATGCATTCCAAGGTTGATTCTTTAATATTTAAAAGCTAAGATTCAACAAAAATAAAATATTATAACCATTCAAGAATATGAATCAAATCTCAACCATATACTATAATTAAGATGTTGTATTTGATGGTAAATTGTGTGTGCATGAATAAAGAGATGAGAAGAGGTATAAAGATTAGGAAGTAGAAGAGAAAATGAGATGAGTCTACGATTTAATTTGGTTGAGATATAAAAAGTGAAAATTTAAGTAGAAGATGATAAGGTGAGTGAAGTAAGTGAGATGTGAGTATGGGATGAGTTTAAGATTTCATTTAGGGAGAAGTGTAGAAAGTAAAAAAAATAAGGTTGAGGGGGGTTGTGGATAGTGGAAAGTAGAAGAGGAGAAATAAATGAAATAAATTTATGATTTAGAGTGGGGTTATATATGTAATTTTTCTTAAATACATTTTAGTTTAAAAACGTATTAAATTAAATGAGGGCTAATATAGGGTAATGGAGGGCTAATAGTCGCTCCCTTATTTAATACTTATCTTTAAGTGATCCATGTGCGTCCCACATATCTCATAACGTGACAAGTGTCATGTGTTAGTTTATTAACTCTTGATAAGCAGTTAGCTTTTGGCTTATCAAAACAATCGGAAGTTTTGTCCACAACTTAGTTTCTTTAAGATTTTACTTTGGAACACCACTTAGTAGAGGAAAACAAGAGTCGTAAGATCAAGCTTTGGAAATAACAACAATAACTGCAGGTAATCCTTATTTTATTTCCATAATTTGATTATGTGATCTTTGTGTAAACATACAAAAAGATCATCATATGATTAAAGTCTTACACGGAGTAGTCGGTTAGTCTAAATAATAGAGTGGTTTACACAAAGATCATCATATGATTCAAGTCTTACACGGAGGAGTCGGTTAGTCCGGATAATCGGGTGGTTATAAACTAGCAAATTCTCCAACTTTAGAAATTGATCCTATGGTGAGGCCTTCCCATGTAGGTGTCTCACCTGCACAAAACCCACACCTCCTCCATCTCCTCCAAGCCTTAAACCTCTCCATCACCACCAAATCCCTTCTCCTCACCCAACAATCCCACGCCCAAACATACCGTCTCGGCCTCGCCCACCACTCCATCCTCGCCACCAAACTCATCTCCGCATACTCTCTCTGCAAACTCCCCTCCCACTCCCTCCTCATCTTCCACTCCAATAATCCCAAGAACGCTTTCCTCTGCAATGCCCTCATCAACGCCTACGTCGATAATCTCCGCTACCCAGATGCGCTCACACTCTTCTCTCAAATGGGCACTCAGTATGACGTCTCCCCTGACGACTACACCATGTCTGCGCTCCTCAAGTTGGCAGGGGAGCTCAGAGACTTGGTTATTGGGAAATCTGTGCATTCTTGGATTGCGAAGACGGGGTTCGTATCCGATTCGATACTTATGAATTCCCTTATGTCCATGTACCGTAAATGTGGGAGTGGGAGTGGTTTTGAGGATGTGAGGAAGGTGTTTGATGAAATGCCCCAAAGAACTTTGTCTTCATGGAATTTGTTGATTTCGGCGTATGGGGTTTATGGGGGTTCTGGGTTTAGTGGTGATGTGAGGGAGATTGTGGAACGAATGCGGATTGAGGGCGTGGGGCTTGACGGGTATACGGTTTCGACTCTTCTACCTTTGTGTCCTGCTCCTAGTGATGGTAGGAGGTGCGATTTTGGGAGGGAGATTCATTGTTATGTTTTGAGAAGAAATGTGGGGTTGGGGTCAGCGGATGTTCATGTTTGTTGTTGTTTGATTGATATGTACTCGCGGGCGAAGAATGTGGTTGCGGCTTGGAATGTTTTTGATGGAATGAGTAGTAGAAATATTGTTGCTTGGACTTGTATGATCACGGGGTGTGTGCATAATGGACTTTCGGAGAAAGCTTTGATGCTCGTTCGAAAAATGCAGGTTGTGGATGGGATAGAACCCAATGCAGTCTCTCTTATAAGTGTTCTTCCTGCTTGTAGCAGTCTTTGTAGTTTCATGGAAGGGAAACAAATTCACGCGTTTGCCATTAGAAAAGAAATCAGCTATGCGATGTCCCTTAGAAATGCTTTGATTGATATGTATGCAAAATGTGGGAGCTTGGACTGTGCTAGGAAAGTATTTGATGAAGATCAGCATGTTAGGGACTCTATTACTTGGAGTTTGATGATTGCTGCTTATGGATTACACGGAGATGGCGATGAAGCAATTTATCTGTTTGACAATATGCTTAAGCTTGGAATTGAGCCTGATAATATTACCATAGTGGGAGTACTTTCTGCTTGTTGCCGATCTGGATTTCTTAGAGAGGGAATTAATATATACAAGTCTTTAGTGATGGATTTTGGGATTTCACCAACACCAGAGATATGTTCTTGTGTGGTTGATATGTTGGGTCGATCAGGCCAGCTTGATCGAGCATTGGAATTTATTAACTCAATGCCCTTTGATCCTGGCGCAAATGTTTGGGGGGCACTTTTGGATGCTAGTATAATTCATGATAATTCAGAAATGCGGGATTTGGCCCACAAGTTTCTCACCCATCTAGAACCTGAAAACCCCTCAAATTACATTTCTCTTTCAAATGTGTTAGCTTCTTCTGGTAAATGGGATGCTGTGATTGATATTAGATCGACAATGAAAGACAGAGGGATGAATAAGTTGCCCGGATGTAGTTGGATTAGTATCAACAGTGAAATGCATTCCTTCTACGTTGCAGATAAGAATCATCCATTTTCCCCTTTGATTTATGAGGTCTTGGATAATCTCTTCTTGACAATTAAGGAAAGTTTCCCTTGTTTTGACAATTTTGATGAAGATCCACTGCTTGGTTCATGTGGTTGAGGGTTTTTGATTTGATCACAAAATCCTTAAGCTTGAGTCATCACAAGTATATTTGATCTCTCTTCTGTTTCTCAAAAGTCTTGTTTTGATTAAATTGGAAGCATGTAGAAGTTCTGAACAGTTAAAATAGATTAGGTGACTATCTCTTTTAAATTATTGTTGTGGACGAGCTGGGTTCACAAGGAGAACACCACTTATGTTATCTAACAATGTCGCAAAAATTTGGGCGTGACAACAGTACATTCTTTCATTCTTCTTGGAAACTATAAAAATTGGGTTTTCTTGCCCCATTGATCGCATTGCCTCATTGCTCTCGAGGGACTCTGAATTGAAGTTTGCTGGTGGTCAAATGAGAGAAAGACGAGGTTCCATATCAGTAGAAGATTTCACAGATAGTACAGACACCAAGTCTACAACCACAGTACTCTTCACCTCTTATATAGGTTGGCTTGGCTTGAAAATGAAACTTAATTCATTATTCAATGGGCTGAACATTAAATTCTGGTATGTTTCCTTCTATTCATCCCTCTATCAATATACCCTTTTCTGTATATATTTTTACATTCTTGTCTATCAATATTAGTTTAATCAGGATATCATTTCCTTGTACTTCTTTCTTCCCTATCAAACTTAAGTTATTAAAGTGGTATATGGTATTTTGGTTATCTGACTGACTGAATTCATGTCAATCAGTTATTACATGTAGCATTATGGAAAAACTGACCAGATTCGAAGGAGTGAATTCGAAAGATATACGCATTTGAAGTATTGCTACGAGTTGCAGTGATGAAACAAGCATTTTCTGTATTGGCGTTTCGCTTGATATAACAAGTAGACAAATTTTATGTTGATGATTATATATATGCTTGGTTAAGTAAGGCCATAAATGGCCTCTGTAATAGATATTCTCTATAGTCGTCTTGAATTTGCAGGATTATCAATTCATTCTATTTCTAGCATCAGCAAGAAATTGAAAATAAAAATAAAAATAAATCTGGCAATTCTGTTGCTTGGACATCGCATCATAAGTCATTATGTATTTGCTCAATCAGGAAAACAACTCTTAGCATTTTCTTGTTGAATTTTGATCAAGTATAACTCGACATAGTTTAAGCCCATACCAAGCAATTAAGAATTATTAATATGTCCTAGTTTATAGATTTGCTTGCTTCGATGACTTCGCCTAACCGTTTATCCTTGTTTGTGTGTGTGTCATCATTGAGGCATTTATATTCTTATGTATATTTATCTTCTCACTAAGGCTGTGAATCTATTGATGACCTAATGTGGTCTTGGAGGCAAGTCTGCCTTATTGTCTGGATCCATTTTCTTTTTCTTACAGATTATTGAAAATTCGACATTTGCTTCTTCTTTTTTTCATCTTTCTTGTAACTCAGGTGAAAATTTGGCTTTGTGCACATTAATGTATCAGAACATCTTCATATCCAACATTAAGTCCTTTATTAATTCTTACATGCCTTTGATATAATAGTTCATGCATGAATACCATTACTTCGCTGGTGATCAGGAGTTTTATTGTACTCTATATGTTGATATCTGGAAACTAAAAAAGAAAAACAACAAACAAAAAATCATTGGCTCCAAGATCTTTTGGATTTCCCTAGCTCTAGGCCTCTTTGTTCTTTAACATCTTTGTTGAGGGGAATTTCTTCGGTAGCCAGTACGTTTGGAGTTTCTATGCTCAGTAAGGATAGTAGACTTAATTAGTCAGGCGGGATTGTAAATCCATCTTTCTTATTTCCATTATTTTACTGTCGTTTCTTCTAATTCTGTTGTTTGCCTTTGTGCTTTGTTTCAGCTATGCCTTAAAGGACCCAAATAAACAAAATCGCGCAAGCCATTTGTGCCCATTCAACAAGTTCTCAATGGGCTTTCTAAGAAAACTGGGATTTACTAGGAGGAACTCTTCCTTAATTCCTCCATATATCATGGAAGCATTTTGAGCTAATCATATTTAACTCTGCCTTTTTTTTTTTTGCATGTTGCTTTAAATGCTTCTCGTATTGATTTTCAATTGTTTTTTTTTTTTTTTTTTTTTTTTTTTTTTTTTTTTTCAGGGTACTAGTAGCTTCCATAAAGGTTTAATACATTTGAGACAGAATCAGGTACCCACCATAACCTGGACGATGAGACCACAAACCTCGATATAGTAGCAGCTGATTTACTAAAGTAGAATGTCAACATCAAGGTTTTTTAGGGAGTTTTTCCTTGCCAAATTCTCAGAAGATATGCAGGTGGAGGTTGACCCTACTAAGGAGGCATGCATGCTTGCCCAGGCGGTTGTTGAGAGGAAGCATCTGCTCTTACAGATTTCTAGGAGTTGATTTGTTGAAGGCCTGTGTAGACTTTCTCATTGAATTTCAAAGTAATATTGGTTTAGTATGACAAGGCCTCGAAAATTGGGCGAAATTTCAAACTTCGACTAGGACTTGGTATATTTGGGAGTCATTAGCAGAGGAGGTAGGAAATAATACTGCAAGTGCGGAGGGGGTGAAAGTGAAGAATAACAGAGCTGTTCGTGACCGCCTGACCAAGGATTATTGGTAGAAGATCAATGGTTGAAGAGAAGAACTTGCCCAAGCTGAAGAAGCGTGGATATTGGGAGACAATAAAGGTGTTCCTATCTTCCAAGTTTCTAAGCGTTCGTCGTCTTTCATACTTGCATGGCTAAATGCTTACTTCTTGTGCTGTGTGTTAAACTTTATTCATTATTGTGTTACTAAGGTGAAATTTGTGTTGTTTCGCATATTGTAACTATGTATTCTGTATTTTGTAGTTTATGTTTAAGGCTTTTGCACCAAGTTCTTTGTATTATACTATTATGTGCCTCATATTCTTAATAGCATTTCAAGGGGAAACATGTTTCCTTGCGATTTTTTATTTCAGCGTCAGAAATGTCAACAAAAGATATGAAAGTATGTGTAGTGACCACACCATATATTACGTGCCTCAATTGACTTGGCATTTTTGTTTGAGAAGTCCCACCGAGTCAACCTGATGAATGACTTTGTTTCTAGATCCAGTCCACACAAGCTTACAAAAGATATTAAAGAATGGGTAGTAACTTAAAGTCACATATTAGGTAATACAACTGTTGGAAAACCGTGAGATATACTTCGAGATATAAATGCATATATTTCGATGTGTATCGCACAGTTTCCAAACAGGTACGTTACATAGTCTGTTACTTAACCTTTGTTAATGAAGCATCGCCCTTCAAGTAAGCTCTAAAGTCACCTTATGTCCTTTCCTTTTAGTTGGTGGCTCAAAAAGTATTCTTTTGAGTTTCACATTGATGCACACCGACACAACTACTAATCTTTCATTTTTAATCAGCCTTAAAAAACAGCTTTGCATCTCTCCTCAACAATGGCAGATGCAGCACTGGGAGTACTCTTTCAAGACCTCAATTCCTTAATTCAAAGGGAGTTTGGCCTATTATGGGGTGTGCAGAAAGATATGGAGAAGCTCTCCAGTACCTTATCAACAATCCGGGCTGTTCTTGAAGATGCAGAAGCAAAGCAAGTTAAGAGCAAAGCCATCAAAGCTTGGCTAGGCAAGCTTAAAGACGTCGCTTATGATGCAGATGACGTCGTGGATGAATGGTCGACAGATCAGTACACTCTCCAAACACAACCCTCTATCGACAGTAGCTTGAATTGTATCTGTGATCAGGTACATTGCTCCTCTTCCTCCTCCTCTTGTTTTGATGTAAGAAGGCTTGTCTTTCGTTACAAAATCGCGAAAAAAATCAAACAAATCACCAGAAAACTTGATGGCATAACCAAAGAGATGAATGATTTTAATTTGATAGAGATGAATGTGGAGAGAGGTGTCACTGAATTCAATAGGAGTAGAGTGACAAGCTCTGTTCTTTATGAACCAAAGGTTTATGGGAGAGAGGTAGACAAGGAAAAAATAGTGAGTTTTTTACTAGACAACTTGAATTGTCGAAATGATGTTTGTGTATGTCCTATTATTGGGATTGGTGGTCTCGGAAAAACGACTCTGGCGCAATATGTCTACAATGATGAAAGGGTAGGTGAATATTTTGATAAGAAAATGTGGGTCTGTGTTTCTGAAGACTTTGGTGTAGAAAGACTCACAAAGATGATCATAGAGTCATTTTCAGAGAAATCATGTGATCTCCCTAGTTTGGATACTATGCAATGCCAACTAAGAGAAATGCTAAAAGAGAAGAGGTTTTTACTTGTGCTAGATGATGTGTGGAATGAGAACCAAGATGTGTGGCATCGATTGAAAAGTTCGCTATTATTTGGAGCTAAAGGAAGCTCAATTATTGTGACGACTCGCCTCCAAACAGTAGCATCCATCATGGGAACAATTCCAGCATATGAATTGAGTCTTTTATCGCAAGATGATTGTTGGAATTTGTTTAGGCATCATGCATTTGGAATGGGAAATGAAGAAAAACCAAACTTGGCGAATATCGGTCAGGAAATTGTTCGAAAGTGTGGAGGTGTACCTCTTGCTGCAAAGGCTTTGGGAAGCATGTTGCGTTTCAAAAGCGATGAGAGAGAATGGATGCTTGTTAGAGATAGTGAAATTTGGGATCTAGAGAGAGATGAAAAGAATATCATTTTGCCTGCATTAAGATTAAGCTATAACAATTTATCCATGCAGTTAAGGCAATGCTTTGCATATTGCTCCATATTTCCTAAAGATTATGAAATGAACAAAATTCAAATCGTCCATTTATGGATCGCAAATGGTCTTATACAGTCCGATCGAAATATGGAATTAGAAGATATTGGAGATGGGATTTTTAAGGAATTGGTATGGAGATCTTTGTTTCAAGACATTAAGGAAGATGATTTGTTAAGTACAATTACTTGCAAGATGCATGACCTCTTACATGACCTTGGATCTTCTGTCCTAATAGATGAATGCTTGAGGATTGAGGTTGTTCAATTTGACAACATTCGCAAGAAAGTTCGGCATTTGACACTCCTTGATACTCAATCAGTACCTTCTGGTCTCGATCAACTTCTTCTATCTCAAGCATCATTGCGCACAATCTTTTTCCCTTTCTCTCACCAAATAGAAATCCCCCAACCCTGCCTATTCATTATATTCCAACTAAAATGCCTGAGAGTTCTAAATCTTCGTTATGTTAATATCAAAGCCTTGCCCCCATGGATAGACAATTTGAAACATCTAAGGTATCTTGATCTCACTGGTTGTAGCCTCAAATCTCTCCCTAACTCCATTGGTTGCTTGAGAAATTTGCAAATGTTGTGTTTAGGTCAAAATGGATTGATCACATTGCCACCTTCGATGGCTAAATTGGAACAATTAAGGTATATAAACCTCTCGAGCAACCCTTTCACATCATTGCCCGAATCCATTTGTAGCTTGACAAATTTGCGCACTTTGAATATCAAATGGTGCCTTCGACTTGAAGGATGGCCAAAATTGATGATCAAGAGCATGGGGAATCTTAAACACCTACTCAATGAGTGTTGTGCAGGCTTATCTGTGATGCCAATTGGCATCGGAAAATTGACGCGCCTAGAAACTTTAAATTGTTTCGTAGCTAGTCTAGAGGACGGGCGTGGAGCTAATATAGAAGAGTTGCAAGGCCTGAGTCTTCTTAGAGGGAAATTGCAGATTACCAAGCTTGAGAGAGTTGGAAACTCAATGAATATCAAAGAAGTCAGCTTAATCAATAGAGATAGTCTTTTGAGTGCTTTAACCTTCTCTTGGACATCAGGAGAAAATCCTGGTACTAGTTCTGTTAATTGCCTAGATGTTTTGGAAGCTCTCCAACCTCACTTAAACATCAGAGAATTGAAGATTTCCGGGTACCCTGGTGTGAGATTCCCTCGTTGGATGGAGATGGAAATGACTTACGATTCTCATCAGCGTTTAATGTTTCCACAACTAATTCAAATTTCGCTAATCGACTTGCCTAATCTGGAGAAATTGTCATGGGACTGTGAAGTGAAACATAGATTTAGTTCCCTTCAACATTTGCAGATACACAACTGTCCAAAATTAAAGACTTTGCCTACTGCATTGTCTAGTTTGACAACGCTATCAACGTTGTCGATTAAGAAATGCGAACTTTTAGAAATGCTGCCGGAATTGGGAGTGCAAGGATTGACCAGCTCTCTTGAACACGTTAGCATTGATACCTGTCATGCATTGTCGTCCGTATCGGAAGGGTTGAAGCACCTACAATCTCTCAGGTTCCTGTGGATCGAAAACTGCCCAAAATTGGAGTTTCCGACAGAGTGCTTTGAGCACCTCATTGCCCTTCAACATCTAACCATTAGCATGTGTCCCAAGTTGGTATCTTTGCCAGATGGACTGAAACAATCTGCCAGTTCACTTAAGGAACTCAATGTTTTTTACTGTAAAAATCTTATCGTCTTGCCGGATTGGATGCGGGACCTCAAAGTCCTTCAAGAACTGCTAATCCAAGATTGTCATTCTGATCTAATAAGGAGATGCGAGAAGGACAAAGGGGAATATTGGCATAAGATTGCTCACATACCAAAGGCTACAATCAGGTAATTAATAAACATATGTTTTTTATTATATTAACTAGAATTGCTCATGTCATGGTGTGCTTCTCTTCTTGTTGAAGTATGGCTTAAAATAATGTTTGGATCTAGAGGACCTAAAAAAACATGAGGGCCGCTAAGGGCACCCCACCATTTAATGAGGGCACCCAGCTTATTTGTAAAAATTCCAAGCAAAAATGGAAAAGACCATTTTGCCCCTGTATATATATAATGGTTCAAACCCCACAAACCATTTCGACAAGGAGTTAGGGCACCCCACCGCGCGTCGTCAACAAAGCCACGCCCACATTGCGTTTGGCGAAGAGGCGATCGATTCTTGCTCGTCGACAACGACGAGGTAACAATGTTTGACAACCATTTTCGGGTTTTTTGAAGCTGTTTAGTTGCGTATAACGGTGAAAATGATGATTTGTTTGTCAACGTAGGGTTTGGTAATTTCTTCAAATCCGAAGTTGTTTCAAGCTGTATAATGGAGGATCGTAATGCTTCGGTGCCGAGAGGAGGTCGTCCTTGAGGTAATGTTGCAAATGTTTTTGTGTTTTTTTTTTTGCGGTTATCAGAAGTATACGTACGGGTGCGCGATTGTTTCGGCCTCGCGGGGCCAGAGATGTATGGTAATGTCTCGGTCGCGAGAGGACCAGAGAGGTTTCACGTAGGTCGCGGTATGAAACGGCCAGGGGGTAATGGTAACTCTCGGTCTCACGTAAACGAGACTATGAAGAAAGTTTCGAAGCTGTACAACCGAGAACCTATTTTTTGGGTTTTTTTGTGATTGTCTTTGTACATTTTGGTTGATTATAATGTTACACTTGTTTGTATTGCGAGGTAATGCGTTATCTTGTAATTTTCCGGACTACAAGGACACTTTTACACCTTCTAAGCCATTCCCCTCTCGAGAAGCGGCAATTTCATGGCTTCAACGATTGGTGGCGAGAACAAGTTTGTGTTAGTAACGAAGCGCTCGGATGCGGGGCATTAAGCGCGAGGGAAGGGTGAAAATTGCTGTGACAGTGCAGGACATATAGGGGACGGCTCGAGAGAGTTGGGAAGGGGAAGCGGCAAAAATTTTAAAGAAATCAAGGAATGATGAAAAGGCGAGGACTCGCACTAGTACGAAGAAATGTGGATGCCCTTTCCAAATTAACGTCAAGGAGAATGCGACTCCTTATGGTATGTCAACTTGTGATTTGTGGGAGGCACAATCACGACACCGCGGGAAGATTGGATAAGGGGAGGAGGAAGTTGAGGATGCGGGGGAGGGGCGAAAGTGAGCGGCTCGGGGAGATTAGTCCACGCCGTCTTTTGTGGAGTGCGAGCGGGAAGTTGAGGATGCGGGTGTGAGGACACCGGGGTCTCCAACCGGAGGCACCCCGGTGTCGGAGGCACCCCGATCTCCAATCGGATTTGAGTCCTCCCGGCTCCACAAAAGCTTCTAGGCGGAAGAAATGCAAGGTTCTACAAATGCGTCGTGCCGGTCGACGCACGCAAAGTGGATCTAACATGGCTTATAGTCATTGCTTAGAAACCTAGGATTGGTTGCCACATGTTGAGGCCATTATCGATGTGGTTTCGATGGAAATTGTGGATATCGGTGTATAGCCTGCGGGCTTCGACTTGCCGACGTAGACGGGTGGAGGATTGTGCGTAGAAGGATGTACGATGAGATTATCGGGTATGAAGACCTTTGGCGGGAAGTGCTTGGCTCGAGTTTCGAGGCTGTCGAAAATGCGGTGCATTGCCCGGAGAAGCAAGCGAGAGGGGGCATCTTTCAAAGAATGGTTGACAACTTCCGGACATGGGATTGTTAGTATCCACCGCATTCAATGTCATTCTCGTCAACCTCTCGCATGGGAGTGCCTCCACATTCCTACCTCTACGTAGTACTCCAACGTCGTCATTGCACAGACAGACTTATCATTGCAATGGCGAATGAAAGGAATATCCATTGGGTTAGGGTAAGTTCTATGATTTTTTTGTGAATTGGTTTGTTTCTCCCTTAATCGGGTTTGTGACAATATCTTCTATGTTCTCTTGTTCACTTTGACAGTGCGGTTGCATGTGAATGCACCATTGCCATCCTTATATCCATCGTGGGATCGGTACGTTGAGGAATTTGCGCGAAAGGTTGGCGAGATGGATTCGTTTTTCGAGACATCGCGCCCATTGCAAGCTGCGATCATGAAGCCACCATACACATTGTAGATTTAGATACACCGTAGGTTAAAGCTTGTACCTAGACGGCTAAACATTTAGAAATTTTGCCAATTCGTCAGAATGTTCTATGTATATGCAAATGTTGTGTTGTGTTTTAATTGTTGTTTACTTATGGATGGACCCTTTTTAGAGTCGGTTTGAATGTTACGGAGATTTATAATTAATTAAGGTTCGGTGCAAATTGTCGTCTTTGGATTTTCAATCTTGCATTGTTAGTTTGACGACTACGGAGATTTTTTTGAAACTGTAATGTTCAAATTCATCCATTCTGATATCGCGGTCAAGCGAGGTTCGTGAAACAACCCATATTTTCGGTCACCAATGACCAACAAGTATTCCATATATCGTTCTTGTATAACAGAGTCCTATTTAAATTTCTCGGTTGTACACCACCAAGATGGATTGACCATTTCAATTCGCGACTCTCGTCCTATGACGACCAGAGCCTCGAGACCACATCGGAAGTGGACAAGCCGTCTGCGATTAACTCTTCGGTCTTCCGTGGCGAGGCTGCGACTTCCCAAAAATATTAGCTTATGTCTCGACGAGGCGAGACGGTTGAGACGATCTCGCTGTGTGGCGAGAACCACGATTTCCCAATTTTTTTACATTTTAAAAAACCGCCACACACACATTACATCTACTCTGCAAATGTAACTTAATTCGTCGATCTTCAACCAGGAGCCCTAATTTGGAGACGAAATCGGCTCACACACCGGACCTACAAAATGAAGAAACCTAGAACAACGAAGGAGAAACACACGGCGAGGGACGGAGAACACGATTTCGGGGATTCCTCTCACTGGTCGGTTCAAAACAAATGAATTCTTCCACCAGGAATTCGGTGAACGAGGGTGGTGGTGGTGGTGGGGGTGGTGGGGTGCCCAGGGGTTTGCACGAGGGTGGGTGAGAGGGTTTTTTGCACGAGGGGCATTTTCGGTATTTTGGGTTTAATTTTTGGGTGCCCCAGGTAAATCGATTTGTGCCCACATTAACTTGGGTGCCCTCATTAAATGGTGGGGTGCCCTTAGCGGCCCTCAAAAATCCCCTTTATTTAGTGAGCGCCGCTATGGGCACCCCACCAATTAATAAAGGTACCAAGTTGTTTACCAAAGGCACCCAAAACTTTTGAATGAAATCTCGAAATTGCCCCCAAGTGCACCCTACCACCAAATTCAAGAAGTGTTTGAGCATCTCCTCTGTCAATTTGAGCATCTCCTCTGTTTGTCGCTCATTCAAGTAGGGGTTTTCTTCCATATTCAGAAATCTCGAGTTCTTTGCATTGGGTACGTTGTAGGGCTCGGTCTTAGGGTTCCAATCTCACAGGAGGCGTTTATTCGACAGTTTATAGGTATGTTTGAACTCGATTTTGATAGATTATAGTTCGATTTTTGTTTGTTTTGTGTGGTTCGTCTGCTAGGTTAGGCAAATTTGCGAACTCGTTTTTCTCGGCCACACAGGTCAGAGAAGATGCTAACAATCTCGGCTAACCATGGCCGAGATTTAAGTTTAAGGTTAGTTGCACATAAAGTCTCGATTACATAGTAACGAGAGACACATTGTTATCTCGGTTATCCATAATCGAGAATATGCTTATGTATTATTGTTTAAGGTAGCGTAACGCTGCAATTGTTCTCGGTCACCACATACCGAGAGTAATTAAGAGTGTATAGTTGCGTTAGTCTCGGTGATGTACAACCGAGAATGAACCAATTGTCTTTGTTGTCTATTACCGAGACTTATTGTTTTGTCTCGGTCATGCGTCACCGAGATTGTAATTGTTTTCTCAAACCTGCTTGACCGAGACTATCGAAATGGAAGATTTTGTTCTTATTTTTTTGAATTTTACTTTTGTTTCTGCTCCAGGTGCTTACATGTTGTAGTCTTATCAGGTATGGCTCGTTCGAAAACCCCGGTGACTAGGGTGGAAGTTGGTGTTGAGGTGTCGAGGGGTAACCGTGGGCGAGGCGGCCGGAGACCCCCGACTGCATCTTATCGGAAAGAGAAAGAGAAGGTAGATGTGAAGGAAAAGGGAAAGACTCTTGGGAATCATGTAAAGAATGTTCAATTGCACGATGAGGGTTCCAACATTGACACGCGTCGACAAAAAGATCTTCTAGTTGCCCGAGGCGAAAATGAGGCTCATACATCAGAGTCTAGTAGTAGTGACTCATCAGCACCAGCAGACACCACTAGTACCGATCGTAATGTGGGTGAGAGTACTAGTGGTGGAGGTGGCCATAATGAATGGGAGTCACAAGAGCAATTGAAAATGTGTGCTCCTTTCCCGAGTGGTCCTTCAGATGGATCATTGCTTAAGAGCTTTAAAGATCATGTCGCATTAGCGATTTGGAGCAATGAGGTATATAAAGTTTCATTGAATTGACTACTTAAAAACTTATGGTTTTCATATAGTTGATGAAATATTTTTTGTTGTTGTAGGATCGCTCGATACTCAAGTGTATCAATCACGGTGCTCAGATCCAAGAATGAGACTTACAATCGTGCCACCCTGACATCGAGGGCATTTAGAAGATTATTCAGCGGTCTGGGTTGAATACGCTGATAGACTGCTCATACCGCAAGGCTAACAAGGAGGTTATATCTGCATTTGTGGAGCGGTGGCAGCCGAAGAAGAACACATTTCACTTATCGTTTGGTCTCCTTAGAGGATGTGAGCATTCTCCTGAAGATTCATGGGGCAAAGTGGTTGCAGTTGAGAACTTTGTGAGGTACACCGAGGAATCTCGCTCGGATGCGATTAAGCTGGTGTCCAAACTACTTGGGGTTAGCATTGAAGATGCTGAGGATGAAGTGAACATGAGCAAGGGGCTCACAGTGCGAAAATGTTGGTTAAAGAGTCGATGGTGCCCCAAAGCTGGTTCGATACTTATCCCTCTGTGGAATGCACAGCCCCGACGTACTTGTTGTATCTACTTTCTTGCACCCTTTTTGCGGATAAGAGTGGATCTCGAGTATCTATTGCATTGTTGAAGCTTCTAGAAGATTTGGATGACGTGGGAAAGTATGCATGGGGTGCAGCTGCATTAGCGTACTTGTACCAACACTTGGGGTCTGCCACCAGAGTACAAGTTTCTCAGATTGTCGGCTACATCACATTACTTGAGGTATATTTTTAAATCAACTTACATTGTTTTATGAATAATTAGAACTAGGTTTTGCATTTTCCCATTAACTAACGTTGTATGTATTTGCAGGGATGGGTGTACGACCATTTCAAACTCGGGCTTGCCATACCCAATGTAAAGTATATGGACTACGTGCAACCTCGTGTCTGTAGATGGATTCAAAAGCACGAGACCGTGATGAATATTGACAAGGTTGGGTCCATAAGGAGAACGTTGGACAGGTTGCGACCAAGCGAGGTGAGTTACTTAGCCAATCTTGTTGGTAAATGTTAAAGTTAGTTTATGTTTACTAATTATGGTTGTTTATGTTTGATTAGGTCACTTGGGACCCTTATGTTAATTACAGGGATAATGGAGTTGTGCGCGCAATGGCCTTCTACAGTGGCACATTGAAGTACATGGATGTGGTGGAGCCCTACCATCCAGAGAGGATTCTGAGACAGTTCGGCCATGTGCAATCTATACCAGATCCTCTGTACCGCCCATTGGAAGCACATCGAGACCCATCTGCACGCAAATACTCAGTCAAGTATGGGTTCTAACAAGACAATTGAGAACGTTGGCGTAACTATTTCTTGGCCCCCGAAGTTCGCGGTGAGAACGCACAGTTCGAGTTTTTGGCTACACCGAACTATCTACCTTGGTTCCTTAAAGTGTCTCACCCAGTGATCACCAACCCGAGCCATGAAGATGAAGACATGGTTGCCACAACCATCGCTGACAATAAGCTATTGGATGTATTGAATGTGTTTTAAGTCTTATGTAGAAGTGTTTGACATTTCTTGAAAACCTGTGATTTTTAACATTAACATATTTCTTTTTGTTTTCATCAGCGCAATAGGCGTGCGTTGGACGCGACACTACGATGGATGGACTCACCGCTGGAGTTGTGTACGCTCGAGTCTGCGAGGAAAATGGCGAGTGACGTCGTCAATTTCTTTTCGGGGAGGAGTCCCAGTCCTACCACCACCACTCCACTACCACTACCACCACCGCAGCCAGCACCACCACCGCCTACACCGACACATCAGCCCCTACCCAAGCAGGCCCTAGGCAGTCCCAGCACGATAGCACTTCTACACATTCCACCCCGGCTAATGCTCCACCGCCACCGGTCGATGCTCGCCCCCGAAAGAGAATGCATGGCAAAGAATACAATAAAAAGAATTCGAAGAAGCCAAAGCAATGAGAGACTTGTTGAATGTTGGATTATGGAACTTGTACTGTTGTAGTTTTTGTTGGATTATGAAACTTGTTGAATGTTGTTTGAATGTGGGACTTGTTTGAATGTAAGGCTTGTATGATGTGAATTTGTTAAATATTTTACCGTTGTCTATGTTTTGGTGCTATTGTTTGTATTGAGACTTGTATTGTAATAATTCTGGTTAATAAACATGTTCATGTTGTGATCAGAAAATAGTCTCGGTCCTTCAGGGCCAAGACCGATATGACAATATCGGCGCCGCATGACCGAAACTATTGTTGTACTTACGCACATATGTCACCGAGCAGTATGTGCAATGTACCAGTTTGGCGAGATTTCGGTTGGACGTGTCCGAAATGTAACTTTCGGGTATGTATCTCCGATATCTTTGAATGAGTCTCGTTGACCACTAACCGAGACCATGGTGATATTCTCGGAGATATCATACCGTAACCTAGTAGTCTCCGTAACGTATCGACCATAACCCACTATTAACTACGCTAATAAACAAGATAGCCGTTTACTGTGAACATTGGTTAAATGATTCTTTACAGTGTCTCGATTATGCATGACCGAAACTACACGTTTAGTTTCGCATAGAAGGAACCGAGAGTTCTCCAGTTGGGTCGTGCACGAGTCAACGAGTCGTCTATGTAAACCATCAGATTACATGGTGAAACACTTCTCTCATGAGTGTCATACCGAGAAGTTTGACCAATTGCCGGTTATAGCATGCCGACACATATGCGTGGGTCACAGACCTGCTTGGCCGAGAGTTAATTTTTTAAAAGAATTATGTCATTTTTGACTACATAAAGTTCACAATTACAAACCATAACATATCAAAATTAGCTGACCGAGAAGCATACACAAAAAACCTAATAAAACAATTAACTTTGAAACATATTTATTGCACTCAAATATTCTTGGTGCGGCAAGGATACACATCAAAGGTTTTCATACCCGATTATCTCATCAAACATCCTTCTACGTACTAACTTCCAACCATCGACATCGGGAAGTCCAAGCCCGGAGGCAACACACTGATATCCACAATTACCATCGCCCATCACATCAATAGTGCTCTCAACATATGGCAACCAATCCGGTTGTATGCAATGAGAATAACCAATCTTAGATACACTTTGGGTCTCCCGACATGCACGACGTATTTTAGGCCCCATTTTATTTTATTTTTTTCTCGAACTAGATGCCTCTTCTTTCGATAGTATGTACTCAAACCCGCTAGACAATCTTGTCGTCGAAGTATCGTCTTCATCGTGTTTCGTCTTTGATCCTATCTTCTTTCCTCTATTAAGCAAACTTCCAATTTAAGACCCCGGTGTCATTCCCTTTGTCTTTATTTTTGTAAGTGGGACAACTCCCGGTGTAGATGAAGGACGACTAATCTCTCTAAGCTGCTGAATAATCATAATGTGATCGTCCTCGTCAGTGCAAGCATGAAACTCTTGCAACACTCTTTCAATCTTATCGTTCACATTGTACCCAGCCCGATCCACAGGATTCTCTGGTATCTTACTCAACTTTCGCCAGTATACATGAATGTCCTCGAGAGGGATGGGTGAACCAACAAATTTATGGAAGTTTATCTCGTGTGCACAAGGAAGACCATGCGTGGTACGTATCTCACTACCACAACGAGTAGAGTCATGTCCAACATCATCTCCACGTTCCAATTCATCTCTAATTAACTTAAGTGCCATTTGAGAGACATAACAACGCAATCGGCGATAAAAATCATCAAAATATTCATGTTGCACCACATTCAAACTGAGCTCAAATGATGCATTGATGTTGTTATGTTGGATCCTAAGAATACCATCAACCACACTCCACAAAGTCTCAAAATTTGCCTGACTGTTGCCAAGATGTAGCTTCAAAGTGGAATGCGCAGACTCAACCCTCTGTGTCGTCGTTTCCCCAAAGTGCATAATTCGATCTGTCCATGCCCGTACAAATTTCTCCTTGTAGATCTTCACTCATGTGTTATCTAAGTAATCAGTAAGACCCTTCACATGACCAAACTCACAACGCAAGTCATTCATCCTAAGTTCAAATAAGGCCTCCGACTTAGCATACAACACGCTCGTCCACCTATCCATGAAATGAGCGAAGCCTTCGTTATCCCCAAACATTTTCTTAGTCTTGGCCAATACTACTTTGTTGATGTGCCAAGAGCAAAGAAGGTAAGACGATGATGGAAATACTTCTTCGATGGCACTAATAAGGCCTAACTCCCGATCCGTAACAAACACGTCAGGTTTAGGCCACCCATCCAATATGGATCTCAAGTTCTCAAGTGCCCAAACATAATTTGTATGAGTCTCCAATGATATGAAAGCAAACCCAACTGAGAACGTCAAATGAGTCGAAGTGACGCCAACAATCTCCAATAATGGCATTCGATACCTATTTATTTTGTAAGTGCAATCCATCAAAAGAACCGACGGGAAACATCGTAGCAACTTAATTGAATCAGGATGTGACCAAAATAAATCAATGACGATATTCGTATCGGGATGCTTCCTATGCCACGACATCCACTTATTCTTCTCCAATATGTGCAATAGTTGTTGCATTTGAGTCCTCCCACCCACATCCTCAATTCAGAATTTTTGTCGTGCATTATATATTGTCCGCATTGTCGATACGTTTTTAACATCTCTTTGCTTCAAGGTGTTGAGGATATCTCTTGGCTTCACATTACCCTTAGTCATCTGCACCACAACCACTTGCTCACCCTTATTCAATCTTCCTGCAAATGAGTGGTCGTTCAAGTTTTTGGTGGGGTCGTGATTATGCCTCCCACACATGACAGTGACATACCACAAAGAATCAACATTTTCCTTGATGTTAATAAGGAAAGGGCATCCACATTTCTTTGTACCAGTTTGAGTCCTCCTCGTTAACTCTTGCTCTTCAGTTCTTGGTGTCAAAGCAAGTTTTTCTGCTTTGGCTTTCCCTACTTTTTGTAACATTCCCCTAAATGTACCGGACCTCTCACATGCAAGTTTGACCCTTCCCCTGCGATTAATCCCTCCGGCATCAGAGTGCTTCGTTACTAATACAAACTTGTTCTCACGACCAATCATTTGAAGCCATGAAATAGCCGATTCTCTAGATGGGAATGGCCTACAAGGAGTAAACGCATCCTTGTAGTCTGGAAATAAAGTTGAAACCGGCATTACCTGCAATACATACATTGTAACATTAGGACTCACCACCAATACATAACAAATTCACCAAAAAAGCCAAAACACCACATTCTCGATAGTATAGGTCCGCGACTTGAAAACAACTTTCGTTCTATGAGAATCGAGAGTTATGGAAGAGTCTCGGTATAAAAAAATCGAGACTCTTCCATGTGTCTCGGTCACTGCATGCCCGTGACTTACGGATAAGTCTCGGTGTCTTTTTACCGACACTTATCTATAAGTATCGGTGCTGCGAGTCCGGAACAATCGCGCCCATGCAACTTCAACTGAAAACATGAAAAACAAGAAAAAAACACAATAAATATCAACAAATACCTCTTCTTGTACCTTATATTGCACCATTGCAATACATTCGTCCATTTTAAGCTGAAAACAACTTCGGAATGGTCGAATTTACCAAACCCTACAATCAAAAACCAAATCATCAATGTCACTATTTTGAACAAAAAAACAGTTCATTCGAATCTTGATATGGTTGTAAAATAGTGTTACCTCGCTATCGGATGATGTGAAAACGCAAGAATCGATACACGCCCGACAAACAAATACGTGGCTTTAGGTTAGAGATGAGAGACCAATGCAGTGGGGTGCCCCAAAATTTGTTTGAAAATGAGTTGTGAGATTGGAGAAAGTTTATATGAAAGGGCAATAGTGTCATTTACATCAAAATGTAATTTAGAGGGGAGAATGACAAACAAGGGTGCCTTCATTAATTGGTGGGGTGCCCATAGCGGTGCTCTTATTTAGTGCATGTTTCGTATAGCTTCTGCTTGTGCACAACTTTTGCGCCATTTGTATACCATTTGGTGTTTTTTGTGATTGGTTGATGTGGCACGGATGTGTCACTCAAAACTACCTAAAGTGTCGTGATTTTCATAAGTGTCTGTCTACCTATTTTCCACTTTTCTTAAGTATCTATCCACGTAAGCAAAGCATAAGCAACAAGCAAAAACAAATAACAAGCACGTAATTTCTTTAGTAGAATTTAGCTTTTATTTTGTTGATTTGAAGTAGCTACTGATGAAAATTGGTTTTTTCTTGAACAGTATTCTATGAAACTTCCCAAAATACTGTGGCACAAAGTATAAACATGGAGAGAAACTACATTCATAATCTGCCAACGCAGGAATGGTTGGGTAGCTTGGCTTCCTTTCTTGTTCAAAGCACTCTTCATATCTCCGAACCCTGTTAGTTAGAGATCACAAAGATGGGATGTCTTTGTAGGGATATGCTTGTAACACCTATTGTGTAGTGCTGTGGTTCTTGTTCTTATTGTTTAGTGCTGGTTGATTTTTTTCTTTTAGTCCAAAAACAATGTAGTAAGTTAAATAATCTTAGCCATCATATATCATTTTTTCAGATTAATTAATTTAGGTTCGAATCTTGGCAACTACATAGGAATTTACGACTTTTCTTTTCTGGAAGCTAGCCTTTCCCTACAGGACGACATGAAGCCCCTCGAGATTTTATTTTATTTATTTTTATTTTTATTTTTATTTTTTTATTTTTTTTTTTTTTTTGCTTTGAGGTGAAAGAATGAAAGATAAACCTTATTAAGAATAGTAAAAAATTAGTTCTCTTACAAATTAATCCACAAGGCGGATCAAATCTAGTATGCACCTACATAGATATCTTGATGAAAGATAAAAAATCAATGAGAAAAGGAGCAAACCATGAATACTTCAAATTAACATAAAAGAAGATGAATTAGAGTTTTCTTTCAGTCCTTAGTGTTCATGGAACGCTTGACTTTGGCGGCAGCGTCCTTGACGGACTCGGCAGCATCTTCAGCTTTCTCCACCACTGTGTCCTTCACCTTCTGCCCTGTCTCCTTGGCTGAACCCCATGCGTCTTGAACTGTTTGCTTTGCTTTGTCTGTCATCTCCTTTGCATTTTCAGATATCTTGCTTGCTGTGTCCTTCATTTTCTCTTTTCCCTACACACATAATGTAATGAATCAAATTTAATCACTTCATTCATAAAACATTAAAGTTGATGTACATGGAAAAAGCTAGGATGACATCCATTTTTATTCTTTTTTTTTACTGCCACGGTATAAGGCACAACCCCAACTAATCTTGGGCTCGAAGAATGTAAGACCGTAAGGCTCGCGCTTTTAACTAAGAGTTTTAAAGTTTTTCTATTATCCAGACATCCTTTATGCATAGAGAGAAACACGTGCATGGATCAAGACAAGTGTGTGTGTCACGAGGACGAGGTTACCCATCGGGCCATTAGCATATGAGTGTGTTTCTATTTATGCTCCAATGCCCTATTTGATCAAATTAATGGACTTTCCCACAATTTTTTTTTAAAAAGGTTTAATGGGCAAATATATCCTAACGTCTCAAGGTTTTTGCAAAAATATTCACTAAAAACATAAAAAAAGTTATGCATATAATTGATATTATTATTTTATATAAATGCAATTGATATGTAATCTAGCGACCATTCATCGCTTTGATTGTAGTTTGATACATAATAATTACTAACAAAGATACAATTTGCATGAAATTAAAAAATTAGGATATTTTTGTAAAAATCGAAACGTTAAAATTTTTTTGCAAAAAAAACCTTAGAACGGCAAAATATATTTGCTTATTAAGCCTTTTAAGAAACCGACTTAATAACAACACTTTTGGCTCCAACACGTTTGCATTTGATAAGTGCTGTCCATCTATCTCACTAAAGCTTTGGCTACTTCATTAAAATTTAAGTCCCTTTATGTAAGAGAACTAGTGGACCCTGCTTAGCAGGTCAACTAAAATGCTATCCACACACCCTGTTTGTGCCAGAGAATTGGTTAGCCCCATAAATATTTTATATATACTAGTTTGAGGACGTGCTACGCACGATTGACCCGCTCGCTTTACTCGCGAAAATTAATTTTTAAGAATTTATTAATAAAATTCAAAATTGTAATTAAAATTTAAAAATTAGAAATACAAGTACCTTTTTTAGCTTATCAATATTCTCTAATGTGATTGAGATAAGATGTGAATGAAAAAACAAGTTAGTCATGCTTTAGGACATTACTTCCTCAAAAAAAAAAAAAAAAAAAAAAAAAAAAAAGGAAAAGGAAAAAAAAAAACACAATTAGTTTGACCCATCAATTTGTTAACACTTGCTTGTGGAGATTCCGTAGAATTGTATATAAAGTTTAATCTTTACCTCAAACTCTATAGATAGAAATGATAACTTTGAAATTATGAATGTAAATAATTGAATTAATTGAGATTAAAGCTTTAGACACCTTTTTTTTTCACATGATTAATCAGAATTTTTTTCATTCAAATTTCTTCTGGGTTTTGGGTTTGTTCCCTGCCCCAACACCTTCTTCAAACCACCCAACCCCCACCTTCTTCTTCTCCCTCTCGGATTCTCTGTTCTTCACTGTTTATATATATAAAAAACCGAACATCCTCCTCTCTTCATCACACAATCAACAACCAACCACAACAACCCCTCCCAATTCCAATTTCGAATTCATAGACAAAACCAGTCCCACAATCACTAAAATAAAAAATTGAAATATTATCTCACCTTCAACTGTTCTTCAACAACGCCACCAACACTTACGACTCTCCTTGAATTTGATCTCCAACCGAGATATATATATATATATATATATGAGGAAGAACAATGAGGGTTTGGGTGAGAATGATGAAGACGATGGCCAGTGGTATGCACCCCCTTAAAACGTATCAAATGGTAGCATGCAATTCAAGCTTTCAACAGATACAATGTTCACATAAACCGATTTGCCCCAGAAACAAGTGCACACTCCAATTGAGAAGTCTCCCTCAATTTATCAACCTCTCCATCTCCGTGTATTGGATTGATGAGAAGGAGTTTGTGTATTGGATTGATGAGAAGGAGTTCGTCCTGAACATTAGCGAGTGATCGATTGAAGACTGAGAGAAAGTAGAAAACCGTGTATTGGATTGATGAGAATGAGTTTGTGTATTGGATTGATGAGAAGGAGTTCGTCCTGAACATTAGCGAGTGATCGATTGAAGACTGAGAGAAAGAGAAAACCGTGTATTGGATTGATGAGAAGGAGTTCGGGATTGATTTGGAGATAAGAAAAAAAAAACGTGTGGTGGATTGATAAGGAGTTAGAGTTTGATTTGGAGACAAAAGAAAATGTTGATTTGGTGATGAAAAAAAAAATATGGGCAAATAGGTAATTTTATTACCACTCAAAAATTTGTGATTCGTGCTTTATATGATAGATACATGTATATATATATATATGTGTGTATTGGTTGATTGATTAATTAATTACCTCTTCAGCAGAAGAGCATGCACTGCCTTTGGCATCTTGGAAGGTCTTCTCTGCTTCCTTGGCACCTTTTTTCATCGCCTCCCCTGCCTTATCTGACGCTGCCGAAGCCTCATCCCTTGCACTTGCCTGCATTCACATCAATATGTGCAATAAAAATTTACATCAATGTTGAATTTAACTAAACAAATTCCACATATCAAAAAATTTCAACGAATCCTAAACCACTAAATCAATTGCGTATTAAAGCTTGATATAATATTTTTTGTACAGTTAGCCAAAAAATTTCTCCTACATTTGTTGAAATAGACAAGCAACAAATATCCTACTTAGAAAATTAGACGCAGTAAAAATTGAAAAAATTTGACAAAATAAAGTGGATCTACGATAATTTAAGATACATTGATTAGACATATTCAAAGGCGTATAAAAGCATCTCTTCAACAACATTAACTCTTTTTGCACAAAAAAAAGATTAAATCAAACAGAGTGAAAGAGTTTGATCCATTGAATACTCACTTGGAGAGGTCTGGTAGAGAAAGACTTAGTGCTCGGCCTCCAAGTTTGTCTCGCCAGCGTACAGAACCTGGGAATCATTGCAGCGCTAGTCATGGTTGATGAGATCAAATTAGTTGCCATGATCAAAATACACCTCTAAACAAAAACTTATTAATTCAACTAAAATGCATACAAAAAATAAGTATATATAGAGGTAGAGATGTAGAGAGATGTAAGGGGGTTTTGAAGAGTGGTTAGCACAAGTGTCAATCATGAGTTAAATTATAGTTTTACTTGGGATTTCATGGCGAGTACGTCGGATCACACGTTAATGGTCCGTTTAGTTGGAAAACGGTCATAGTGGTTAGACCAAATGACGCATATTTCGGTCCTGCTCTTGCGCTTCTTTTTCTCCTTAACCTGAGATCCGCTCCTCTTCACAACTGTAATTATGGAAACATCAATTAATAATAACTAATGGGAAGGCACGTGGCTACGCACTTTTAATATATTTAATAAATTAATTCGATTAAAATAACTACCTACATCATGTACATAAACACTCCTACTATTATTTTTTCAACAATTTTTTCATCCAATGAAATGTTAACATTTATGGACAATTTTTTCAATAAGGCTATTTTGACTTCAAGAAGATCCTACCTAAGAGTATTGCACTTATATATAAAATTTTGGCTTCAAGAAGATTCTAAGCGTTGTTGTCATTATATATAAGATGGGGGATCAATGTTGTAGTCCACCTTGAGTTTCATGGATGGAGCAAATTGGTGTATAAGAGAAATTTCTAGTAATGTTATTTAACCTTGAGCAAGTTCTTATTGCTTGTTTTTACTAGGAGTACAAAACCACTTATCAAGAACCAAACTGCTTAATTGAACTAAGCCGCCAAAAAACTGGTCCAAACCATTTTATGGTTTGATTTAATCTCTAGAAATTCAAAAACCAAACTATTTTTATGTTTGATTTGATATCTTGAATTTTCTTTAAAAAAAACCGATTTCCTTAAAAAAAAAATAAAACTCCTCTATACATTAAACATTTTTCATCAATTTATTATTATTTTTTCTTAATAACGATGAGCGTCATAACCCTTTTCACTCCTCCTCTATACATTATACATTAAATTTGATTTGACTAATCTCATAAGAGTTCTTTTAAAATAAGTTATATTGAAATAAATAAGGTATATGTATTCACTAGATATACTATGGTGTATACATTTTATTGTACAAACATATATAGTTTGAAAATATTGTTAAAAATAAAAAAACTATCACCTATGTTGAACCGCAAACCGCATAAAATTACAGTAGTTCAGCTAGTGTTAAATTCCATCTTAGGCGCTCGTAGATCTCCACACGATAGTGTTAAACTCATTGGTGTGACGTTTTATTTCAAAAGGTATCAATACTATTAGAAGGGAGATGATCACTTATATATAAGGGTGGGCAAACTGCGGTTTAATGGTGAAAACCATCAAACTGCCACCAAACCTGGGGTTCACTGTTTGCTCGTGTTGCAAACCACCGTCAAACTGTGAACCCTCAAAATCGAAACCAAACCGACTATGGTTTGCGCGGTTTGGTTTGATAAAGTTTTTAAAATAAAGTATTATGACCATTTTGAAAGAAAATAAAGTTTTTGTGATCTAAGTGTAAAAAAGATAAAGTTTTGTGACCATGAGTGAAATTGCGTCAAATCCAAAAAAACTTAAACCGATAATTACGGCTAATCAGGGATTAACGAAAACTAATTATGGTTTTGGCCGCGAGTCGAGAGTTAAAGACCGGTGAAATTGAGATTGTTAATTTAATTTTATTATTTTGTGATGTGGGCCTAGTGTTGTGTACTATATATTATCTTATTTTGTGAAATTCAAATTGATCGGGTAAATTTGATATTTTTATGAGGTTTTGTCTCGAGATATGTATCGAAATGAGTCGCGAAAGAATTAAAATGGTGACCTAAACTTTTGTTGGGTTTTTGGGATTCATACGCAGCGGAAAATCCAAAACAATTTTTGAAAAACCCTAACAGGATCGAAAATAAGTTTCATTAAACTAGATCTACAAAAGTTAACCATACCTTAATCCATAATTTCCTTCTCTGATTGCTCGATCTCCAAGACATTCAAGCGCCCAGTCCACTATCAAGAATCCACACACGAATAGTAACCACAATTTGCAGCGCTATCCCCAAGAGAGATAGAAAATGTTTTTCTTTCTCTCCCAAAATCCAAAGAATTCGAAAATAGCAAAAATGAAGATCTTATCTCGTTTTAGTGTTTTAACCTATATTTATGTGTAGATAAGTCATCACTTAAAATCTTATTTGTAATACAACTATTGTATTTAGGTAGTTTAAGCAAATTACACATACGCCCCTATTAATAAGTTATCATAAAACAAATTGTAAGGGCCTTTATGTCTTGAATCTTATCATATAAAATTCATTACTCTAGACCAATTGAAATTCCGCAAAGCCATTCTTTGTGTGCGGCCCAATAGGACCATGCGTTGTTGGTAGTGAGCCAAAATCATTTTGGTACACAAGTCATAAGCGGCCTCTAGCAAGGTATTATGACTACCCAAGTAGCATGAATATCAAAATCGATACAACCTAATGAATAACATATACCATATCATTTTGTCATGCGATATCCTTTGATTAAACATAAGAAGTGGAAAGTCACATTTGATGTTCAATTGTACTAGTCTCGATCTTTAGGTAAATTGAAAATATCAAAATGACATTGATCATATCAATTCACATGGACTTGGCCATTATCAGTCTATCATGTCGATTGATCCACCGATATCTCTCTTTATATGAGAGTGACAAATTCTATCTTGATTACACACTTTCACATATTATTCACATGGTAACCAATCACAATCTTTATAATCGTCCCAGTTAAAGACAACGTTTTATCTTGTGTCAAATTACCATACTCTTAATATTGAAGTATATGGTAATCTCAAGTCGAAAGACTAAATGATATACCTATCATGAGTAACACCTATGACTTAATCCATGTACTGTTCTCATAGCGGGTCGGCCCAGTACCTTGTTCCCTAACAAGTAGTCATGATCTCGACTCGTATCCCTATATGCATGATCATCACATGACCATCAATCAAGATTCACACTAGTCTTAATTCATTATAGTTCTCAGTATAATGATCGACTATGGACATTTAAGATATTTCAACAAATACCCATAGATTTTAATATAAGGTAAACATGCAATCACTTATAATAAAACAACAAATGAAAACCTTCAAGTTGTATCATATACACATCCTCTAGTAACTTTCCATTTAGGAAAGTTGTTTTGACATCCATTTGTCATATCTCATAGTCATAATATGCAGCTATGTCAATTAGAATTTTAATGGATTTAAACATGGCTATAGGAGAAAAAGTCTCATCATAATCAACACCTTGAGTCTGTCTGAAACCTTTTGCTACTAGACGTGCTTTATAAGTATGCACATTGTCATCCATGTCAATTTTCTTCTTGAAAACTTATTTACATCCAATGGTCTTACCACCTTCAGGTAAATCAACCAGGTTCCAAACTTGGTTATCATACATGGATTGCATCTCAGAATTCATGACACTAAGCCATTTATAAGCCTCAAGGCTAGACACAACCTTTTGATAAGTAGTAGGTTCATTTTGATCCATAAGTAACACCTCACTACTATCAGTAATAAGAAATCCAAATCTCTCAGGCCGATGTCTTACCCTATCAGACCTACGCGGACCTTCCGATACCTATAGAGGTTCAACTAGTTCAAGACTTTGTTGATATCTCACTAGCGGTTGAGTGTTTATTTGTGGTTCTTGAACTTCTTCAAGACTTAATTTATTCCCATTGTTGTCTTTTAAAATAAACTTTTTTTCCATAAAGACACCATTCCGAGCAACAAACACTTTGTTCTCAGTGGGATTATAAAAGTAGTATCCTTTAGTTTTTTTAAGATAACTAACAAATACACACTTTGTAGATTTGGCTAATAACTTTTTAAAGATTGTCATCGTACGAAAACCTCACAACCCCAAATCTTAAGGAAAGACAAACTTGATCTTTTCTCAAACCACATCTCATATGGTGTTTTATTAATCGCTTTAAAAGGAACACGATTCAGTATAAACGTAACGGTTTCCTAAGGCATAGCCCCAAAAAGAAATAGGAAGATTCGCATGACTCATTATATATCAAACCATATCTAATAAAGTTCGATTTCTCCTCTTAGAAACACGATTCCATTGGGGAGTTGCCGGAGGAGTTAACTGTGAGACAATCCCATAGTTTCTAAGATGACCATCAAACTCTTTGCTCAAATATTCACCACCTCGATCTGATCAAAATGCTTTAATAGTTTTACCAAGTTGATTTTGCACTTCATTTTAAAATGTTTGAAACACCTCAAAAGATTCACTTTTATGCTTCATGAGATACACGTAACCATATCTGCTGAAATCATAAGTGAAAGTAATGAAGTACTGATAACCACCTCTAGCCATTGTGTTTATAGGACCGCATACATCAGTATGTATTAGACCCAATAAATCACTTACCCTTTCACTATGTCTAGTAAAGGGACTCTTTTTCATCTTGTTTAATAAACAAGATACACATGTTTCATGTGATTCAAAATCAGATGAATCTAAAATTCTATCTTTATGGAGTTTAGAAATAAGTTTCTCATTTATGTGGCCAAGATGACAATGCCAAAGGTAGGTTTGACTCAAATCATTTGACTTGAATATCTTTGTATTTACATTAAGAATAGGAGTTTCTGCGGACATTTCATGTTTAGAATATAAAGATCATCATATAAATCAACATTTGCATAGAAAACGTCTTTACGAGAAATGGAGCATTTATTATTCGCAATAATGAAATTAAAACCATCCAAATCCAAACATGAAGCTGAAATGATGTTTCTGCTCAAGGCAGGGACATAATAACAATTATTTAAAACTAAAATAAGTCCACTAGGTAAAATTAACTCATAGCATCCTACAGCTAACGCAACAACCTTCGCTTCATTTCCAACTCGTCGGATGGCTTCTCATTTTTTTAGCTTTCTACTTTTAGTGAGACCCTGCACATTAATATAAATGTGAGATCAACATCAGGTATCCAATATCCAGAAATCACTAGTAGACAAGTTAACTTCAATAATGTAAATACCTGAAGCAGTAGTAGCACTACTCTTCTTTTTTTAGATCTTCAAGATAGAGCTTGCAATTTCTAAACCAATGCCCAGGTGCATGGTAGAAACGACAATTTTTTTCTTTTTCATTTTCCTTCTCGGACTGTGAAGTAGAAGCAGCCTTAGGCTTGACTTGTTCCCCAGGCTTTGCGACAGTCACAACAACCTTGGAAACTTTAGCCTTGCCTTTGGCCTTCTTCTTCATAGCCTTTCTTTTATGAACCATCAACACATTAGCAATGAGTTTCTTAACATTCTTCTTAGCAGTTTTAAGCATCAAATGCAACTCTGAGATATACTTCTCCATGTTATTCATGTTATAGTTCATTACAAATTATAAATAACTATTAGACAATGAATTCAGGATCAAATCCGTAGCCAACTCTTGGTTTATGGTTAATCTAAGTATGTCAAGATGGTCAATATAGCCCTTCATTTTCTAAACATGAGGACTAGCTGACGCACCCTCAGCCATTTTGCAAGAATGAAAGTTTTTGACTATCTTGAACCTTTCTTGCCTAGCTTGCTGGTGGAACATTTCTTTCAGCATCGTAGCCATGTCGTAAGCTTTCATGTGTTCCATGTCCTTCTGAAGTTCAGGGACCCATGGTTGCCAACATAATGCATGCAACATTGGTTGAGTTGTTGACATGCTTAGTATGTGCATCATTCATGGCTCTTAAAACATTAGTTGGTGGTTCATCAGGAATAGGATCATCCAGTACATACAACTTGCGTTCATGCTTAATAACAATTCTCAAGTTTCCGAACCAGTAAAGAAAGTTTGTCCCGGACAACTTATCCTTCTCAAGGATGGATCGTAGTGACAAAGGATTAGTGTGATTTGAAGAGGCCATAGATCTACAATAAAGATTATGCAAAAGTTCATTTTAGTATAGAGGAATAGACTCCCACTAAATTAACAACCCTCCTAAAAACGCTATGTTAATCTAAGAGACTAAAATATATGTTTCACCTAATTCCAAGATAGCTAAGATATAACACTTTGAATTAGGTTATTTAGATAGATTTATCAATTACATCATATGTAACTTTTAGTTATTTTTATGAGATTATGACATCTTATGTCGTAGCATGTTTTATCTCATCTAGTGCCTAAAGCCTAAAACTGTTTTGATAGCTTTATCAAGTCTAACCATTTCAAATAATAGAGTAATCGTTACTCAACTTACATCACCAAGATAACACAATACACTCTACGGAGGCACCCACATTGATGTGGTCGAAACCTTAACAAGTGTTTGAGATGGATGACACTTAACTTAAAATTTGGAAGAGAAATCTTTATTTGCTTTAGTGATCATAGTTTAAACAAGATAAATATCATATATTACAATGCATAAACAATCAGTAAACAAGTTAGGAAACTATACTAATATTGACTATTATACAAACTTCTTTGCGCTACGAACAATTAACGGCGGTTCCACTTGTCGATCAGCGAGCGTACAAGGGGCAGCACCCTTGGTTTTTTTTATACAAAAAATTCCAGTTTCGAAAATTAAAAATCGCCTAAAATTTATCATTATTTTAATCAATCCAATTGACCAAAATTGCCCCTTATTTTAATTCTAAAAAATATAAATTAAAATATTTTTGATTAACTCAGACCCACTTTTAACTTAATATCTTATCATAATCCAATTAGAATTTAAGATACTTTGAAACCTTATCCAATTAGAATTTGTTATATATCTCACCTATCTTATAGGATTTGTAGTTCTTATCCGATTACAAGTTTATCTACTATCAAATAGGAACAGATAATCACAATTAGATATATAATCAAAATCAATTTCGATTCTTATTCATAGGAAACAAGCAATTGAATCAAGAAACGAAATATTAATCATACATTCAACAACAGAATCATATTAAATTAATCATATTAACATAATTATGATTTCTATAATGGAAACATACATAATTATTGAACAAAATAAACTATGTATCCAACACAAGAATCACATTAACCTAAACATGATGACGCGCGCCGAACGCGTCAATAAAATAAAGATTCCTAAACCAACTATTTTGTAGAATAGTAGCAAAAGGTCGATCCCACAGAGATTGATGGTCTTTCTAAGGTTAATAACAACGAAAAGGAAACATCGAGGGTTTTAAATAAATAATTTAACTAACTAATCTAAATAAACTAAAAAATAAAATAACTAAAATAACCTTCAAAACAATTAATTAATCACCTAAGTAACACCTAGGTCTACAGTTCCACAAATCAGGATCAAGATTCAATGGTAATCATGATCTTCAATCTTTCCAAAAAATTATTTATTTAAAGATTAGCTATAGAAAAACGACATCCGCCAGAAATTCCTCATTCCCATAATCTCGATAGCCAGGACATCCGCCACTAACTAGTTCCCTAATTAATGCATAACCATAGACATCCGCCAATAGGGTTTAACACACTAACCACAGTAATATGGGTATGTGAGAACACTAATCCTAAATAACCGGATCGCATCAGCTTCCAGATCGCATCCTCTTCCGATTTAACCTAGATGTAGTTGTTGCAAACTCAAGAATCTAAAGGGTTTTACGACAAATGGGTGAATGTTCGTCATTTTATTGGTCCAAAAGTATAATTAAACGGATACTATCAGTCCAAATAACTATAGGTTGTCCACCTAAAAGCATGCGATGACCACGTACATACCCTAGATCTAAACCATATATATTAAAATCAACAACAATGAAATAGGAGAATTAAATTAAATTAAATAATAAAATAAAAGATCTCACATAATATGTCATGAATCCACAATCTCGACTTGTTTCCCGGTTGACCTAGGCAATCGTCGAGAGAAGTTGATACTAAAAATATATTAGTCGGTGTTTTAAAATAAAACCCAAGTTTCTAATATATAAAATCACTAAAAATTGGTCCCCCTATGTGAGAGAAACTAATTTTGGAGGTTGGTGAGGTGACACGTGCGCCGAGGCACATCCAGGGGCTGATGGGCGTTTTCTGCAATGTGTGGGACACGTGTCGAACTCAGATTCGTCCGTTTGGTGCTAAGGCGCTGATGTGGCAGTGAGGGATTGGCTGGAACATATGCAATGACGTGGTGGAGAGGTTATGTGCTGACACGTGTCACGAGCATGGAATGGGTTGGTTCGTTCGAGTGATCGAGCGAAGGTGTGGGACGACTGTGCCGAACGCATCCCGAGGATGATCCAAAGCATGTTGTGACGAGTTAGTTGAAATGGTTTGTGCTACTGACCAATGGGAACTTGACACGTAGAGAACGCCGATTTGTTTTGTTGAGAAAACGCACACATTGTGGGGCACTGTAGTCGCACGTAACTCGAGGCAAATCTTCCGGCATCCGATCACTGTATGTAAGTACTCTATTTTGAGTATTTTTCCAAGATCGGATTCAACCGCGCACTTCGTTTCACCTGAAAATGACTAATAAATATAATTAAAAATATATTTTAGAGACTTTCCATATTAAATATAATATACTAAAATAAACTATTAAATACCTTTAAATACTGACTTATCAAATACACCCGAACTTAAGAATTTGCACGTCTCGAAGAAAGGTGTAGATAACAACACAAACTAAACTAGACTCCTAATACAGTAATACACTAACTTAACTAATCCTATACCCGACTCAAAATTCATGGAGTTCCTCTGGTTTACATAGCCGCCAAATGAACAAGCCACTAAAGAAATTTCAGAGTTATGATATGTCAAGACTCGCAACCCAAACACAATTAAGATCACACTTTGAAGACATAGATTCGATCAAAACAAATGCCATCAACTACTCACAAGTTTTCTTGGTCTATACATTCAAGCACGCAAGTTTAAAATCTCACTTAATTTAGTGAAAGCACTAAAGCTAAATCTTTTATTTGAGGAGTTTCACAACTTCCGCCTTTATTCAATTTTTTTTTATTCTCTATTTTTTTCCTTTTTTTCAACAAATACGGTCCCTGCTCCATTTCCTATGGACCGATTTTTTCACTTTTCCCACCACAAGTTTCCCTGCTCCATTTCCTATGGAAACCAATGGGACTATCTTTATTAAAAAAACTCATGTTAGTCTTTCTCACTTTCACTATAATCAAGCAAATCCCTTAATGTGGGTTAAAATATTACCACTTGCACGATTTTGACCGTTGGGTCATTTTCGTTATCTAGCACAAAATGTAACCATTTACTAAGTCCCTAATCATGAAATCATAAAAATGTTGGGCTACAAATTCGATTGAGTGTTTCTCCTAGTTTTTCCTAAGTTTCAAGTCAAAAAGGCAACCATAATGTACTCATCCACAACCAAATGCATGAAACAAAGTTTCAGGTGACACTAAACTATAGAATAATAATGAAAAATATACTAAACAAATGCATGAAAGTGTATCATATCCTAATGAAATGAGAGAGAAATATGAAAGGACAAGAAATGAAAGAAATGGAAGAAATGATATAAAACACCACCATTACCATCCAATAATCGCATATAACCGCATTAAAAAATTAAATGATCTCACTTGCGGTCTTTCGCAAAGAATCCATCCAAATCAATCCACAATCCCTAAAATACCCCCGAACTTATTCGAACCTTGTCCTCAAGGTTCAAAACAAGTCAAGGAATCCATGCAACAAATAGAAAAAAGATAGAACATGGAGAAAGTATAAGAAGATGATACAAATGCATGCATAACAAAAAGTCTATAAAAACTAATGAACGCGCAAAATCTCTCATGTGTAGGTGACTAAGGAAACTATGAAAGAATAATCATAACAAAAACATGAACTAGTAAACATTTTTAACTCAAAAGATTCCAATCAAGTCTTGCGAGCCCGAAGTCTTTCAACTAAGGGTGAAATCAACAAGATGATGGAATGAAGATTAGGGCTTTGGGTCTACTCAAAAACCCGCCACTGACGCGGCGACTTAAGTTGGATGTGTCCCAACCAACTCTCAAAACACCTAAAATCCTATAAACATGTTAATTCCAAAAAGATGTTCAAATTATGCTAAAAAAATATAATCCATAGTCAAACCTAACAAAACTCATGGGGTGCACCAATTTATTAAAATAATAATAATAATAATAATAATAATAAATAAATAAATAAATAAATAAATAAATAAAATACTAAAGAAAGAAAACCAATCCCCTGCAACGGCGCCAAAAATTAACGCACACCGAACGTGTCAATAAAATAAAAATTCATAAACCAACTATTTTGTAGAATAGTTGCAAAGGGTCGATCTCATAGAGATTGGTGGTCTTTCTAAGGTTAATAACAACGAAAAAAAAATTGGGGGTTTTAAATAAATAATTTAACTAACTAATCTAACTAAACTAAAAAATAAAATAACTAAAATAACCTTCAAAACAATTAATTAATCACCTAAGTAACACCTAGGTCTACAGTTTCACAAATCAGGATCAATATTCAATGGCAATCATGGTCTTCAATCTTTCCGAAAAATTATTAATTTAAATTCTCCTAGATTAGTTATAGAAAATCGACATCCGCTAGAAATTTCTCATTCCCCTAATCTCGATAGCCAGGACGTCCGCCACTAACTACTTCCCTAATTAATGCATAACCCTTGACATCCGCCAATCGGGTTTAACACACTAACCACAATAATATGGGTCTATGGGAACACTAATCTTAAATAACTGGATCGCATCCGCTTCCGATTTAACCTAGATTCAATTGTTGCACACTCATGAATCGAAAGTGTTTTACGGCAAACGGGTGAGTGTTCGTCACTTTATCGGTCCCAAAGTACAATTACGCGGATACTATCACTCCAAATAACTATAGGTTGTCCACCTAAAATCATGCAATGGCCACATACATACATTAGATCTAAACCATATTCATTAAAATCAACAACAATGAGATAGGAGAATTAAATTAAATTAAATAATAAACAAAAAAGATCTCACATAATATGTCATGAATCCACAATCCTGACTTGTTTCCCCGCCGACCTAGGCAATCGTCGAGAGAAGTCGATGCTAAAAATATATTAGTCGACGTTTTTAAATAAAACCCAAGTTCCTAATATGAGAGAAACTAATTTTGGGGGTTGGTGAGGTGACACGTGCGCCGTGGCACATCCAGGGGCTGATGGGCATTTTCTGCAATGCATGGGACATGTGTCGAACTTGTATTCGTCCGTTTGGTGCTAAGGTGCTGATGTGGCAGCGAGGGATTGGTTGGAACATACGCAATGACGTGGTGGAAAGGTTACGTGCTGACACGTGTCACGAGCATGGAATGGGTTGGTTCAGTCGAGTGATCGAGCGAAGGAGTGGACGACTGTGCGGCACGCATCCCGAGGATGCTCCAAAGCATGCTGTGACGAGTTAGTTGAAATGGTTTGTGCTACTGACCAATGGGAACTCGATATGTGGAGAACACGGACTTGTTTTGTTGAGAAAACGCACACATTGTGGGGCACTGTGGTAGCACGTAACTCGAGGCAAGTCTTTCGGCATCCGATCACTGCATGTAAATACTCTATTTTAAGTATTTTTTCGCCCCGGATTCAATTACGCACTCCGTTTCACCTGAGAAATGATCAATAAAAATAATTAAATATATATTTTAGAGACTTTCCATATTAAATATACTAAAATAAACTATTAAATACATATAAATACTGACTTATCACATGACTTCTACAATATGAACATACAAAAGTCGCATCGTTCAATATTAAAACATATGTTAATTGAAATATTCTAAATATGAATTCTATCATTGAATCATATCATGCGTATGTATCAAATACATGAATTAATAAAATGCTTTAAAACCAATTCTTGACAACAATTATCGCATAACTTATATGCACATCATATATACATTAATCAAGATCATATTTTTCACACATATACCATATATACATCACAAAAAACATGCAAACATTTAATAGAACCGAACCTAAGGCTCTAATACCACTGTTGAGTTTTTGGGGTTCATACGCAACATAAAATTCAAAACAATTTTTGAAAGACTCTAACAGGATCGAAAATAAGTCCCATTAAACTAGATCTACAAAAGTAAACCATACCCTAATCTATGATTTCCTTATCTGATTGTTCGATCTTCAAGTCGTTCAAGCATCCGTCCTCTATCGAAAATCTACACACGAATGGTGACCATAATTTGAAGTGCTAGCCCCAAGAGAGATGAAAAATATTTTTCTTTATCTCCCAAAATTCAGAGAACTCGAAAATAGCAAAAATGAAGATCTTATCTCGTTTTAGGGTTTCAACCTCTATTTATATGTGCAGATAAACCCTTACTTAAAATCCTATTCGTAATACAACTATTGTATTTAGGCAGTTTAAGTAAATTATACATACGCCACTAGTAATAAGTGATCATATAACAAATTGTAAGAGCTTTTATATCATGAATTTTATCATATAAAATTCATTACTCTGGAGCAATTGAAATTAAGCAAAGCTATTTTTTGTGCGCGACCCAATAGGTCCATGCGACGTTGGTCGTGAACCAAAATTATTTTGGTATACAAGTCATAAGCGGTCTCTAGCAAGGTATTATGACTACCCAAGTAGCATGAATATCAAAATCTATACGACCTAATGAATAACATATATCATATCCTTTTGTTGAGCGATATCCTTTAATTAAACGTAAGGCATGAAAAGTCACCCTTAATGTTCAATCGTACTGGTCTCGATCTTTATGTAAATTGAAAACATCCAAGTGACATTGATCATATCAATTCACATGGACTTGACAATTATCAGTCTATCATATCGAGGGATCTACTGATATCTCTCTATATGAAAGTGACAAATTCTATCTTGATTACACACCTTTACATATTATTCAAATGCTAACCAATCATAATCATTATAATCGTCCAGTTAAAGATACTGTTTGAGCGTGTCAAATTACTATGCTTCTAATATTGAAGTCTATGGTAATCTCAAGTCAAAAGACTAAATGATATACTTATCATGAGTAACAGCTATGACTTAATCCATGCGGTGTTCTCATAGCGGGTCGGCTCAGTATCTTGTTCATTAAAAAGTACTCCTGACCTCGACTCGTATCCCTATACGCATGATCATCACATGACCATCAATCAAGATTCACACTAGTCTTAATTCATTATAGTTAACATTATAATGACGACTAGGGACATTTATGATATTTCAACAAATAAAAATGAATTTTATTATAAGGCAAACATGCAATTATTTATAATAAAACCGCAAATGAAAACCTCAATTTTATTAGCTAAAATTATAAGATAAACAATGCTTGTAGATTAACTTAGGGCACATGCCCCAACAACTTTCATTTGGAGTTTCGCGAAAAATATTTGCATGTAAGTTTGAAAATTCAAATCTTTGACTTTAAATGGTTTTAACGAGTTTACGTGGGTCCCACACCTCAGTTTGCGTGTAAGTGTGACGGTCTGAATTAATTAATTTGAGATTATGCTCTATTAGGTATTAACGACTTGTAATTCTAGTTGATGTGTTAAACTCGATCGACGCCTCGTACTCACAGTCAACTTAAAGTTGTTATTTTTGTGTGATGCGTGCTATTTTGAAGTTTTATTTATTTATTTATAAATCACATCGCACTAGTTAGTTTTCATTATCGCATTGTGCGTGTGTGCATTGAAAGCGTGTTATACCTTAGTTTGCGCGTAGCGCGGGTATGAGACGGTTAGGATGTGACATTCGAGAATTTAATAAGATTCATTAGACGACTAATTAAGTATTTTTAAGTTTAATTTAAGATTTAGGTATCTGAGGTGGAACCTATGTGTTACAGATCGGAGATCATAAAATTTAATATTATTTTTATGTGTTGTGTGCCTATTTGATGTATTATACACTATTTCGACGCGAAATAGGTTAAGTGGAGTGTATACGCGGTGTCCATGAGTTCCGTAGCGTGTTGAAGAATTTTCCCCAATTTCAGTAATTTTGGGGTATTATCTCGAGATATGTATCAACACAAGTTCCGTGGAAGTTTAAATGTCGACCTGAGCAACTGTTTCGAGTTTCTCAAAAATATTTATAAGTTTGAAAATTCAAATTTTGGACTTTAAATAGACTTACAAGCTGACAGGGGCCCCAAACCTCGACTCGCGTGCAATACTAGTTGTTTAGAAGTTTTGGAGCGATTTGGTAAATTCTATAACTTTTGGCAAAATTAGGGCATTTTTCGAGGTTTTATTTGGGGTAAATTGAAGAAATAATCACGAAATTAAATAAAATAATAAATAAATTGGTAGGCGCCAAGTGACACGCGTGAGATGTACAATAGTGTGCACGCCCGAGGTTCGACGTTGGCGCGCGTGACGAAGTTATAGCTACGAAAATATATAGGTGTGTATATATTTATATTTTTATATAATATAGTTTATATATATAAATATATATAAATGAATACTTTAGTTTAAAATCAAATAAAAGTATTTGTTGGATTTGCCTCGAGATACGCGTTGTGTGATCATCGAGGAAGTAAATAATTGACAATTTGGTGGCTGTTGGTGAGGTGTATACATGTGTCGATTTGCGTGTAAGTCGGGATCGGATGTAGTGTGAAATGAGACGAAGTTTGTGCAAGATCTCGTTTCAAGTTTTGTGTTGGTTGACAGTGGTCGAGGTTAATATTGAGTTCAAATTGGTGCAAGTTTGGTTAAGTATGACAAAAGTATTAGTCCAGAAGATTTTATTATGTCATGGACAAAGTTAAGATTTTTGGGGTTTTAGCATGACCAAAATCAGTGTTTTAGTCGTTTTTTGGAATTGGACTATTTTGTAGAGAGTTTAGCTTGATTTGACCATAAACCAGTTTGAAAACAAGCACCGAGAGTAAAAAACCGTCAAAATAGGAATTTTAGAAATTAATAAATAAAAAGAAATTATGCTGTTAACAAGCATTTGAGGGTTTATATATAAAGAAAACAAAACAAATCCAAAAATTTTTGATTCTAATTTAACGAATGAACACTCGTTCCTAAACCTTTCAACTCGGGCTTACGCTCCGTGCACTTTTGACGTCTGATTTTTGCATGGTTTCTTTCCTCAAAATTGCAGAGCATTGTGATACGGTCAATTCGAGCTAAATTTCCACGATGGAAATGAGGTATTCGGCCCGTAATTTGATAAATTCTCAATGCCGGACATTTTTCCACAATTTAATTTGAAATCTCGCAATTTTTCGATTTCTTTCGCAGGGTTTCAATAGAAATTAGTGGAAATTGTTGTTAATTAGTATATTGGATTGATTTGCGTTAATTTGGGATAAATTCTACCGACGTGGGTCAGGGTTTTGATGAGGTGAACTAATGCAATTCAAATGATGATAACTATTTTGGAGATGTTTTAATTGTTAATATTGATTTATATTGGGTTGCTGGAAGAATTGATTATTGATTTTGACCCAATTTGACTCCACGGGCTGTGAAAATATTTTGGTGTTGGTATCGAGTGGTCTCGTGCCGTTTATTATTGAGTTTTGAGGACTTAATTGCGAAAATATTGATTTGGAGAAGCTTGTCAGTTCAAAATAAATAAATTTTGCCTAATTGACAGGCCATATAGGAAAATTCATAACTTCTCCGTTGATGATCCAATCTGGATGTTCTTGGAGTCTATGGAAATAGGACAAAAGTACTACAAGTTCCTTTCAGGTCATCATGACAAATATTGAGGTTTTCAAGGATAAAAAGTTACCCCACGTTGGCTAGTTAAAAGCTAGTTGAAACTATTATATAAATTAATAATTTTGGAAACTGTTCTCAAGCGTACTTCGATCGCAGTTTTCATTGGGTTTCGTGATATGGTTTCACTTGAAGCTTGACCCATAATAGAATTATGTATGCATGGAAGCTATTGGAACCATTTTTCAAAGTGATCCGACACTCCAGGAACCTCGAAAATTAAGCTCAAAGTTGGCTATTTGTAAGGTTAAGTAAATCCCATAGTAACCTTTACATTGTATGAGTATTTCTCGAATATAATTGTATGCACATTTTATCGTTGCATATTTATTGATCATGCATTCACGAACACGAGAGGAAGGAGGCTTTTGGGGGTCCCATTGTGTTCATTGGCTATATGTGTGGTAGAAAGAACACCGTGGTTCTCTGCGACTAAAGTCACTGATCATTGTTGAGACTTGTTTCGGATGAGTTTTTTTGTGATGCGACTAGGATCATACTCCATCGAGAGTCAGGGCGTGGCTTCTCGAGGGACTTCCTCTCAAACTTATGATTCTTTATTATCGTTTACCCACCACTTTTGGAAATATGTCTTCTGATTGTGGTTGATCAACAGAAACGGGATGGATTGCATACTTGTATATTTATGATTACTTGCGATATTATTATTCATTTAAATTCTTGGAACACAATGCATTTGATTATTATATATGTATTGGATAGTGTGGGATTAATTTATTTGATATTATCAAATTCTTATAATTGGATAATGACAGGTTCTAGCGACGACAAAGGAAAAGGGAAGCATTCCGACTATTTACGACTTGTTTAGTTCTTTTCTCTATGTATGTATTGTTTTTGAATATAATATATTGTGTAAATGGGTTTTTGGGTTCAAGTGTGATTAGGATCTATTTTAGAACTGCTAAAACTGTGTTGGGATGGAATGGAATGCTGTGGAACTAAGGTAAAGGGTTTAAGGATTTTGAAAACCTGAAATAGGTTAAAATGAATAAATAACTTTTTATGAATGCAATATATATTGTTACGTGGTGGATTGTGAGTCCTTCGGCATTTCCACCAAAGCTGAGCGAGGTTTTGTTGAAGATTTTTGAAGAGCGGGTTTTTCGATTTAGGCTTAAAAATAGATGAGGTGCTGTCGAAAAATATTTACTGAACTTTTAGGTTTAAGATTCACTTTAAAATCGATTGCGGTTAATACAATTTTATAATTGATGATAATAAGATCTTAATATTAATTGTTTATTGACGGAGAGGTGAAGGCTGCTAGATTATCAAAGGGTTAAGGTGATCAAGGCTGGTCAGATGCCGTAATTAAGTGGGGTCTGACAATATTGGTATTAGAGCCTAGGATTCTAAAGGAATCTCGTTGATTGAGGATAAACAAGTAATTAGTTGGGAAGTAATGCGATGGAATAAAGTAAAAAAGTTTAAAAACTTTACTATTGTGTTATATTTGTGTTGTATGTATGTATTATCGCTAGATATACGATAGGAAGTTTATTCTCCTTGTGCGCTCGATACTTAACTTTTAAGATATGTCGAGTAAGACTAGAAACGGATAATTAAAAGAGAGAATAAGCCTATGAAATAAAAATGAGCGTGAAAGGATATGATATAGACATGTGAAGTCTGAAGTCACAAAGGTGGTGAGTAGTTCAATACTGATATAACTGATGAATGGGAAATTGGTTGAAAGGGAAGTCTAAACGATTCATGTACGTAAACACTGAACATAGATTTATTGGAAATTGAAAGTATCGAACTACTACAATTTTTAAATGCTCAGGAAAACATTAAAATAGAGTTAAATTAAGTCTCAAACGATTGAGAATCGTCTGAAAAATGTAATATGAAATTGAGGTTTGTGGGAAGTACAAGATATTGATTATCTTGAGTTTTAGAATAAGGTTAGTACCGGTTGCATAGTTAACTTGAGAAGACCTATTATATAAAATATTGGTTTGATTCATAATCAATTAATAGTTGCTTTTGAACGAGTCTCAAATGAAAGGAAAAAGGAGACATGTGGTTATCGAAAACGTAAAATAGAAAATGATTAGACAAATTTAATTTTGACGTGGAAATCACAATGAGATTGTGATTTGATAAGTCAAGTTGTCTAAGTCGGTTTCTATGAAAAAAAAAATACTTTGAAGTAAAGTATTGTCTCCTTTTCGAAACAAAACGTCAAGTAAAAAATAGAACAAAACCATATTTTAAAACAATCAAATGACTTTTGTATAGAAGTAATGAAAAATTTGATTGTTTATTACTTAAGTTACTTATCCATAAGTGACGTTGAGTATATTGGTTCTATGAATCAAATAAACTACTGATAAAATGAATGGAATTACATGAGTTAGAAGTAATCTTTGTTAACACCGAATTATGTGTTGTTATAGAACAAAGATCAACGAAATTTCTAACTTGAAAATGAAAAAAAATGTAGTGATAAGATCAACATATTAGAAGTTAAGGTGTTGGGGGAAGTGGTATAATAATAGCATGGATTAGTTATTAGACATTAACACAAGTGATTGTGTTTAGAGATTCAAAGTACCCAATAGTCACTTTTAATCAAATTAAGTAATGATGTCTATCACTATGCCTTAAAATATAATCAATGAAGAGATATATGTACTAATTGAGTATCAAGTTAAGTAAGTTGTATAGACGAGTACGAGATCCTATATTGTGAGAATTTCCATTTATAAACTTACAAGATTGAAATAATATCCTTTAAGAATTTGATTAGTCATTAAATTAATCAAAATTTGGAAATTCAAATTCTTCTATCTCTTAAGTGGAATAATAACAGAAATGTAAATTCATCAAATGTAATTTGATGAACAGTAAGATAAAAAGTTATCTTACACAGTATCTTGAAAAGGACCAAATTTCTTTTTGAGAAAAAGAAAAGTCGAATATTTGAGACTAATGGAAATAATGTAAGGCAATAACAAACAGTTTAACTGTTTGAGTCGTAAAGTTTCTCTGTTTCGAATTAAGATTAGCTAAGGAAGACTTCGATTTATTAAATGATAATAAGAAGTCGCACCATCCTTAGTTATATTTTTGAAAATAGAAGAGATATACATTGCATTTCTAAGTCAAGATTAAGGAGCTGTAAGTGGTTTGGTTATTGAACGAAAGTCGTGGTAAGTTTGTAAAAGGATTTAGAGCAAGATCACTGTGGGAATAGCTAATATTGAGAAAATTGAACATAATAGAATCAATTTATAAAATAAAATGAGATGTTGAGATGACTTGGGACTGCTGGAAGTGACACGGAAGGACTCCTTTAGTCAAGGTAAGACACTGGAGTAGTTGTGCATGACAAGAAGTCCAAGTAACTTTGTTTCATAATCATAATTCATTCACAACGTAGAAGACTGGTGTGTGGCACCCACCTGTCTTTGAATAATCGAATGAATTGATGATAATCAAAATAAAAGAGTATGAAGTTTTGTCTGAAGTCAATTGGAAGCTTAAGTATAGGTTAACAAATGGTCAATAAACTTTCACATGAGAATGGAAAATGGAAGTTTAAGGTGAATGAGTCCTGATAAAACTCAGAATATCAAACTATGAGTTTGATAAAACCTAATGTATCTTTACAAGGATCTTATGAGGAGTCAGACTTCGAATGATGAAGTTTTGAACCAAAGTAATATACAACTAATATCAGTGAATGTGTTGTACATTAGTTCAATTGTAGTGCTACAACTTCTGATTAGTCGGTGGTGAAGTTTAAAGCACTAGTTATTGTAAATTGGAGATAATATAAGATGCTTGTATATTGGTGAAGATATAAATGAAATGAAGAGAAATGCGTAACTTACAGCTCAATCAGTTAGTCAGTTTTATTTTTTGTTAGATTGAAAATACTGAATAGAGTATATTGTATATGACTTGGATATGTTTGAAGAATTGAATATTCTTCAATTGTAATTGAGTAGAAATGCAAAAGAGATAACATATTTATAAACTTGTATGAAATACAAGTTTAAAAGTTATATTATGAGAGTATAATCATCAAATATATTGATATATTTGTTAAGAAATGTATATCTACTCAAGTTAAGGATAATTGTCTTTATTCAGGCAATGAGACAAGTTGGTGAACAATAAATGACTAAGTCGTGGGTTTGTAGGAGGTTTCAGTAAGTGAAAAGAATGAAGTTCTTGAGGAACACATCGTTAAAGAATGATTTGACGAAGTTAGAAAAGTTGATAATTTTTTTTCAACTAATCAAAGATGAAGTTAAGTGAATTGGCTGACGAATTATAATTGGTAACTACTTTCTAGCCATAATATAAATAATATTATGAGTAGACGTTTATAAAATGAGTGAGAGTTGCACGATGTGTATGATTTCTATTTCAGATTGGATTGAAAAACTGAGATCTCTTTTCATGAGATGACAAATGTTTATGAAATCTATAGTTATAGGATGACTTGTGTAATTCCTGATTTCTGATGGGGAATGTTGGAATGACGATGGATAAGATAGACACGCAACTCTACATAGTATCTAATGTTGTGCTCAAATATTATTTGCATCAAAATGTAATTTTAGATTGAAAATAGTCTAAGAATTAATTGGCTGATAATTGAAATAAAAATGGATGGTTAATGATGAGAGAGTAAACTGGAATGTGTACCAAAGTTGGAGCGAATATGGAAAAAATTATTAATGGTTTGTGGAATAATATTAAGATTAGAATGATAATTGTGTTACGAAAAGCAAGATATGCTAGGTCTTGCTATGTATTGATACTTGAATAAGGTTCAAGGTATGAGATGAGAAATGAAGTAAGGTTATTGGATATTTCATAAAGTTGCTTGTTTAACTCGTCAAAAATTCACAAATTGCCAGGATTGGCGAAGTAACTAAGATAACTTTTCACTAAACCAATAATGTTGGAAAACGAAAAGTTAAAATGGTTATAATCTCTACCACCGAGTTGTTGAATACAACAAAAGTGATTGGGTCCACTTAACGATTCACCTTGGAAGTGATTTTACAGGTTTGGATTAAAAGAGTTGTACATGAAGAATCATATATCTTTTGGTTTAGTAACCTGTAAGTTTAAATTTTGAGGACGAAACTTTTGATTAGTTTGGAAGATTGTGACATTCGAGAATTTTATAAACTTATTTAGGCGGCTAATTAAGTATTTTTGGATTTAATTTGAGATTTAGGTATTCGAGGTGGGACCTACGTGTTACAGATCGGAGATCATAAAATTTAATATAAATTCTTGTGTGATGTGTGCCTATTTGATGTATTATACACTATTTTGACGCGAAACATGGTTAAGTTGAGTATATACGCGGAGTCCGTGAGTTCCGGAGCACGTTGGAGAATTTCTACAATTTTGGTAATTTTAAGTTATTGTCTCGAGATACGTATCGACACGAGTTTCGTGGAAGTTTAAATGTCGACCCAAGCAATTGTTTCAAGTTTTGCGAAAAATATTTACAAGTAAGTTTGAAAATTTGAATTTTGGACTTTAAATAGACTTAACAAGCTGACGTGAGCCCTACACCTCAATTCGCGTATGAGACCAGTTGTTTAGAAGTTTTGGAGCGATTTGATAAATTCTTCAACTTTTGGTGAAATTGGGTTATTTTTTGGAGTTTTATTTAGACGTAAATTGAAGAGATAATCACAAAATTAAATAAAATAATAATAGATTGGTGGGCGTCTAGTGACATTCAGGGTCGAGGGTGACATGCGTGAGATGTACAATAATGTGCACACCCGAGGTTGGGCATTGGCGCACGTGGCGAAGTTATAGCCACGAAAATATATAGGTGTGTATATATTTACATATAATATAGTTTATATATAAATATATATAGATGAATTCTATAGTTTAAAATCAAATAAAAGTATATATTGAATTCGCCTTGAGATACGCGTAGCGTAATCATCGAGGAAGTAAATAATGGACGATGTTGTGGTTGTTGGTGAGGTGTATACACGTATTGGTTTGCGTATAAGTCAGGATCGGAGGTAGTGTAAAATGAGACGAAGTTTGTGCAAGATCTCGTTTCGAGTTTTGTGCCAAATGACAGTGGTCGAGGTTGAGATTAAGTTCAAATTGGTGCAAGTTTGGTTAAGTATGACAAGAGGATTAGTCCAGAAGATTTTAGTATGTCATGGATAAAGTTAAGATTTTTATGGTTTTGGCCTGACCAAAACCAGTATTTTGGACGTTTTGTGGAATTGAACTATTTTGTCGAGAGTTTCGTTCGATTTAACGAAAATCGGATTGAAAACGAGCACCGGGAGTCAAAACACATCAAAGTAAGAATTTTAAAAATTAATAAATAAAAAATAAGCCGCTGACAAGCAGTTGAGGGTTTATATATAAATTAAAAAACAAAACAAATCTAAAAAATCTTGATTTCAATTTAACGAACGAACAATTCTTCATTCCTAAACCTTTTAACTCGAGTTTACACTCCACGCACTCTAGACGTCCGATTTTCGCCCGGTTTCTTTTCGCGAAATTGTAGAGCATTGTGATACGGTTAATTCGAGCTAAATTTCCACGGTGGAGACGAAGTATTTGGCCCGCAATTTGGTGAATTCTTAATGCTGGGCATTTTTCCACAATTCAATTTGAATTTTAGCGATTTTTCGATTTCTTTCGCGGGGTTTCTTGTTAATTGCTATATTGGATTGCAATAGAAATTAGTAGAAATTCTTGTTAATTGCTATATTGGATTGATTTGCGTTAATTTGGGATAAATTCCACCGATATGGGTCAAGGTTTTGATGAAGTGAACTAATGCAATTCAATTGATAACTATTATGGAGATGTTTTAATTGATGAAATTGATTTATATTAGGTTGCTGGAATAATTGATTATTGATTTTGACCCAATTTGACTTCACAGGCTGTCCAAATATTTTGGTGTTTATCAAGTGGTTTCGTGTCGTTTATTGTTGAGTTTTGAGGATTTAATTGCGAAAACATTGATTTGGAGAAGCTTTTCAGTTCAAAATAAATAAAGTTTGCATAGTTGATAGGCCATGGGAAAATTCATAACTTCTCAGTTGGTGATCCGATTTGGATGTTCTTAGAGTCTATGGAAATTAGGACATGAGTACTACAAGTTCCTTTAAGGCCATCATGACAAATATTAAGGTTTTCGAGAATAAAAAGTTACCCCAAGTTGGCTAGTTAAAAGCTAGTTGAAACCATTATATAAATTAATATTTTTGGAAAATGTTCTCAAGCGTACTTTGATCGCGGTTTTCATTAGGTTTCGTGATATGGTTTCACTTGAAGCTTGACCTATAATATAATTGGGTATGCAAGGAAGCTATTGAAACCATTTTCAAGGTGATTCGACACTCCGGGAACCCCAAAAATTAAGCTCGAAGTTGGTACATTTGTAAGGTTAAGTAAATCCTATTGTAAACTTTATATTGTATTAGTATTTCTCGAATATAATTGCATGCACGGTTTATCGTTGCATATTTATTGATCTTGTATTCACGGACACAAGAGGAAAGAGGCCTTTGGAGGTCCCGTTTTGTTCATTGGCTATATGTGTGTTAGAATGAACACCGTGGTGCTTTTTGACTGAAGTCACAGATCATTATTAACACTTGTTTCAGATGGGTTGTTTTTGTGATGCTGGCCAAGATCATACTCCATGGAGAGTCGAGGGCGTGGCTTCTCGAGGGACTTCTTCTCAAACTCATGAATCTTTATTACTATTTACCTACCACTTTTGGAAAGACGTTTTCTGATTGTGATCGTTCAACAAAAACGGGATGGATTGCATACTTGTATATTTATGATTCCTTGCGATATTATTGTTCATTTAAAATTTTGGAATACAATGCATTTGATTATTATAGATATACTGGATAGTGTGAGATTTATTTATCTGACATTATCAAATTTTTATAATTGCGTAATGACAGGTTCTAGCAGCGACAAGGGAAAGTGGAAGCTTTCCGACTATTTACGACTTGTTTAGTTCTTTTCTCTATGTATGTATTATTTTTTAATATAATATATTATATAAATGGGTTTTTGGGTTCGAGTATGATTAAAATATATTTTGAAACGTTTGGAACTGTGTTGGGACGAAATGGAATATGTGGAACTAAGGTAAAGGGTTTAAGGATTTTGAAAACCTGAAATAGGTTAGAATGAATAAATAATTTTTGTGAATGCAATATATATTGTTATGTGGTGGATTGTGAGTCCTTCGGCGTTTCCACCAAAGCTGAGCAGGTTTTGTTGAAGATTTTTGAAGGCCGGTTTTTTGGATTTAGGCTTAAAAATAATGGAGGTGCTGTCGAATTTTTTTTTCAATACTTCGAGGTTTAAGATTCACTTTGGAATCGATTGTGGTTAATAAAGTTTTCTAATTGATGATAATAAGATCTTAATATTAATTGTTTATTGATGGAGGGGTGAAGGTTGCTACATTATCAAAGGGTTAAGATAATTTAGGCCGGTCATATGCCTTAATTTAGAGGGGTCTGACATAGAATTTAAACAAATAAAAGCTAGGTTGAACTAATATAACTACTACTAATTTTCCTTAAGCTAAGATTTATATAATTTATTAAAATGAGGCCTAAGTTACTAAATTAAACAAAATAAAATTAAATAAAAGCTCAACGTGTGCATCAAGATGCGCATTGGCAATGCGCGAGATGCCACAGAGCCGAGTAGTTGGTAGCTCATTAGAAAATGGAGATAAATAAATGTAATGTCTAAACACTAAGTTATTTATTTTGATATGTCTAAAGTTATAAAAAACTAGGCCAAGTGAAATAAAAATAAAAACAAAGCCTAAGGTGTGACATTTAATTGGGACCTCTACATCAACCTTTTGATGACTCCATCAAGAGTGTCTTAGGAAATTTAATAAACATTAAAGGTGCATGGATTCTTTAAATCTAAACCCTTGATGTGCATCTAGATGAGTAAGTGAAAGGAGATGTAGGGCTAGATGTGAACTTAAAATCAATTATATAAACAAGTGTGTTCTTGAACACATGCAAAACAAAGCCCTGAATTTATTTCAAGAGAAGAGTTAAGGGCTGGAATCTTGGTGGAACTGGTGAGATTAAAAGCTCAAAATGGAGGTGATTCAACCTAAAAAAGCAAGAATCAAGGAAACTATACCCTAGGTAACAAAATTTCAACCATTTCTACTTGATTTTCCTTGCTTTGAATGCATCAAAATTGAGGATTTTTGTTAAAAAAAGGATTTGTATGAATTTATTGGACTCAAATTATGTAAGGACACCATCGATATAGTTAACAAACTAAATTTTGAGTTTTTGTTGGTGTTCTTGAGTTTCTCCTAAAAATGCAACAAATTTTAAGTTTTGTTGATAAATTGTTTGTTGATGATTTAGTTGTTTAGTTGATGATTTGTTGAAAAAAAAAACTTCAAATTAAGGGCAGAGACAAATGTGCAATTCGTCTCAGTTGGGCTGAACCGCACCTAGCGAATAGGCCTGGTTCAGGTGGGCCCAACCACATATTTTACTATTTATTTTTTTTTAAAATAAATAAAATATAATTTAAAATGCAATAAATCACAAAAATAAGAAAAATAGATAAAAATCATATAAAAACTTAGAAAAATTGGAAAAAAAATATATATAAAATTGGAAAAAGAGTAGGAAATTGAATTTAAAGAAAATTTTGGGGGTTTGGCACCGTGTGCGTAACCCATAAAGTATGTCGCCATTAAATATTTAGAGTAAAAATATTTATTTTTGGTCACACATTATAAACTCAATTAGTTTGATTCTAAAATATTTAAAATAATATATTTGGACACCAGGGACTTGGGAGACTACAATCGGGTGTCTGGTGCATACTTCGAGGCATGAGTGGGACGCTTTAGAGGGATATTTGCGATCGCTTGTGGTTTGTAAAACCATTAGAACTTTGGCTTGCATTCATTTATATCACTGTTTATTTCCACTTGATGTTAGTGTTATTATTTCTATCCATGTTGTACTTTCTTCCCGTGAGTGTTGTGTTGCTCGTCGAGGGGGTCGAGCATGGCATATCCCTGCACTCATGGCTCACTACCCCGGGGTTTGCTTGAGTAGTGTGCATATGTTGGCAACCGCGGTCGAGGTTACTCCTGCAAATGTCGTGTACGGTTCGAAAGGATTGGTGGCGAGTTTACTCTCGTCGACGGATTGAACTGTAGTTTGACTGCCGACCGCCAGATAACTCTAATTCGACAGTGTGGAGCTGGTGTAAGTCACTCGCTAGTAGGGCCTATTCGGCTTAGCGACTTCGACCCTCGATTCGACGCCATGTGACCCTACACTCATGTTCATTTGCTTTAGTTGTGACTTATCTTCATGCGATTTATCAATTTCCTGTCATTTAAATTATTAACATGACTTGTAGCCGCTTTATTGAATATCTTAAATATTGACCGAAATTCTCTAGATTTTACTTCCTGGAATTTCCCTCATTGTTTTGCTATGTGGCAACGACAATAGTTGCAAATTCTAGATCCGCAGTCCAACCTGGGAAATGAGGTACTAGGCGATTATATCTAAGGCAGCAGGACCCCGCAAGATTTTGTGTAGGTGGTTGTATATATTTATCTACTATTTTATGGGTTTTGGGGAGTACTTATGTACCCAATACATACATATTAATTTCTTTTATATATTTTGTCGCCACTTACATGATATGCATGGTATCTTTACTGGGTTTCCACATTGTAGGTTGTTTGTTTATGCATAAATCTTTAAATTTTATTATATGCATGTTTTAAGACTTCCGCTTAAATTAATCAACTGATATTAACTTATCAAGTTATAGTAAATATCTAACTTGTAAATTTTTGAACTAAATGACTTAATGACTCAAAAATCATTAAGTTAGGCTAACTAAAGTTTCAGATAAAGGATAAGCTCGCGAGCTGTCATCGATAAGCGTGCATTGGCATGACATCTTAGTGATGTGTTCGGCGATGTGGCGGTGCCTGAATTGCATTGGAATTTGGGGCCGTCATAGAAAGACAAGTTGTTCGGGAGTTTCAGAGCGCTTTAGTAAATTCTCCAATTTTTAGTGGAATTGGAGTATTTTTTGGAGTTTAATTTGGACATAAAATAAGAGATAATCATGAAATTAAATGAAATTATTAATAAATTGGTGGGCGCCTAGTGACACGCTGAGACAGGGGTGACACCCGTGGGACGTAAAATAGTGTGCACGTCCGAAGGTGGTCGCCGGCGTGCGTGGTGAATTTATAGGTGAAAAAATACATAGGCATATATATTCATATACAACGGATATATATGTATATAACCTATAGTTTGATTTAAATTGTTTCAATCATTGAATTTGCCTCGAGATATGCATTACGTGAGCATCGAGAAGAAGAATGGTTGAACATTGGCTTTTGGATAGGTGTGTCCATGCCTCGCGATGCATGCAGTCTCATCTCAAGGAAAATCAAGTGCATGGAGGTGATTGAATGGTTAGTTGTAAAATCATTTGATCTACCTCGAGATACGTGATACGTATATCGAGGAGTGCAATACAATTGATTTTTGTTAAGGCGGTCAGTGGTGATTGTCTTTATAATATCCATAAGATTGACCTCGAGATATGTAGTACGTATCTCGAGAAAGATCAACATAATAATTAAAGCAGTCATCAGATTCATCTCGAGATTCGTGCGATATGAATATCGAGGAAACTCATATTTATCTTCAAAACCTTACACACATACACACCATTTTGGTTGATTCGAACTAGAGAAGAGAGAAAAAAAATCAAAAAAGAGAGAGAACGAGAGAGTGAGACGGAGAGAGAGATCTCAAACCAAGGTGAATGTGTGTGATTTTGTTGTTGTTGACGTTGTTGATGCATTGTTGTTGGGTTGTTACTGTTATGTTGTTGATGTTGGTGTTGTTGTTGAAGACGATGGCAGGAGAAGGTCTCCCCTGCCTAAAACCAAACCTGGGTTTGCCCAACCCCAATGAAATATATATTCATATATATACAAAGAAAGAACAGGGAAGGCTCTGTTAAACGAGAGGAAGAAGAAAAGGGGTTTAATCCCCTAGACCGAATCGAACCGGGTCTTGTTCATGTGAGCCAAACTAATTCAGTTCAGGGGTTAAACCATGGTTGTGAGAATCGCGATCCAGATCAATGTATCGTATGATTTACAATCCGAATCGCTAGCAAAAGACTCGACTCCCATGTATGAATCTGAATGCCCCTGCATCGCTGTGAATCATGCGAATCTTAATATGAATCGCATGATTCACCGATTCAGACGATTCATGCTTAAAACAAATACTGGCATTGGATCTCCTGCCTTCACATATTTTTGGTCATACTTGTAAGGGTATTTGGGCTACTAACTTATTTAATGGCATGCTAGTAGTCATGGACACTTCTCAAACATCAAATGCGTGACATGCTCTTAGTTGCTTCATTGCTTACTTGTTTTATTTGAAATTTTGTATTTGGAGTTTTGTAGTGAGGTTGCTGCTAGGTGTGAAAGAAGTAATGGATATTAAATTAGTCTATTTGTTGACATTATTATTTAAAAACTTTAAAACATCTAACTTCAAAAAAACTTAAAATGTATAAAAATTATAAAAAAAATTAATATTTATATGATTCAGTAATGCATCCTGAATCTTACGATTCGTCGATCCGAATCCCGATTCGATTCACTTAGCCCTTAACGATTCACTTTCGATTCACTATTCTGACAAGCTTGTGCTAAACCACTTGGAAATTAGGAAAAATCAGAAAAAATAAAATTTTTGGACAAATTATTGGAAATTGGGATTTTTTTTGAAAAATGAAGATTTTGAAATTTTCTTGAGGATTTATATCGGGATTTTTGCATAGTAATGCGAGTTACGATACCAAAAAATGCCCAAAATTTAAAAAGTTGTTTTAAGACCTAGAGTAGGTTAATTTTTGATTCCGAATCACAATTAGGAGTCAAAATGGGATCCGAACATCTGAGGATTTGGTTTAGAGTGATTTCGAGTTTTCATTTGTCGAGGCAAGACCAATAATTATATTATAAATTGAAAAAAATATATTTAAGCCTAGACAATGTAATTTTCGATGCCGAACAATCACTACAAAAAAAAAACCAAAACAACAACAAACTAATCTGATGCTGAAGTGGTATGGTTCTGTTGCTAAACGACTCGCAACGCATCAAATGATGATATAGTAGCCGTTGCTTAAACTCTTTGTTCTTTGGTGCAACTCAAATGACAAATTTGGTGTTCTGCTGCTTTTCAAAGAATGATTTGTGACGAACGTCATGTCAACAGTTGAACAACATAAACACGTTTGTCGCTAATCGAAGTCCAGTCAGCACAGTCTTGTCTATTGCAAATCAGTTGCTATTTAGCGACAGACCATGTCAGCAAAGACACGTCTTTATCGCTTAATCTGTTGTTGTTACTGACACGACATCGTCATTTGATTTGATTTACCCAATCGACAAAAACATTGCTGTCGCCGATCTGTCATTGAATAGTGACAGATCAAGAATGATAACGTTTTGCTTGATCAAGTAATGTAAAGTCGCAATAAAATCTGCAAAAAACAAATTGAAAAGCTGCAAATAATACCAAAATTGGAAATTCTTATGTATATTATCTAAATTTGACAAACAATGTCTACAAAAAGAAGAGATAAACATTTCATAATGAACTAGTAGTATACTATATAGTACTAGATGAAAATTATTCAACAAAATACAAACAACTACACAAAGTTGGCTACACAAATTAATTTACATATATATATATATATACAATGTTTACAAATTAAACACTCTATAGCATTCTTTCACCAATACAAGATAGGCACTATACAAATTCTTTAGCTAGGAGAGCGTTTCCCATGAAAATCCTGAAAATTAAAAGGAACTTGAACAATATTCGATATGCAACCAAAAATATTCCAACACAAATGAAAATAACATCACATCCAATTAAAGTGAAATTGAATACAGTGTTGTCTCTCAATGCACACTATCTTTCACAATGTTTCTATCTCCATGTATAACATGACCAACACAACCAGTCCAAAAATACACACAACGAGTTAAGGATTTCTAATCCATAAATTAAAACGCGCACGTTATGACCCTAAAAAAGATGGAGACACATATTACATATAAAGACCAAGTTGAGCAGCATGGGGTGTCCATATCACCAAGAAAAATGAAATGGACCATATAGGATTAGATAAACTACTCAATTTGAGAATATACCTTACTTGATTTCTCGTTCAAGTGCATGAACAAAGTCCTATTTAATATTCGTTTATGCTCCATGTGGATCTAATTCTCCTAACATTTTTTGGATACATCTTAATATACTTATATATATACATATGTCGTAAATATATATATATATATATATATATATATATTTATATAATTTTTAAAAAATCCCCACTTGATCTTGATAAATATGTAACCTTTTTATTATTATTATATATAAGAACTTCATTAATTAAGAACATTTACATGCTTTAATTAGTTTAGGGAATCTTAATATATATTAGCTAGCTAGCTATCCTAGCTTAATATATATAAATACGATTCTTAAGCAACTTGAGATAATGTAGGCTATTTATTTAAAAAGTATAGTTGAATCTCAACTTAAAAGGCTTTGTTAAGGTTTAATATAGTCGGATTTGTCCCTAATCTAGCTTTGATCAATGCAATAAGTTAACTATAAAGCAAAATAATTCGAATAGAATCAAAGAGACATACGTTTATTAAAAAGAGAAGACAAGGAAAAGAAAAAAGAAAGCCAAGTACAAGATATAACACTCTTTCAATGAAATATAAGGCCAAATGTCACTTTTAGCAAAACTCATTCTAACACAAAAGGTGCATTCATTGAGAATCCAATCTTTTCAATATTGGAACATACGAGGACAGTGAGACATCTAAATGTAAATTGAAGTAAAAACGTGTTCATTCTAACACAAAAGGTTCCCATGTTCCTTGTATAGTAAGATCAATATAGAAGTTTTTTCACTTTCCACTTTCAATAGCAAAATCACTTTTAACTTGCACTAGTTTACATCAAATTATTGTTGTTTGTAATCCAATATCATGAATTGTTCTAACTTCAAGATTTTCTAGAATAAGTTTAATTCCAACACCACTTATTCACAAAGTATAGTAATATATCAAGAAATTAATGTCTCCACTTTTTGTAATGAAGTCTTAGTTAAGGTTTCTTGATTAGATTCATAAGTCAACTTGCTAGTAAAAACTTATGACACCAACAAATGTTAACTCTAACGAAAAGTGGCTATAAAGAATTTTGCATGAAAAAGCATATAGTGACATGCATTATTATTTTACACAATCACTTGATCTTTGTAAAACCAAAATACACCCTCAATCAACCCCCATTCTCCAAAACATTAGATGCAGAAAAATAAACATAAAATTCAACATGAGAGTTGTAAAGTAATTATATCTCACCCATGTTATAACAAAGATGCCTTGTCAACTCCTTCTCTATAAGCAACACCAATATCAAATGCCACCGGTGCACATACTTGCAAATGAATGATCACATCGACTACATTAGAAGGGAAAAAATGTGAAGATATACCAAACTCGTAATTAAAAACTTACCATAAAAAAGGTAGAACATCCAATCACTATTGGCGTGATAGTGGTCGGGGAGGCGGCGTAAGTTGTGACATAAACTCATCATGATCATCCAAAAGATGACGTTGATCCTCAGGCAACGAAATATGTGGATCGATCCAATGTCCAGGCTGGTGGTCATCCGGGTGCGCGACTGAGAAGGTGTATGTCCGTCGTCAAATGACCAGGCTGGTCGTCACTCTGAGGACTAGAACGCTCTGTAACTGGTGATGGTGGAGTCCACAGTGTTGGAGGCACGTGGGGCCTAATACCAAGGTGTTGCATCAACAATGCCTCTATACGTGCTAACCGGTCCTGGATTTCTCAATTTTCTTCTTACCGTTCCATCTTGTCCCTCTGCATTTGTTCTTGTCTTTCCATTCGCTCCTTCAGCAATGTTTCTTGCAACCTCTGGTGGTCCCGCTGGAGCTCTTCCAACTCATGAGATCCATACGCTGGTTATCGAGATGAGCTTGCTTCCTCTAAAGATATGCTGCGATGATAACCTTGTGACCTAATCCGTAGACACGTCCCATGACTTCTGGCACCACCTCAAGATAAACGGCATCATCGTCAATCGATGTGTCGGGGGTCTGGGTTGACATATCCTCCAATCTCCGAGTGAGTTCAGCTTGCATTAAATTAATAAACTAATAGTTAACTCTACTATTTTCTTTTAAATTGATGTGCTACATGTGTTGTCTCGAACTAGTTATATATATGCAATTCATATTACTTACATCAATCTTCGCGGATCTCTGATCGACGAAAGTTTGGCCGTCATGGCCATGGGTGTGGAGGTGTCGAAACATCTCATTGGGTGTGGGACGACGTTGAAGCTTCTTCTCCTACAAGCGAGTTATAGGATTAATAGTTTTTATTTCCGTTCATCTACAAACGAAACTATTTATGTATGTATACGTACCAACGTATCACCATGCTGTCTAGCGGATATACTTCCAGCGCTATGCAACGAAATACCAGTGCCCGGCCCTCCCACCTCGGACTTTTTATTCGTGCTCATCTGCTCGGATTTCTTCTTGAATGCTTCATCTGTTGCTCGCATTCGTTTGTAATGCTCAAACACCTCCTCTATCAAGTAAATAGGTGCTATTCTCTTCTTTACGATGAGATATATATTGCCCGTGTACCGGATGGATACCTTCCGACACCAAGCATCATATATCGCAAATGACATTTGCAAGTCCCAAGTGAAGAACACCTACAGATGAACAAGTAATGGACACATTCTCATTTATATAATCAGAAACTAGTTTCAATAAATTCACATCAATGGTTGATGTGAAGTTACTGACATTCCACCTTAAGCCAGTATATATCTCGTTGGGATTGTGGAACATATTCCCATTTCCATCATTCTTTCAAATATTCACTCTTAAAGACTAAACTCATCTTCCCTGCCGCTACGGAAGAAGGGTGTAACCTACCATTTCGATATTTAAGTTAGTATAGCAAAAAAAATATTTTTATAAATTAGCTGTATATATTGTGGAGAGTAACATATAAGCCATGCTCAGCAATGAGATAAATAAGAGGGTTTTCGCCTTCCGCATGGGCTGTCGGCGGTTTGAAAAGTCAGGGATCTCCTCAATCGCAGGTGGTATCGATGCGCACAACCTGTTACTGGACGACCTCGCGGATGAATGACGATGTGATGCTGGGGGTCTACGAGATGTGGAAGTGTGCTCGTCGCCTACTCCAGGAGAATGAGCGGGATGAGCTGAAGGTGATGGTGTGGCGTGATGTGACGAAGATGGCCTGATAGCATGGTCATGTGGATATACATATGCTGGAGGTGATGGTGTGGAGTGGTGTGACGATGAGGGAATGGTACCATGCTGAGCTGGGAGTGCATGAACTGGAGGAGATGGTGTGTATATAGTTCCTTGCTGTGATAGTGTGCCATGCTGTTGTAGATATGGATGACCGAGAGGTGATGAGGAGGTATAATGTGATGACAACGGTCCGAAGGCATAAGTCTGGTATGGACGAGCTCCATGTGACCATCCGTGAGTATAATGTAATGAGTACCGACCATCCGAATGGGCATGTGTAGCATGATGCGATAAAGATCCTAGTCCAATGGTGCTAGTCTCCTCCGGATGTCTATTGATGTCCTCCATGTTCTCATCCTCTGGATTACCACGCCCCCTACCTCTCGCCATATATAATGGTATCTATATCTATCGCATAAACAAATAATTCAGTTGAGTCATTCAAATAACATTTATATAGATATATTTCATTTAACGTAAACATTATATTTCAAGCAAATTGATAGATTGCTCTAAAAACTCACACCAATCACTCAAACTCATCTTCGCTACCACTGTCTGTTGACGATGTGAACTCATCATCTTCTTCATCGTCCGCATTCGTCTCAAATTCATCGTTGTCAGACACAATTTCACTTTTCGGATCAACAGCTGCCGCCGCTAATGGATCTACATCTACTTCCACGATGTCCATATTCTCATTTTGATCCGCTTGAAATGCATTGTCCGAGATGACCATTTCTGAACTAATGACATTGGTTTCATCTACGAACTTTGGTTGAAGCTTGCATATAGCTAACCAATCACTTCGTTCCCTTCTTCTGATAGAAGGGTAAGGAAGATAATATACTTGATGTGCTTGCATTGCCAATATAGGCTCGTACCTATTGAACCGATGGTTTTTATGAACTTCTACCAAACCCAATTTACGAAGAATTCGTGTACCATTTTGAGTAGGATCAAACCAATCACATTTAAACAACATTGTTCGGAGCGACCCATCATGGTAATCAATTCGAATTACGTCTCGGAGTACACAATAATAATTAGCATCGTTCCCGCCTTTGACGCATACACCACTGTTTTGTGTTGTCTTGTTCGTAGCGTATGAAAGTGCGTAAAACTTATATCCATTAACGAGGTATGCATGATAACTTGTACATGAACGCATTGGTCCTTGTGAAATTTGACGAATCGCATCTGGCACATCGTTTTGTTGAGCCTAAGATGTAATATTACAAGGTTAAAATCTTGCATGTTACGTAATAAGATGTTCAACTTCTAAACTAATTTGAGTTAGATGTATATAAACTATTACGTACATATTGCAAGAACCACGCTGCAAACTGTTCTTCAAGTTTGATCTCAATAGCTTGATCAATGATGTTTGGTTCTTGCAAACGAACGATGGACTTGAATAAGCTACAAAAAATGATATGAGATTAGACACTGGATAGAAAACATGCCAAAGGAAAAATCACCCTGAATTGTAATACCTTATAAACGGAACTACTTCCGGGCAATTTAGTAACACATATTGATGAGCTGCAACATACTCCTCTGACGTGAGGTATCGTTTCCTAGCTTTGCCCAATGTTCGTCCCGATGAATGAAAATCGAGAATGCACCATTGTTAGCAACACTCGGACCTACTCCACCAGCATCATTTCGTTGGATTCGTTCGTGCGCCGTACTGATATGATCCTCAAAGTAGAAGGAACAAAAAGAAGTTGATTCCTCAACTAAGTAAGCATTACATATCGACCCTTCAACTTTCGCCTTGTTTCTAACATTGTTCTTCAAATGCTTGAGATACCTATATGATGAGAGGAAACATTAGGACGTAATGTCCGTCAAATTAGGTAGCAATAACCAATATAACCAAAGATATTAGTTATTTAATACAATAAATGTTTATCGATATCAAATATTACCTTTCGAATGGATACATCCACCGGAACTGTACTGGTCCGACGATATGGGCCTCGTATGCTAAGTGTATGGGAAGATGCTCCATTGAGTCAAAAAAACTAGGTGGGAAGACTTGCTCCAACTTGCATAATATTTTAGGAATGTTAGAGTGCAACAGCTCGATTTGTGCCATATTAAGGTTCCTAGCAGTCAAGTCTCGGAAAAATAAACTTAACTCGCTAATTGCTATCCACACTTTATCCTCTAGTAGTTCACGAAAGACAATAGGAATCAATCTCTGCATGAACACATGAAAATCATGACTTTTCAGCCCAAACATCCTCATTTTGTTGGCGTCCACACATCGACTAATATTTGAAGCATATCCATCAGGAAAGCGTAACTGTCGTACCCAATCACACAAGACTTCTTTCTTACGTTTATCAAGTGTATAAGACGCTCTTGGATATGAGTTGGACGCAGGGTCATATTCGAGGAAAGGTCGATTGCAAATTAAAAATGTTGTCGAACACATTTTTTTCAATGTGCATGACATCCAAGTTGTGCCTAATGAGATTCGTCTTCCAATAAGGTAAGTCCCAGAATATGCTTCGTTTCCTTCACCCTGAATACTTGGCAATCTTATTGTTCACATGAACGGATTCGATTTCAGTTACTTTCATCAGTCCCAAAGCTTCAATCTCAGCCAAAATTTGTTCCCCAGATTTTATTGCCGGTGGACCTCTTCGACAAGTCGTATCGCGTCTGAAGCCGTTCTTATCACTTTTTAAAGTGGAGCCACGCGGTAGGAAGCGACGATGACAATCAAACCAAGAAGTTTTTCCACAGTGCTTTAATTGGAATGCATCTGGTGTCATCCATACAATAAGGACAAGCTCTCTTTCCATGTGTGCTCCACCCAGACAACATACCATAAGCGGGAAGTCGCTGACAGTCCACATAAGTGCAGATCGTAGTTGGAAGTTGGTTTTGGTGGAAATGTCGTAGGTAAGTACCCCATCATGCCACAAATCTTGCAACTCTTTTATCAAAGGTTGTAGGAAGACGTCAATTTGGTTTGTAGGATTAGTCGGGCCCGGTATGATGACCGTTAAGAACATGAACTCCTTCATCATGCACATTGAGGGGGGTAGGTTGTAAGGAGTGAGAATTACAGGCCACGATGAGTATTGTTTTTCAGATTCGCCGAATGGTTGGAAACCATCTGTACATAACCCTAAACGAACATTACGAATTTTGGCGCTGAATTCGATGTTCTCAACATTGAAATGCTTCCATGCAATAGAATCGGAACAATGTTGCATGACGATGCCGTCTGAAATGTGTTCCTCATGCCAACGCATGTGCCTCGCAGTCGCTTCAGATGCGAATAAACGCTGCAATCGAGGTGCTAGGGGGAAGTAATACATTTTTTCCGAGCCCGCGACACTCCACTCCCTCCTTCACATTTAGTTTGTTCATACCTTGATTCACCGCAAAACTTACACGTCATCAACTCTGAATCCTCGCCCCAGTAAATCATGCACATTGACTTGCAACAATCAATTTGCTGGACTGGTAGCCCCATCCATTGCATTAGTCGTTTCGTGTTGTAAAAGCTATCGACTAAACAATTGTTACTCGGCAATGCATCTTTACAAAATAGAAGAATTTCATCGTAAGCCTTTTCAGAGATATGATGTTCTGATTTGATTTTTAGGAGTCTCGCGACTGCCGACAATTTCGTCATGTTCTCGCACCCTGGCCATAGCGGCTGACTTGATGCGTCTAACATATCATACAAATTTTTCGTTCCAGGATTTGGACGTTGTTCCGCATGACACCAATTGAAACTCGGACTTGCCAAGTCGTGCACCATCTCATGATACGATGTACAATAATTGGCTGCCTGTGCCCCTTCGTGGTTATCATATCTCATCGTATCGCTAGGTTCGCCATGTACATTTTGAGTGTACATATAATGTTCTTCCCCGTGTTCCGACCAACATTGATATCCCTGAACGAATCCCCGACGAAGTATATGAAGTTCGACGGTGTCAACATCATAGTATAAATGATTACGACACTTCGTATGGTTGCATGGACACCGAATTTTTCCCTCAGTGGCGAATGTCCTACAATGCGTCTTTTCGTATGCTATGAACTAGTTCACGCCGTTAATGAACTCTAGTCAAGTAAACCCATTTTCAATACGACTATACATCCATTCTCGATTAGTAGACATCTCGATCCTAAGATTTTCAGCCGATCAATGGATAAATCTTATCAACTCTTAAAAAAAAAATTATCAGTTCTTTAAATTTGGAATATTTTTAGAAAATAATCCAAATTCATATTCATTAAATTGGATTGTATATAATCTTGACATTTCAAATATAGCTACCTACCTAGTAAGTATCAAGTAAATGACAATCACAATTAATAAACAATATAGAATTTAAAAGTGCAAAGAGACGTACGATTAACCTTCTTCAAGTGTGTTTTCCCTACAAACATGCTATGTACAAGAATTATATACTTTTTTTCCTCACCATGAATTGCCCAAGTTTTTTTTTTCAAAAATTCCATACAGTCTCGACATTTCTTATCAATTTTTATTAATGAAGTATACAAATTAATATACTTTTCTTTATTTTACAAATACATCTAAATATTCTTCAATTCCTAATATATATATACAATATTGAGATTTCAAATATAACTACGTACCAACTAAATGACAATCACAATTAATAAACATTATAAGAATATATTAGTTATAACTCAATAAGATATCATTTTTCGTTGGAAATGCACTGCCAAACAATAATTTAAACAATGTACATATTTATTAATTTACTGTATTATTATTCAATGAACATACTAAATATGAACTAAATTTAACAATTGTAATTGATAATTGTCATATGACAAGCTAAGTGAAAACTGAAACTACCTAAATGCAAATTCAATTCGTTCAAATTGTTGATTTGTTGCTCTTTAGCGACAGATTGTTCAGTTGTAGATTTGTTGCTGTTTAGCGACATATTGTTCAGTTGTTGATTTGTTGTTGTTTAGCAACAGATGGTTGAGTTGTTGATTTGTTGTTGTTTAGCAACAAATGGTTGAGTTGTTGATTTGTTGCTGCTTAGCAGGTTGTCGATATTTTTGGATGCTAAGCATAACTTAGGTACGATTTCGTTGAAATATTAAAGGCAAAACTTAGATTTCCTAATTTCAATAGTAATGAAACAAACATAACGATTCAACAAAAATTCACAAAATATAATAGAAGTTTAAGAAAACGCAAACCACGAGTGCTCCGACGATGATGTACTGGAATCGAGATTACGCGAGGCTTGGACTGTGATTTGAAGGTCCACCGCCTGGTCGCGAGGCAATCCACGAGTATCCTATGCCTTCGTGCTAGTCTTCGGGGGTGAAGCTCGGCCGACGACAGTGTCGGTGTGCGAGCCACGGAGTCGTGGATGAGGCGACCAACAGTAGTGGAGGAGCCGAGGGCGAGTAGCGGCGGTGGAAAAGGGGGCAGCGGCGGCGGAAAAGGGGGGCAGCGGTGGCGGAACAGGGGGCAGCGGCGGCGAAGGAGGCAAGCAGCGGCGACGGATGAGGAGAGCAAGGGCGGAGCGATGCTCGGGCCGATGGCGTCGGCGAGCGAGCAGCGGGCAGAGTCGCGGAAGTAGAGAGCGGCGGAGAGAGGCGGCAAAGAACGTTCACGAGAGCCGAGCAAACGACGCCGAGGAGGAGAAAGCACGCAGAGGCGGAGCGAACCGCCGTGTCGAGGTGTCGGCGTGCGGCAGAGTCGCGGACGACGACGACAGTGGACGGCGACGGCGACGGTGGTGGCGAGGATTCTACGGTGGCGGTGAAGGGTTTCGATCGGGTGGTTTAAACCAAATTTGGGCAGAGAAGGGACGAGGACGATGGGTTTTTCGGTATTAGCTTTTTTTATGTTGAGACAAATCAGCGACAGATCCGGTCTGTCGCTGATCGTCTGTCGCTGATCTGTAGCAGATCTGTCACAATCTCATTTTTTTTTACTTTGCTACAGATCAACGACAAACTCAATTCTGTCGCTGATCTGTAGCAGATTTGTCACAACCTTGGCGGGAAATGTATGGCGAGAGAAATCAGCGACAGATCTGTGACAAGATACAATATGTCACAATTTTTGTCACAAATCTGTCACTGAATTGTTGCTTTTAGGTCAACCGAGTCAAACGATCGTTATCGATGCGAATCGTTCTTGATCTGTTGTTTAGCAACATATTCTGTCTGTCACGATTTTTTGATGCTATTCCTCCATGTTCTTGTAGTGAATAATTTTGAGTAGAAAATGAAATCCGGGATTTATTTTGAAAGTATTTTAGGGGTTTCTTGACGCGATTGGGTTAATTGAACTTCAACTAAATGGAAAAACTTGTGGAATGGTTTTGGAATCTTACCGAACTTCTAAATGAATTGTAGGACCGCAATTGGAGTCTCGTGTAGACTAATTTACCGACTCGAAGCGCAAAAGAGTTGTTATATAGCATTTGTAAGGTTAAGTAAATCCCATAGTAACTTTTACATTATATGATTATAATTTCATATATATTGCATTGATCCTTGATATTGCATTTTTGTTGTACATGCATACACGGGTAGGGAGGATAAGGTCGATTTGAGTCTCCTTATAGTGTCTACCTAACTTTGTGTACAAGGTATATTAAGCTACCTGATTGTGTATACAGGGTAGAACTATATAATGTCTACCTGACTGTGTGCACATGGTAGAACTTTATTATGCTTGAGGGGCTAAAGTCAGTGATACTTTGCATCACGTAGTTATCATGAGATCACGTTGAACCTGATCATACTTTGATAGACTCAAAAATGAGACTCGTGTGGTTATCCTCTCTAAGCACAAGTCCTTATTATCATTTACTTACCACTTTTGAAGGACGTTATCAGATTGTGATCGGATAACATAAACAGTATGGATTCATGGTTGTATTTAAATTCCTTAAATTAAATTGTTCATTTAATCTTTTGAATTATTATGCATTTGATTATTACAGGTGTACTGGATAGTGTGGGATTTACTTATCTGACATTATCAAATTTTTATAATTGGGCAATGATATATTTTACATAAAATGAACGTAAAAGGAATGTTCCTACTAAGTTAAAAGGAAAATTCTATAGGACCGCAATTAGGCCTGCTACGCTTTATGGAAGTGAATGTTGGGTGGTAAAGGAACAACAATTACATAAAATGAACGTAGCAAAAATGAGGATGCTTATGTGGATGTGTGGTAAAACTCGTAAAGATAGAATAAGAAATATAGAAATTCAAAGACAAGTAGGAGTAGCACCAATTAATACAAAGATTAGTAAAGGGAGGTTGCGGTGGTTTGGTCACCTACAACGACGCCCTACAAATGCCCCCACTTGAAAACTTGACTCAAAAGAAACTCTAGAAATTTGATGAGGTAGGGGTAGACCAAAATTAACAAGAGATGCATTAGTTAGGAGAGATTTGAATGGTTTGGAAAGCTCACCATCAATTGCACTTAATCAAGCACAATGGAAAGTTTGATCCATGTAGCTAACCTCAATTAAGTTGGGACTGAGGCTATGTTGTTGTTGTTGTTGTTGTTGGGTAATGACAGATTTTAGCTGCAATAAGGGAATGGGAAAGCTTTCCGACTGTTTGTGACTTGTTAAGTTGTTTTCTCTATGTATGTATTATTTTTGAATATAAAATATTGTATAAATGGGTTTTTGGATTTGTGTACGATTATGATCTCTTTTTGAATTGTTATAATGGTTTTCTGACAGATTGTAATGTTGTGGAGCTAAGGTAATGATAGTTTAAGGATTTTGGAGATTCGAGATAAGTTAGAATGAATAAATAATTTTTATGAATGCAATATATATTGTTATGGGGTGGGTTGTGAGTCCTTTGGCATTTTCACCAAGTTGAGCATGTTTTATTGAAGATTTTTGAAGGCCTGATTTTTCGGTGTAGGCTTAGAAACAGAGGAGGTGCTGCCGAAAAATTTTACGAAATTTTAAGGATAATGTAATCAATCCAACTAAATTTTGAGGTTTGAGACTTACTTTATAATCCTTTGTGGTTGATAAAGAATTATATTTGATAATTAAGACGATATATGTTTAATTATTTATTGATGGTGAGATTAAGACTGCTAGATGGATGGATATAGGCTTGCTGAACAGCGTTTCTTGCAATTCTTGTTGTAGAAAATTATAAGTGGATAGCAAGAGCTGGGCCAGGGATCAGACGAGAGTAATAGGGATCCACAACGTATAGATTCCAATATGTTTTATAACTTGGAGGGGCAGATGCTAGAGTTGTTGAATATTTTACGAGCACAAGTGACTGGTCATGTATTTTGTGGTTTGTGTGGCTCATGAATCTTGTGCTGCTACTTTAACTGCTAAGGAGGAGCAGACTACCTCTTCAGTTCGTTTCAAAGTAGAATCGATTGTTGTAGTTTCGGTTCAGGCTGATCTAGCTGTGGTTAGTGGAATGTCACGAGAGGAAAGACATGAAGAGGTTGGTATCATTTTGACAACTAAATCAAACACTGCAAGAGGTTCGAGGTATGTCCAAGACTTATATGACTACACTGAATTTTTAGTGCGAATCACGATAATATTAGGGCGTCGAAGAGTTAGGACATGGCTTACGTTTTAAGGGAAGTTTACATCTCGATTTGACTTAAATTTTAAGAATAAAGGAAAGAGTAGAGGAGCAGGCGAGATGACACATACAGGTTCAGGACGGACTCAATCACAATTATTTCAACATTCAGGTCGGAGACGTGCACCTCAGTCCCAGAGGAATGTAGGTAAGGGTCAAGGATCTTAGGGACAGGCCTCAAGTCAGTGATCGACAATTAGTTAGGCATTTTCTATAGGTAGTAAACCTGCAATTACATGTTATGGATGTGGGAAACAAGGACACATAATCTGAGATTGTCCTTGAAATTCGAGTGTAGTTACGTGTTTTGGGTATGGAATGAAAGTACATTATAAGATTGCGTGTTCACGACTCTTAGGAGCGTCCTCTTGTATGTTACAGCCTCAACAACATATCAAGGAAAGTGTTTAGATGGTTGTTGAATGAGATTCAACGCAAATCATAGAGGTATGATTTTAGTTCGTGGTCGTGTGGTGATTGAGTTAGGGCTAACTCCAGTGCGAGTCCCTATTCATCTTGTACTCAACACAGTAATTGGGGATAAGGTGAATCCTTACTTTGTGTGCGAGAAATGTATTGTTGAGATCTTCGGACACGAGATGACTATTAATCTCCATGAGTTGGAGTTACTGGAGTTTGATGTGTTGCTTGGAATAGATTTGCTAGCAGCTTAGGATGCACATTTAAATTGACTAATGCTCATGCGATGTTTATAGATTTGATGCAGAAAGTGTAAAAACCATATTTGAATCAATTTGTGAGTCTTCATTGATGATATCTTGATATACTCTATGACTCGCGATGATCATGAACAATATTTCAGAGTTATTCTCTAAACTTTGAAAAATCACAGGTTGTATGCCAAATTTAGCGAATGTGAGTTTTGGTGGTTTGAGGTGAAGATCTTTTAGGTCATATGGTTAGTACAAAAGGAATTTCGATGGATCTAGCCAAGATTGAGGCTATCATTGGCTAGCCAAAACCTACTATAGTGACGGTGGTACAGATTTTTCTGGGTTTGGCTGGCTATTATCGTAGAATTGTGAAAGGTTTTTCTAAGATAGCTGCGCTAATTACTAAATTAACTCAGAAAAATGTTTCATTTGTTTGGTCAATAGAATGAAATGCTGCGTTTAACTTCAGAACCAATTCTTGTATTGCCTGAACTGAGGAAAGGGCTTACAGTTTATACTGATGCATTGAAAGTGGTTTTGGGTTGTGTGTTAATGCAGAATGCCAAGGTAATTACTTATACTTCTCGACATTTAAATATTCATGAGAAGAATTATCATGTTCATGATTTGAAATTAGTGGCGATTATGTTTACTTTGAAGTTGTGCAAACACTATTTATATGAGGAAAGTTTTAAGTTATTTTCAATTAATAAAAGTCTGAATTATTTGTTCTCTCAAATATAATTGAATATGAGAAAATGATGATGGTTGAAACCTTGAAAGAATTTGATTTTAATCTTGAATACCATTCGAGTAAAGCAAATATTGTTGCTGACGCATTGAAGCGGGAGGAGTATTGAAACATTGTGGGTAGCTACTCATTTAACTTGTGAAATGATTTGCTTGAAAAAGTCATCGTTATATGTCATGAACCCAAACTTCGAGGGTGTCGTAGGAACCGCCATGTCGCATCACACATCACCAAGCCCTGCCACGTGATGACCTGCTTACCTATGACGCCCTTTGACCTAATTGGTTGCTTACACTTTTCCAACTAACACTAGTTTAGCTAATTAATCGCCATATAAGTATTAAGAACTTAATTAGCCAGTTAATCAATTTATCAAGTTATATTAAAATTTTATAGTGGAAGTCTTTAAGTAAATAAAATATGCAATATTTAGCAATCCTAAGTAGTGAAAAATTCGGCAAAAAGACACCATGTATATATCAAAGGCAAAATAAGTGTAGCAAAAGATCCATATACATGTATTCAATGTTCTACAGTCCCCAAAACACAACGAAAAGTAAATACGTACATACTGTAATCAAACATGAGCTGGCGACACTATCTCAAAGGTAGTCGCCCAATAACTCATTGCTCTTGCCCTTGCTCATCGAAGGATCTACACTCAGTCACCAAACAAATACAGTAATGAGTCCAGTGAGTAAAATCCCAAGAGAAATCCAAACAATATTCATGAAATAAAACTGATAAACTACGAGACATGCGAATATGACCTCTAGCAACAGTAAGTCATGAAATAAAACTGACAAACAAAAACTGTAGCATTTAATAAACATCACATACTAAATGACAGGCTCAGAAATAAAGCATTAATAAATAAACACCCGTATTATCATGAGAAAACCTTGACCTTAACCAGCCAATAATCGATAAAACAAGTCATGAGCAACGTATATACTTATAGGCTTACGGTGACTAAACTCCAACTGTGGTTAACGGATGAACCCTCCAAATGCTATTTCAAGTCAAGGGAACACCTTACATCCCTCCCGACGATCGTAAATATGTTCTACTGTCGTCGATAAGATCACTAAACACAAGTAACCTGTGCAAATGATTTAGCCACAACCAATATATACGCAAACCGAGATAATAGTAGAAAACTCATGTGTGCCTACTAGCAGTCACACATGTGACCCGATATCGATAAAATAAAACCATGAATTCTGTGAGCTACGGTTCCTTAAGTCCCTGAAGTCCAATTTTATGAGTTTAAGTTGGTTATAAGTGTTTACATTTGTATTAAGTTGAAAATCCCAAAAGCAGCCCTTAAATTCAATTTTCATCTATCATTAGCGTGCCTATGGGTCTACCTAGCGTGCTAGGTGTGATTAGCGCGCTAGGGAGTCTATCTAGCGCGCTACTATTGTTCATTTTGAAAAAAGTTGAGTACCCAGACTGGATAGTGCGTTGGCGAGTCTGGTAAGCTCGCTGTCTGCGCTGGGTGATTTAATTCTCGATTTAAGAATTCTGTCCCCAACACCCCAATTAGCCAACCTAACCTGGTAAATTCATTCTCCACTCAATGGGGACTCCAAAATATCATTCACAACAACATAAACAACAATAATTGGATCAAAATCCTCAAATTCATGCTTTCACTAGTTTTTCCCAAATTTCACAAAAACCCAATTTCCATCAAAATCAATTGATACTCTCCATTGAAATGTTAGATATACTTGTGATTCTTCAAAAAATCATCAAAAATCAGTGACCTAATCCTCTATTATCAAATTTTCATTAAAACACCAAATTTAGTTAAGTTGCTAGTGTAGTAAAGTTACCTAGTTTATGAATCACCTAGCTTGATCAATTCCTCACCAAAAACCCACTGATTTCTTCTCTCTAGCAAGCTTTCTTCTTCTTCAGCAACTTAGAAATGAAAATGGTTTTAGTTGCATGTGTTGATCAACTCGTCTTTATATGTTTAGGTGAGATTGATTGATAGCCATTGATCTTAATGTGTTTACGTATCTCGAGACTCATCTAATGGCCTACCACTTGATATTTATCCCACTAACTCTCCACTAATTTCCTCTAAGTACCTCCAATTTGAAACTCCATCGGTTTCTTAATGTGCCAATACGTATCACAAGAACAATCTTATGGCTCCAAATTAATTTATCCAAACTATATGCCATATTGATTTGATCTAATTAAATTAGCTTATGTCCATTAAATCATATGGTTAGTGTTTTTATTCACCAAACTTGACAAATTTGTGATCCCACCATGTTGCATCCCTTATCTTGATTAAGGCGATACTCGGCCTGAAACCCTAATTAAGCCCTGCTAACCCAGCCAGACTTAACTAGAGCTAGCAGCCTCTTCGTCAATACCCGATAAACTCAACCTGTATATTTATATTGAATAAACAAATTAAAGTAATACGCAGTGGAAAATTTAATTTTTTTCAATATATACAAATATACGATAATACAGAGTTTACTAAAACTTAAAACCTTCATTAAAACCTCCCAACCCTGTTTATATACAAGAAAATACATCAAACAGTGTATATAAATACAAGAAGGCTCATTATATCATAGAAAAGATATGAAACCCTAAATCTTATCATTTCTCTTAGCTGAAGTGCCGGGTTACGAACCTGAAATATTGAATTTGGGTGGCGCTCCAACTTGCTCAATAAGTAACGATTCATACTAATTATCAATATTCCATTTAATAATCAAGGATATCATGTAATAACAACATGCACCAATGATATCTAAGAAGAATATGAAAGTCATATAAATTCAATACATAAACGGATGCAAAGCAAATATAATGGGCTATTACACTGTAGTGTAAAACTAGGGCCGATTACCCACTGTCGCCATTAATGCGATTGCTAGACTAACATATTGGCCGGTATGTTGTCTAGCCCATCCATTAATGCCCAATGGCTCTATCCAAAACCCTATAGTGTAAATGTAACCTACACAACCTATAAACTGAGTGGGAAGTTACATATAGGCCAGGAAGGTAACCCATCTCCTATATAACCTGATCTCAGTTGCAGGAACTTATTCTCATGAATCGCAGTGAACACCGTTTTCCTTTTATTGAAAACAATTACAGTGTACATAGTCCCCCATTCCAATTCATACACCACTTGAACTATGTATACTAAATAGCCAGGCAACATTGATAAATAAACAAATCTGTATTTACCTCGATCTAGGTTTTCTATCCAATTTCCTAACTTTTCGGGCCACTAACGCTTTCCCGGGTAACCAACACCTATCATAGACCAATTTCTATTAATATAGGTTCATTATATTCTAATTAGACCCCTTAATCACACCCCTAAGTCCCCTAGAAATCCTCATGAAATCACAACTTTCTTGCCATTTTCTAGGGTGGTAGCGCACTCCCTTAGTGGGTAGGGCACGCTCCATAAACTGGGTTCATCCCAATTGATGAAGGGACCACGCTCTCCTAAGAGGTGGAGCGCGCTCCACTCTGTACTGTCGAAATAGACGCACAGGGCAGCAACCACTGTCCTCTATCCAATTTATCCAAATCACCCAAACAGTCATAAAAACTCCCAAAACACATCAAGGAGAACCCCTAGTGAGGTGAGAAACCATAACTAACCAATAAACAACTTAAATAACTAAAATACCAGCATCACCATCGAATCGAACTTTGAAAAAATAAGAACAAATCATACCTATGTGATGCTATCAAGTTGTTAGTTCGATTAAGCTCCTCAACTAAGCTTGATTCACTTCCCTTAACACTCACTCTCGACTGAAATTAAACCCCTAAACCCTCGTTTACTGTTTGATTGATCGAGTAAAGTGATAAGCATGATTTTATTTATATATATTGATTTTCATCGAGATACACATCCCATCATCTCGAGACTGATTGAGCAGTTGATGCATTAAAGTGACATACCTAACTGAGACACCAAACCTGGCACATCAAGCACTCACACTCCGTTTGAGACGATCAAACAGTCCATATAATTTCAATTATTCTTTTATTTTTCAATATATATTTATATATTAAAAACATATAAATATATATATATATCTCGTGTATTATTCACCAATGAACTCACTGGACGCCCTTACAAGTGTCCTTGAGCGTGCATATTCATGCCACGACTCACTTGTCAACTTGGTGTCTCGATAAATCATTGTTTATTGTGTATTTTCCATTTTATAGGCTTGTATATAATCTGTTATTGTACCACAACTTATATATATTTATTTTTATTTAACAATCTAAACAAACACCATACATCATGCAAACGCACGCACACACTAATCGAGGTACGTCGGACTTAACCCTGAGTCCAACTTAGGTTAATTAGGAATTGGATTAGTACTAATCACCAGCTTAAGATAATAGGTCGTTACAATCTCCCCAATTCAAAGCAATTTCATCATCAAAATTAAAGTAATCTTAAAGTTACCTGTAATCTCGAAGAGAAATGGAAACTGCTCCTTCATATAGGATTCCCACTCCTAGGTTAGTTTCTCATCTTTGTGAAATTGCCATTTCACTTTAACCAATGGAAGCTCTTTGGTTCTCCGCCTCTGGATCTTACGATCAAGTATCTGAATCGATCGCTCGTCGTAAGATAAGTTTTCTCGAAGATCAAATTCATTCCAATAAATTCTTGGAGTGAATTGAGTTTTCGTTTTACGAAGCATAGACACATGGAAGATGTTATGGACTATGGCAAGTTGAGGAGGTAACTTTAACCTATAAGCAACAGGAACAATCCTTTCCTGTACTCTGAACGGCCCGATATACGTTGGAGCTAGCTTACCTCGCAACCCAAATCTATATAAGTCTTTCATAGGTGAGACTTTCAACATGACAAAATTATCCTTTGAAAACTCCGGAAACCTATGATGTTTATCGGCGTATCTCTTCTGTCTGAGCTGTGCTATAGTCAAACTCTGGCGAATTTGTTGTATTCTTTCTGTGTAATCCTGAATCAACTCTGGCCCTAACAAAACTATATCTCCAACCTTTGCCCAACACGCCGGTGAACAATAAGGCCGACCATACAATTCCTCAAAAGGAGCCATCCTAATGCTAGCCTGATAGCTATTATTGTAAGAGAACTCACACAAAGGAATATATATCTCCCAATTACCACCAAACTCCAAGAAACAAGCTCAAAGCAAATTCTCAAGCACTAATATCAACTTAGACTGTCCTTCAGTCAGAGGATAGTATACCGTACTGAGTTTAAGAACAATTTCCAGCTGTCTCCGTAATTCACTCCACAACCTGGACGTGAATCTTGGATCTCTATCCAAAGTAATCGACACTGGAACCCCGTGAAATCTCAATACTTCCCATACGTTCATCTCACATAAGTGATCAAGATGATCTCGCATAGAAATTGGTAAGAAATGTGTAGATTTCGTCAACCTGTCAACTACAACCAAACAACATCGTGCTTATGCTCACTCATAGGTGGACCAAAAAAAAATCCATCGATATATGTTCCCATTTCCACTTAGGAATAAGCAGTGAATGCAATAATCCTTCAGGTTTCCTATGTTCAACCTTAACTTGCTGACATATCTCACATCTCTTTACAAACTCAGCAATATAAGTCTTTATCTTGGTCGCTAATAAACACACCTCATGTCGCGATACATCTTAGTGTTACCTGGATGAATAAAGTAAAAAGATATATGAGTTTCCCATAGCAATCCTGCCTCAACTAATCATGAGCTGGAATCCAAAATCTTTCCCTGAACTGCAACACAACGTCGTCAAAAACTGATCAATCAGGATGATCTATAGTAGCTGCTAACCTTTGGCATGCTATATAGTCCTGATCAGCTTTCTAACTATCCACCACTCACTGAATCATCTCCATTTCAGCTCGAATCTGAGCATAGAAGAACAAATTAGTAGCTTTGGAACTAGATCTATCAGTTGATGATGTGCCAACTGGACTTTCACGAATCATCATCATTGAAGCTTCCTAAAAAAGTCTAAACTGGGAAGCTCCTGCAGTAACTACATTATCTTTGCCTATTCTTCTCCTACTCAAGGCATCCACAACCACATTTGCTTTTCCAGGGTGATACTCCAGATTAAATTCATAATCCATGAGAAACTCAAGCCACCTGCGCTATCTCGTATTCTGTTCATTTTGAGTAAACAAGTATTTCAGACTCTTACGATAAGAAAAAGCGTAAATCTTTCACCATACAGATGGTGCCTCCAAATCTTCAAGGCGAAAACCACCGCAGCTAGCTTAAGATCATGAATTGGATAATCTCTTTCATGAACCTTGAGTTGCTTTGAAGCATAAACTATAACCCTACCTTCATACATCAATACACAAATTTAAACCTTAATGAGAAGCATCGGTATAAATCACTAATTCCTTCCCGATTCGGTAATGTAAGAACATGTTTCATAGTCGATCGATCCTTCAAACCTTTGAAGGTAGCCTCGCACTCTTCTGCCCATATAAAGTCAATGTCTTTTCTTGTTAGCTGAGTCATTAACAGAGCAATATGAAAGAATCCCTCAACGAACCATTTGTAATAACCCTAGAAAACTTCGAACCTCTGACATTGTGATAGGAGTAGGCCAATCCATAATTGCCTCTACCTTCGCTGAATCAACATATATACCCTCACCATTAACCACATGTCCAAGAAATTTATCCTCTGAAGAATAGAATTCACACTTACTAAAGTTGGCATACAACCGGTTACCCTTCCGAGTTTGTAATGTAACTCTGAGGTGGTTCGAATGCTCTTCCTCAGTCTTCGAGTAAGTTAAAATATCATCGATAAACACGATGATGAACTGATCAAAATAGGGTTTGAACAACCTATGCATCAAATCCATGAACATAGCAGGAGCACTAGTGAGCCCAAACGACATCACTGTAAACTTAAAGTGCATGTAACGAGTACCGAAGCCGTCTTCGAGATATCCTCATCCCTAATCCTCAGTTGAGGATAACCAAACCTCAAATGAATCTTCAAAAAGTATCTGACACCCTTCAACTGATCAAACAAGTCATCAATCCTGGGCAATGGATATTTGTTCCTGATATTCACCCTATTTAGCTATCTATAATCAATGCACATTCGTAGGGTTATATCCTTCTTTTTCACAAAAAGAACCGGTGGTCCCCACGGTTACATACATGGATGGATAAACCACTAACCCCTTATATAGCAACTCCTCAAGCTGAGTTTGCAACTCACGTAATTCTTATGGTGCCATACAGTATAGAGGAATAGATATAGGTTAGGTCCTAGGAATAAGATCAATGATGAAGTCAGATAGAAAAACTTCAAGAAATTCACAAACCACGGGTATTTCATTAACCTTAAGTTCATGTCCAGGCTCTCCAAATATGACGACTCCAGCCATAACTTCTAAATCTCGAGGAGTAGCTTCCCTTCCACGAGTTGGTAATCATGAAGGGTTATATCCTTTATAGATTATAATTTTAGAAAGGTTAGGAATGTGAAAGATCACCGTTTTATGGAAACAGTCGATACTGGCATGGTATACTGATAACTAATCCATCCCTAATAGTGCATTGAATTCTAGAAATCCCATTACCTTCAGATCAATGGGAAGTTCATTCTCACCAATTTCGACTATACATCTCTCACAGATCAGGTTAGGATAAACCTTCGACTCACTGTTGTGCTCGAGAATCAAAAATATATCTCTCTAACAGGTTTCAGAACTTTAACTCATCAACCATTGCACTAGCAATAAAAGAAATCTGTAGAACCGACATCAATTAAAACATGCATATCTCTACCACAAATGTTCAATATACCTTCTACTAATCTCTCGGTTGGCCTTTGGGTCTGCCGCTTTTCGCTACTCGCATGAGCCTGTCTTTGTGCGGCGGTGCATCTTGCCTGCGATGTGGACGACAGCATAAAACACTCCCTTGTAATATGCCCCGTCTGCCCACACCTATAACATATCACCGGAGCTCTCTATAGAAAACTATTGGCTTGAGAAGCCTGCACCTTTCCTTTTACCCCTACCTCTAGACTATGAAAGCACAAAAGTGGTTTGGCTACTAAAGCTTAAGAAACCAGTGCACTGACAAAAGTCATCCTCATAGACCCTATATGTATAGCTGTGCCCGCTACACTCCTCCTCCTTTTATTCAGTCGAAAATGAAAAAATTCCTGGACTCTTTGACTTTCTGGATACCATAGTGCTGGTGGTGGTGCAACTACTGTTCTAGAAGGTTTGGCTAACATGGCTATTTCCACTTCCATCGCACTATCGAATATAAAGGCGTAACTAGTACGTGTATGAGAAGAAAGAACAACCTTTATCTTATAGTTCAGCCCTTTAAGAAACAAGTCAATCTTGTTCTCCTCTAGCTCTGCCATCTCGAGAGCAAATTTACTCAACTCAGTGAACCTCCTTTCGTATTCCCTAATAGACATTGCTCCCTGTTTCAGCTGTATAAATTCGGTCTTCTTCCTATTCTTGATTGACTTAAGAAAATACTACATGTAGAATACAATCCTGAATTGTGGCTAAGTAGTGACATTCTCCCCTTCACTCTCTAGGGAATTCCACCACTTCCTTGCGGAATCAATCAACAAAAATGTGACCAGCTTAACCTTAAATCAGTCCTCAACATCAACAACAATAAACCGTTGCTCCATCTCTAATATCCATGTCTCAGCTACCCCTTCCTCCATAGTGTCGTCGAATCTCAAAATGTCATATTTCATGAATTCTTTGCGAGTTCTAAGAAATGCGGCCTTCTCTGAATCCACAGGCACCTTGGCAGCTCTTTCTAGCACCTGAATATGTGGTACTACTATTTGGACTAGAGCGGCTACTGTCTCAGCTCCTCCTTTAGCTCTGCTAACCTCAGGACTGGTAGCACGCTGTGCCTCAGGTCATTGTACTAGTGGTCCCATTTTAGCCATTAACATCGCCATTAGTTTCGTTTGAGACTCCATTAACTCTCTTATTTGCTGCTTCATTATAGATTTCCATGGATCCTATATTTCCATGTTACCCTGAGGTTCAGACCTCCGTGAACCCTCTCCTTGATTCGCCATTAGATTATGTGATCGTAGGAGAGATAAGATCATCAGGTAACATTCAGATAATTCAAGGAAATCATATCTATACACTATATAACAATACGTGCAGCAAATAACGTATAATACTGTTTCTTTTTCATTTCCCCACACCAAAACATGATAAAAACCGTTTATCAAACCTTAATCTTATTCGTAACTCGAGACAACTCTCAAAGTCAATAAAATTAGGTTTTGGTACAATAGATTGTGCTATCATTCACTTTGAAAACTATTCAAAAGTGAATTTAGGGTCAGAGCCATATTTATGATACCATATTGTATCAATATTACCACTTTATCTCTAAAAATGATAAACCTAGGCTTTGATACCAAGTTGTAGTATCCCCTATCCCGATTAAGGCGATACTCGGCCTAAAACCCTAATTAAGCCCCGCTACCCATCCAGACTTAACTAGAGCCAGCAGCCTCTTTGTTAATACTTGATAAACTCAACCTGTATATTTATATCGAATAAACAAATCAAAGTAATACGCCGTGGAAAATTCAAAACTTTTTCGATATATACAAAAATACGGTAATATAGAGTTTACCAAAACTCAAAACTTTCATTAAAACCTCCCAACCCTGTTTATATACAACAAAATACATCAAACGGTGTATATAAATACAAGAAGGCTCATTATTTCATAAAGGAGATGTGAAACCCTAAATCTTCTCCTTTCCCTTAGCTGAAGCGCCAGGTTACGAACCTGAAATATTAAATTTGGGTTAAGGCTCAAACTTGCTCAGTAAGTAAGGATTTACACTAATCATCAACATTCCATATAATAATCAAAGATATCATGCAATAACAACATGCACCAATGATATCTAACAAGAATATGGAAGTCATATAAATTCAATACATAAATGGATGCAAAGCAAATATAATGGACTATTACACTGTGATCCTCATTTATTTTGTAAGACTAGGGCCGATTACCCACCGACGCTATTAACGCTATTGCTAGACCAACATATTGGCTGATATGTTGTCTAGCCCATCATTAATGCCCAATGGTTCTATCCCAAACCCTCTGGTGTAAATGTAACCCACGCAACCTATAAACTGAGTAGGAAGTTACATATAGGTCGGGAAGGTAACCCATCAACTTGGTCTCAGTTCCAGGAACTTACTCTCATGAATCACAGTAAACACCATTTTTCGTTTATGGAAAACCCTCACAATGTACATAGTCCCCCATTCCAGTTCATACACTACATGAACTATGTATACTAAATAGCCAGACAACATTGATAAATAACCAAATTCATACTTGCCTCAACCTAGGTTTTTCGTCCAATTTCCTGACTTTTTGGGCCACTAATTCTTTCCCAGGTAACCAACACTTATCATAGACCAATTGTTATCAATATAGGTTCATTATACTTTAATTAGAACCCGTAATCACACCCTTAAGTCCCTTAGAAATCCACATGAAATTACAACATTCTTGCTATTTTCTGGGGTGGGAGTGCGTTCCCTTAGTGGGTGGGGCGCGCTCCATCAACTGGGTTCATCCCAAATGATGAAGGGAGCGTGCTCCCCTAAAAGGTGGAGCACGCTCCACCCTGTACTATCAAAATAGACGTACAGGGCAACAACCACTGTCCTCTATCCAATTTATCCAAATCACACAAACAGTCATAAAAACTCCCATAACACATCAGGGAGAACCTCTAATGAGGTGAGAAACAATAATTAACCAATAAACAATTAAATAACTAAAATCCCTGCATCACCATTGCATTGAACTTTAAAAAACACAAGAACAAATCATAACTATGTGATGCTCTCAAAATGTTAGTTCGATTAAGCTCCTCAACTAAGCTTGATTCAACTCCCTGTACACTCTATTTTGACTGAAATCAAACCCCTAAACCCTCATTTACTGTTTGATCGATTGAGTGAAGTGATAAGAATGAATTTTTATTCATATATATATATATATATATATATATATATGGATTTTCATTGAGATACGCATCACGTCATCTTAAGACTGATCGAGTAGTTGATGCATTAAAGTGACACACCTTATCATGACACTAAACCTGACACATCAATCACTCACGCTTTGTTCGAGATGATGAAACAACCCATATAGTTCTAATTATTCTTTTATTTTTCAATATATATAAATATATCCAAAAACATATAAATATATATATATCGTGTATTATTCACCAATAAACTCACCGGACACACCTACAAGTTTCCTTGTATATAATATGTTATTATACCACAGCCTATATATACTTTTATTTTTATTTAACAATCCAAACAATCACTATACATCATGCAAACGCACGCGCACACTAATCGAGATATGCGAAACTTAACCCCGAACCAAACTCGGGTTAATTAGGATTTTGATCAGTACTAATCACCAACTTTAGGTAACAGGTCGTTACACACCAACCCTCGACTACCCGGCACCCGATGCCCCGCGCCTCGACATGTACCTCGAGGTAACTCTCCGTCGCACCAACTCACTGATAACAACATGCATATATGTGATGCAATATAATAATAATGATTTTAAACACCACATTATAGGCAACCATCATCCATAACTAACATATTCCCTCGGTTCTTGTGTATGAGTCAACCGAGCTATCCCCGTAATGCACGAATTTCGACTGTTTATCCCTAAAATTAAAACTAATCTTAGTTTAATTAATTTGGGCCATTACACTATGACTTTATCGAAAATTCTTAATAGCAATGATGAACCAATTTGTGCTCAGGTTAGAGTAAAAACTATCTCTATTCAAAAAGTGATAGAGTGTCGGTAAAATGATGTGGATTATGAGAAGCTCAAAGGGGTTTATCGATGAAAATAATAATCCAGATTGGGTTGAGTTTACCTATCAGAGTTTGAGGCTTAGAGGCAGACAGTGGATTTCATCGGTGGCTGAAATTCGAGATGAGATATTGAGAGAATCTCATCGATCTAGATATAGCATTCATTTTGGTTATCTAGAATCTCATCGATCTAGATAACCAAAATGTATCATGATATGAGGCGATTGTATTGGTGACTAGGGATAAAAGCTGATGTGGGTGAGTATGCGATGAGATATGAGATTTGCCAACATGTTAAGGCGATCGGTGGAAACCTGGAGGTATGTTGCAGCCACTTCCCATACTACAGTGGAAATGGGAATATATTTTGATGGATTTTGTTATTAATCTGCCTACTTCTCGAAGGAAACATGATGTGGTCTGGATTATATTGATCAATTGACGAAGTCTGCTCATTTTTCTTCCTATGTCCATTTCATATACTTTTACATGGCTGAGCTTATTGTGTGAGCGAGAGGTGACTCGCTTGTTTGGAGTGCCATTGACGATAGTTCTTGATCGAGATGCTCGGTACACATCGGGGTTGTGGCAAAGCATAGAGAAATAGTTCAACACTCATTTACATTTCAGTATTGCATTTCATCCATGGGTGGATGGTCAGATTGAAGAATTGATCCATGTGTTGGAGGACATGCTCAGGGCTTGTGTACTAGGATTTGGAGGTTCATGGGAATAAATACCTTTGTGTGAGTTCTTTTAGAATAAAAATTATCAATCGAGTATCAAGGTGGCTCCGGTTGAGGTTTTGTATGGGATACCTTATTTTTTTCCTACTGGTTGGGCTAATCCGGAGGATTTGCTGGAGTTGGGGCCTCAAATAGTTTGAGATCACACTAAGATTGTGCGGTAGATTCGTCTAAGATTGAAAGCAGCTTAGGAAAGGCAAAAAATTATTGTGATCTTTATCACCGGGTCATGGAATTTAGCAGGAGATTGAATTTATTTGAAAGTTTCCACTCGTAAAGGCCATTACAGGTTTGGACTGAAGGAAAAGCTCTCTAAAAAATTTATAGGATAATTTGCAATTGTGAAACGAATTAGGAAGGTTGCTTATAGATTTGCATTATGACCTTAGTTAGCTGGAGTTTAAGATCTATTTCACGTGTTTATGCTAAGGCAAATCGAACGTGATTCGCATCACATAATAGGATGGAATCAGTTCGATTTTCAAGGTGATGTTTCATATGAATAGCAACATAGTTTTATTATGGATTGGAAGGTCCAAAAGCTTCAAAATAAAGAAGTTATACTTGTCTTGGTTAAGTGACAATTTTATGGTCACTCGAAGTTGATATGGGAATGAGAAGCGTACATGAGAGAGCATTTTTCTGGATCTCTTTTAGTCCAGTTAGAGTTTGCTCAATTTTAATTTCGAGGACGAAATTCTTATTAGTTGGGAAGATTTTCAAATCCCAAAATTCTTAAACCAATAATTACAGCTAATCAGGGATTAACGAAGACTAATTATGGTTGTGGCCACGAGTCGGGAGTTAAAGATCGGTGAAATTAAGATTGTTAATTAATTTTATTATTGTGTAATGTGTGCCTAGTGTTGTGTAATATATATTATTTTATTTTGCAAAATTCAAGTTGAGTGAGTAAATTTGATATTTTGCGGGGTTTTATCTTGAGATACGTTTCGAAATAAGTTGCAAAAGAATTTACATTGTGACCCAAACTTTTGTTTTGAGTTTCGCGAAAAATATTTGCAGTTAAGTTCGAAAACTCGAATTCTTGACTTTAAATGGATTTAACGAGTCAACGTGGGTCCCACACCTCGGTTTGCATGTAAGACAAGTTATTCAGGAGTTTTGAAGTGCTTTGGTAAATTCTTCAATTTTTTGGAGGAATTGGAGTATTTTTTGGAGTTTAATTTAGACATAAAATAAGAGATAATTATGAAATTAAATAAAATAATTAATAAATTTGTGGGTGCCTAGTGACATGTGGAGTCGAGGGTGACACACGTGGGACGTAAAATAATGTGCATGCCCGAGAGTAGTCGTTGGCGTGCACGGTGAATTTATAGGTGAGAAAATACATAGGCATATATATAACGACCTGTTACCTTAAGCTGGTGACTAATACTAATCCAAATCCTAATTAACTCAAGTTAGGCACAGGGTTAAACCTGGCGTACCTCGAATAGCGTGTGTGTGCATTGGCATGATGTATGGTGTTTGTTTGAATTGTTAAATGAAAATATAAATAGGTTGTAGTATAATAAAGGATTATATACAAGCCTATAAAACAGAGAATGCACAATAAACGATGAATTACCGACACACCAAATGTGACAAGGGCGTCTTGGCATGAATGTGCACGCTCGTGGCTACTCGTAGGCACGTTCGGTGAATTTATTGGTGAAGGAATACACGTGATATATATATATATATATATATACTTATATGTTTTTACATATATAAATATATATTGGAAAATAAAAGAATAATTGAATTATATGGATTGTTTGATCGTCTCAAAGGAGCATAAGTGCTTGATGTGTCAAGATTTGTGTCACTTTAACGCATCAATCACTCGGTTAATCTCGAGATGGCGTGATGCGTATCTCTAGAAAAATCCATATATATATATATATATATATATAAACTAAACTCATACTTATCACTTTCATTTCGATCAAACAGTGATAGGTGAGGGTTTAGGGGTTTCATTTCCATCAAATGAAGTCATTCAGGGTGTCGAATTGATCGTGATTGAGGAGCTTAATTGAATCAAAAATCCGAGAGCAAGGTTTTGGTATGATTTGTTCTTAATTTGTTTGACGTTCAATTCGATAGAGATGATAGAATCTTCGATAATTATGTTGTTTGATGGTTAATTATGATTTGCTACCTCACCAGAAGTCCTCCCTGGTCGATTTTGGGAGTGTATATAGCTGTTATTGTTGGGGCATGTGCTTTAGGTCAATCCATTAACTGTCGTTATGAATACTTTTAGTTAATAAAATAGAGGATTTCATTTGTTGTTTATTATAATTAATTTGCATGTTTACATTATAATAAGATCCATGGGTATTTGCAGAAATATCCTAAATGTCCATAGTCGATCATTATACTGGGAACTATAATGAATTAAGACTAGTGTGAGTCTTGATTGATGATCATATGATGATTATACGTATAGGGATACGAATCAAGATCACGAGTACTTGTTAGGGAACAAAGTACTGGAACGACCCGCTATGAGAACATCACATGGATTAAGTCATAGTTGTTTCTCATGATATGTATATTTTTCAGTCCTCTGACTTGAGATTACCAGAGACTTCAACATTAGGAACACAGTGATTTGACATAATCAAACGTTGTCTTTAACCAGACGATTATAAAGGTTGTGATTGGTTACTGTGTGAGCAATGTGATGAAGTTGTGTAATCGAGATAGAATTTGTCCCTCTCATATAAAGAGAGATATCCGAAGTGGATCCTCGATGTGTTAGGCGTTAAAAAGCCTAGTCTAAGTGAATCGATATTGATCAATGTCACTTGGATGTTTTCAGTCTACCTAAAGATCGAGACTAGTACGATTGAACATGTTAGATGACAATTCCATGCCTTATGTTTGATCAAAAGGATATCGTGTGACAAAAGGATGTTATATACACTATTGATTAGGTTGTATCGATTTGATATTCCTACAACTTGGGTAGTCATAATGTCTTGCTAGAGGCCGCTTATGACTTGTATACGAAAATGTGTTTTGGTACACTGCCAACGTTGTATGAGCCTATTGGGTCGCACACTAAGAATGGTTTTGCGAGATTTTAAGATGGTTCAAAAAAATGAATTTTATATGATAAAATTAATGACATAAACGTCCTTGTGGTGTATTATACTTATACTTCTTTAAGTAGGGGTATATGTGTAATTTACTTAACCGTCTATATACAAGGGTTGTATAAATAGACGCTTTAAGTTAGAACACACGTACGAAAGATTAAGGACCGAAACTCTATTTTCGTTTGAGAAATAAATTAGGGTTTTCTGGTACGCTCTGGATCATTTTGGAGAGAAACAAAAAGGTTTGGTATTCTCTTGAAGCTAGCACTTCGAATCTCGACCGCCGTTCGTGTGTGGACTGCTGGTAGAGGGCGTTCGTCGTTGGCAGCGCCTTATAGATCGATCAACTTTCAGAAAGGTATATTGCAACCGAGGTATGATTAAGTTTTCTTGGTTTAAACGTTTTTAATGGAATTAGATTCGGATCCTGTTGGGGTTTTTGTCAAAATTGTTATGTAATTTTCGCTGCGTATGAACCCCAAAACCCAACACTGGTATCAGAGCCTTCGAGTTCGATTCCATTAAATTCGTTGCATGTTTTCTTCTGATATATACATGATATATGATTGAAAACATGTTAATAGTTGATGTATATGTGATATACATAAGTCTTCTATGAGATTTATTATCATGTTTTGTGTATATGATACATATATTCGTGATTTAATTGAAATCAGTTTCGTACATGCTAGTAACCATGTTAGGTTAATTCGAATAATTTTAATGAATTGAGTTTCGTGTTCTATGATCCATGACACCATTAGGTTCGATTGGGATAATAGTTCATGATTCAATTACATGTTTGTGATTATTTGGATGAGGACCGAAATTGCAAATAATTATTTTTTGAAATTATTTATTTATCTCGTTATATCTATTATGTTATGAAGTTTCTATTTTATAAGAGATAGATAACAAATTAGATTATGAGATATAAGCAAAATCGGTTTCGTTATCCCTATTGGATAGGAGATACATATCGAGAATTTTGTCATTGGTGATATGCTAGAATTCAAATATCTTAAGTCCTAATTGGATTAGGATAAGATGATTAGTTAGATGTGGGCCCGGGTTAATTAAAAATGTTTTAATTGACTTAATTTTGGATAAATTAAGGGGTAAATTTAGGATAATAAAAGCAGCGAATAATATGATTTTCCATAGCCAATTTTAATTTTCATAATTGAAATTCGTCTTCTAAAAAAAAAAAAAAAAGGGCGCTTGCACATACCCCGTCCATTGGTCGGTCAGTGATCACCACCATTGTCGGCCAATGCCCATTGGAAACGCCTAACTAATACTAGCGCACGTAAATTCTTTTATTAGTGAACACTATAAAAATATCCAAATTGTTTAGTGATTTAACAAATCAATAAAATATATGATATTTCATTGTTTACATAAAATCACTAAAACTGAATAAAATCCCTCTATTAAATTTTAAGTCTCATGCCATCCATTTTAAACACTTGTCAAGGCCTCGATCTTACTAATACAGTTTCAGCCATAGCTGGGTGTATTGTGTTATCTTGGTGAGACAAGTTGGATAAGAGTTACCTAAATGTTTAAAATGGTCCGACTTAATAAAGCTATCAAAATAGTTTTGAGCTTTAGGCACATGATAAGATAAAAACATGATAAGACATAAGATGTCTTGTATCTCATAAAAAGTATCTAAAATTACATAAGATGTAATTGGTAACTGTTACCTACCTAAATAATCTAGTTTTGTGTTTCATGCCATAGCTGTCATAGAATTAGGTGAAATATAGATTTTAGTCCCCTAAATAAACAATATGTTTTAGGAGGGTTGTTAATTTAGTGGGAGTCTATTCCTCTATACTAAAATAAACTTTGCATAATCTTTATTGTAGATCAATGGCCTCTTCAAGTAACAATAATCCCCTGTCACTGCGATCCATCCTTGAGAAGGATAAGCTATCTTGAGACTAACTTTCTTGACTGGTTCATAAACTTGAGAATTGTTCTTAAGCATGAACGCAAGTTGTATGTCTGGATGCTCCAATCCACGAGGACCCACCACCCAATGCTACTAAAGTTTGTGAAGGATGCGCATAATAAGCATGTCAACGATTCTACGATGTTGCATGTATTATGTTGCTGGCAACTATGGTTCCCGAACTTGAAGGGACATGGAACTAATGGAAGCCTACGACATGGCTATAACGTTGAAGGAAATGTTCCAACAAAGCTAGAGCAGAAAGGTTCGAGACAGTCAAAAACCTACATTCTTGCAAGATGACGAGAGGTGTGTCGATTAGTCCTCATGTTCGAAGATGAAGGGCTATGTTGACCGACTTGATAGACACGAATTTCCCATAAGCGAAGAGTTGGTTACGGATTTGATCCCGAATTCATTACCAAAAGTTACTCATAATTTGTGATGAACTACAATATGAATAATATGGAGAAATCAATTTCGAGTTGCATTTGATGCTTAAAGCTGCTTGAACAAAATATCAAGAAACCTACAGTAATGAAGAAGAAAGGTAAAGAAAGCAAGGTAAGCTAAAGTTGTCAAGACTATTTCTTTGCACATTGCAAAGCCATGGAACAAGTCAAGCCCCACTTGTTCTCTAACTTCAAAACACCCAAAAGAAAAGGAAGGAAATTGTCATTTCTATCATGCACCTGGACATTAGTTCAGAAATTGCAAACTCTATCTAGAAGATCTAAAGAAGAAAAAGGGTAGTGCGACTACTACTACATGTTTTTATGTTATTGAAATTAATTTATCTACTAGTGATTCCTGGGTATTAGATACCGGATGTGAATCTTACATTTGTATAAATGTGCAGGGACTTACCAGAAGTAGAAAGTTGAAGAAATGAGAAGTCATCATCCGCGTAGGGAACGGAGCAAGAGTTGCTGCCTTGGCTGTTGGATCATATGACTTAGTCTTACCTAGTGGACTTATTTTAACTTTAAATAATTGTTATTTTGTACCTGCCTTGAGCAGAAACATCATTTCTGTTTCATGCTTGGATATGGATGGTTTTGATTTTATTATTGCGAAAAATAGATGTTCCATTTCTCGTAAAGGTATATTTTATGCAAATGTTGATTTGTGTGATGGTCTTTATATTCTAAGCATGAAAAGGTCAACTGATACTCCAGTCTTTAACATAAATACAAAGAGATTCAAGTCAAATGATTTGAATCAAACCTATCTTTGGCATTGTCGTCTCGGGCACATAAACGAGAAACGCATAACGAAGCTCCATAAAGATGGACTTCTAGATTCATTTGATTTAGAAACATATGAAAAGTGCGTATCTTGTTTACTAGGCAAGATGACTAAAAGTCCCTTTACTGGACACAGTGAAAGGGCAAGTGATTTATTGGGTCTTATACATACTGATGTATGCGGTCCTATAAACACAATGGCTAGAGGAGGTTATCAGTACTTCATTACATTTACTGATGATTTCAGTAGATATGGTTATGTATATCTAATGAAACATAAAAAAAGTTTGAATCATTTGAGATGTTTCGAACGTTTCAAAATGAAGTGCATAATCAACTTGGTTAAACTATCAAAACAACTTCTCGGATCGAGGTGGTGAATATTTGAGTCAAGAATTTGATGATCATCTTAGAAATTGTGGGATTGTCTCCCAATTGACTCCACCAACGACTCCACGGTGGAATGGAGTTTACGAAAGGAGAAATCGAACCTTATTAGATATGGTTCGATCTATGATGAGTCATGCGAGATCTTCCATTATCCTTTTGGGGTTATGCATTACAAAATGCGAACTTTCACTCTAAATCGAGTTCCTTAAAGTGGTTGATAAAACACCATATGAGATATGGTATGGGAAGAGACCTAGTTTGTCTTTCCTTAAGATTTGGGGTTGTGAGGCTTACGTAAAGCGACAAGTCTCAGAAAAACTAGCACCTAAATCTGACAAGTGTTTATCTATGGGTATCCTAAGGAAACAAAAGGATATTACTTTTATAATCCCGCTGAGAACAAAGTGTTTGTTGCTCGGTATGGTGCCTTTATAGAAAAACGGTTTATTTCAAAAGACGAGAGTGGGAGAGAAATAAATCTTGAAGAATTTCAAGAATCACGAGATAAACAACTGAATCGCTCTTTGGAAGTTCAACAACGTTCTGAACCAGTTGAACCTCCACAAGTGACACAAGGCCCACGTAAATCTGGTAGGGTAAGACATGAGCCAGATATATTCAGATTTCTCATTTCTTATAGTCGTGATGTGTTGCTTATGGATCAAAATGAGCCCACCACTTATCAGGAGGCTATGTCTGGACCAGACTCTGATAAATGGCTAAATGCCATGAACTCTGAGATGCAATCCATGTATGATAACCAAGTTCGGAACTTGGTTGATTTACCTGAAGGTGGTAAGACCATTGGATGTAAATGAATTTTCAAGAAGAAAACTGACATGGATGGCAAAGTGCATACTTTTAAAGCAAGACTTGTAGCAAAAGGTTTCGAGACAGACTCAAGGTGTTGATTATGATGAAACTTTTTCGCCGGTAGCCATGCTTAAATCCATAAGAATTTTAATTGCCATTCTTTGCATATTATGACTATGAGATATGGCAAATGGATGTAAAAACAACATTTCTTAATGGAAAGTTTGCGAGGACGTGTATATGACACAACACGAAGGTTTTGTACATCCTGAGAATTCTAGGAAGGTATGCAAGCTTCAAAGATCCATTTATGGATTAAAGCAAACTTCTCGGAGTTGGAATCTTCATTTTGATGAAACAATTAAGGATTTTGGTTTTATTAAGAACGAAGATGAGCCTTGTGTATACAAGAAGGTCAGTGGGAGTGTAGTTATTTTTTTGGTACTGTATATTGATGATATATTACTTATTGGAAATGACATCCCAACATTGCAGAATGTCAAGTCTTGGTTAGGGAAGTGTTTCTCAATGAAAGACTTAGGAGATGCAGCCTATATCTTAGGGATAAGGATCTATAGGAATAGATCTAAGAGGCTAATCGGTCTAAGTCAGAGTGCTTACATAGACAAGGTGCTGAATAGGTTCAGTTTGCAAGACTCTAAAAGAGGATTGTTGCCAATGTCTCATGGCATAAGTCTCAGCAAGATTCAATGTCATAAGATAAATGATGAGTGAGACCGTATGAATAAGATTCCATATGCATTAGCTATTGGATCTATCATGTATGCCATGCTATGCACTCGACCTGATGTATCATATGCTTTGAGCACTACAAGCAGATATCAATCAGATTCTGGTGAGAGTCACTGGATAGCACTAAAGAACATCCTTAAATACTTAAGAAGGACTAAGGAAGTGTTCTTGGTCTATGAAGGTTTTGAAAATGATCTAGTTGTAAATGGTTACAAAGATACAAGTTTTCAAACTGATATAGATGATTTTAGATCGCAGTCTGGATATGTGTTTACTTTGAATGGGGGTGCAGTAAGCTGGAAAAGTTTGAAGCAAGAGACTGTGGCAGATTCTACAACAGAAGCTGAGTATATTGCAGCGTCCGATGCAGCAAAGGAGGCATTTTGGATCAAAAAGTTCATTTCTGAACTAGGTGTGGTTCCAAGTATTGCTAACCCCGTTTGTTTGTATTGTGACAATAATAGGGCAATAGCACAGGCCAAGGAACCTAGATCACACCACAGATCCAAACATATACTCAGGCGTTTTCATCTCATCAGAGAAATTATTGAGAGGGGAGACGTGAAGATTTGCAGAGTAACTACTGAAGACAACGTTGCGGATCCATTGACAAAAGCTCTTCCACAAGAAAAACATGATGGTCATGTTAGATCATTAGGCATTAGATGCATGTATGATTGGCCCTAGTGCAAGTGGGAGATGTTGGGGCATATGCCCTAGGCCAATCCATTAACTGTTTTTATGAATACTTTTAGTTAATAAAATAGAGGATTTCATTTGCTGTTTATTATAATTAATTTGCATGTTTACATTATAATAAGATCCATGGGTATTTGCAGAAATATCCTAAATGTCCCTAGTCGATCATTATACTGGGAACTATAATGAATTAAGACTAGTGTGAGTCTTGATTGATGGTCATATGATGATTATACGTATATGGATATGAATCAAGATCACGAGTACTTGTTAGGGAACAAAGTACTGGAACAACCCGCTATGAGAACATCACATGGATTAAGTCATAGTTGTTTCTCATGATAGGTATATTTTTCAGTCCTCTAACTTGAGATTACCAAAGACTTCAACATTAGGAACACATTGATTTAACACAATCATACGTTGTTTTTAACCAGACGATTATAAAGGTTGTGATTGGTTACTGTGTGAGCAATGTGATGAAGTTGTGTAATCGAGATAGAATTTGTCCCACTTATATAAAGAGAGATATCCAATGAATCCCTTGATGTGTTAGACTGTTAAAAGGCCTAGTCTAAGTGAATTGATATTGATCAATGTCACTTGGATGTTTTCAGTCTACCTAGAGATCGAGACTAGTACGATTGAACATGTTGGATGACAATTCCATGCCTTATGTTTGATCAAAAGGATATCGTGTGACAAAAGGATGTTATATACACTATTGATTAGGTTGTATCGATTTGATATTCGTACAACTTGGGTAGTCATAATGTCTTGCTAGAGGCGCTTATGACTTGTATACCAAAATGTGTTTTGGTACACTGCCAATGTTGTATGAGCCTATTGGGTCGCACACTAAGAATGGTTTTGCGAGATTTTAAGATGGTTCAAAAAAATGAATTTTATATGATAAAATTCATGACAGAAACGTCCTTGTGGTGTATTACACTTATACTTCTTTAAGTAGGGGTATATGTGTAATTTACTTAACCGTCTATATATAAGGGTTGTATAAATATATGCTTTAAGTTAGAACACACGTACGAAAGATTAAGGGCCGAAACTCTATTTTCGTTTGAGAAATAAATTAGCGTTTTCTGGTACGCTCTGGATCGTTTTGGAGAGAAACAAAAAGGTTTGGTATTCTCTCGAAGCTAGCACTTTGAATCTCGGCCACCGTTCGTGTGTGGACTGTTGGAAGAGGGCGTTAAATCGTTGGCGATGCCTTATAGATCGATCAACCTTCGAGAAGGTATATTGCGACCGAGGTATGATTAAGTTTTCTTGGTTTAAATGTTTTTAATGGAAATGATTAAGTTTTCTTGGTTTAAACGTTTTTAATGGAATTAGATTCGGATCCTGTTGGGGTTTTTGTCAAAATTGTTATGTAATTTCCGCTGCGTATGAACCCCAAAACCCAACAGTTATGATGATTTTAGTGAATTGGTTGAAGAACAATGGTTGCTGCCCTGTACGTCTGTTTCAACAATATAGGGTGGAGCACGCTCCACCTCTTATATGAGTGCGCTCCCTTTATCAATTGGGATGAACCCAGCTAATATAGCGCGCCCCACCCACAAAGGGAGCGCGCTCCCACCCCCGAAAACAACATTTCTGCTGAGTTTTGTTGAGGATTTCTAGGGGCTCTAAATAAATTATATTAGACCTATATTAACAATAAATGGTCTATGATAGGTGTTGGCTCCCCGGGAAAGCGTTAGTGGCCCACAAAGTTAGGAAATTAGATGAAAAACCTAGATCGAGGTAAGTACGGATTCGCTTATTTATTAATATCGCCTGGCTATTTAGTATATATAGCTCATTTAGTTGTTGGAATGGAATGATGGATTATGTACACTGTGATGGTTTTCAATAAACGAAAAAAATAGTGTCTATTGTGGTTCACGAGAGTAAGTTCCTAGAACTAAGACCAGGTTATATAGGAGATGAGTTATCTTCCCGACCTATATGTAACTTCCTACTTAGTTAATTGGTTGCTTGGGTTACATTTACACTAGAGGGTTTGGGATAGAACCATTGGGAATTAATGGATGGGCTAGATAACATATCGGTCAATATGTTGGTCTAGCAATCGCATTATTGGCATCGATGGGTAATCGACCCTAGTTTTATAAAATAAATGGGGTTCACAATGTAATAATCCATGAATATTTGCTATGTATCAGTTCTGTATTGAATTTATATGCTTTCCCTATTCTTGTTATTTTCATTGGTGCATTACTATATGGATGTTGATGTTTAATGTAAATCCTTACTTACTGAGCAAGTTGGAGGGCTCACCCAAATTCAATATTTCAGGTTCGCAACCCGCCGCTTCAACAAAGGAAAGGAGAAGATTTAGGATTCTCGTATCTTCTCTACGATGTAATAAGCCTTCTTGTATTTATGTACACTGTTTGACATATTTTGTTGTATATAAATAGGGTTGGGAAGTTTTAATCGTGTTTTGAGTTTTGACCAACTCGTATTCTTCGTATATTGATATAACAAAAAGTTTTAAATTTTTTGCTTTTTGCATATTACTTTGAGGATAATTGTTCATTTGTTGTTTTATTATAAGTGATTGCATGTTTACCTTATAGTAAAATCCATGGGTATTTGTTGAAATATCTAAAATGTCTATAGTCGGTCATTATACTAGGAACTATAATGAATTAAGACTAGTGTGAATCTTGATTGATGGTCATGTGATGATCATGCGTATAGGGATACGAATCAAGATCATTAGTACTTGTTAGGGAAAAAGGTACTGGACCGACCCGTTATGAGAACACCACATGGAGTAAGTCATAGGTGTTACTCATGAGAGGTATATCGTTTAGTCATTCGACTTGAGATTACCATAAACTTCAATATTGGGAGCATGGTAATTTGACACAATCAAACATTGTCTTTAACCGTGAGGAGCGATTATAAAGATTATAATTGGTTACCATGTGAATAATATGTGAAGGTGTGTAATCAAGAAAAAATTTGTCATTCACATATAGAGAGATATCAGTGGATCCCTCGATATGATAAATTGATAATGGCTAAGTCCGTGTGAATTGATAAGATCAATGTAACTTAGATGTTTTTCAGTTTACCTAAAGTTCGAGACTAGTATGATTGAACATTAAGGGTGATGTTCCATGCCTTACATTTAATCAAAGGATATCGCACGACAAAAGGATATGATATATGTTATTCATTAGGTTATATCGACTTTGATATTCATGCTACTTCGGTAGTCATAATGCCTTGCTAGAGACTGCTTATGATTGGTGTACCAAAATGGTTTTGGTTCATTGCCAACGTCGCATGAACCTATTGGGTCTTATACAAAGAATGACTTTGCGCAATTTCAATTGGTCCAGAGCAATGAATTTCATATGATAAAATTCATGACATAAAAGCCCTTATGATTTGTTATATGATAACTTATTAATAGTGGCATATGTGTAATTTGCTTAAACTGCCTAAATACAATAGTTGTATTACGAATAAGATTTTAAGTCAGGGCTTATCTACACATATAAATAAAGGGTGAAACCCTAAAGTGATATAAGATTTTCGTTTTGCTATATTTGAGTTCTCTTGATTTTTGGAAAGGGAAGAAAAAGGTTTTTATCTCTCTTGAGGCTAACACCCCAAATTGTGGTCACTAGTTCGTGTGCAGATTTCTGATAGAGGACGCGCACTTGAACGTCTTAGAAATCGAACGATCCGAAAAGGAAATCACGAATTAAGGTATGGTTTACTTTAGTAGATCTAGTTTAATGGAACTTATTTTTGATCCTGTTGGGTTTCAAAACTTGTCTTGAATTTTTCACTGCGTATGAACCCTAAAACCCAACAATAAAGTAGTAACATTAATACAATTTGGTATTATGGATGAGGCTCTAACCCTAAGGTCACTTTCGAATGGCTTTAAAAGTGAATAATAGCATAATATGTTATACCAAAACCTTAATTTATTGACTTTGAGAGTTGTCTCGAGTAACGAATAAGCTTAGGGTTTAACAAACGGTTTTTATCGTGTTTTAGGGAGAAAATGAAAATGAAATCACTATTCTATGTTATCTGCTGCACATATTGTTATGTATTGTATATATATGATTACCTTGAGTTCTTTAAATGTTACGTAATGATCTTATCTCTCCTTTGACTTCAGAATCATATGGCGAATTAGGGAGAGGTTTCATGGAGGCTTAAGCCTCAGGGTAACAAAGAGACTGATGATCAATGGATATCTAGAATGGAGTAGCAAATCAGGGAGTTAATGGAGTCTCAAGCGAAACTAATGGCTATGCTGATGGCTTAGATGGGACCACCAGTACAACGACCTGAGGCATAGCCTGCAACCAGTCCCGAGGTTAGCAGAGATGAGAGAGGTCCTGAGACAGCCAGTAGTACCATATGTTTAGGTACCGAAAACAAGCTGCTAAGGTGCATGTAGATTACGAGAAGGCCACATTTTTTAGGACCCGCAGGAGTTCATGAAATATGACATTATGAGATTTGATGGCACTATATAGAGGAAGGAGTAAGTTTGAGACCTGAATATTGGAGATGAAGAAATGATTTGTTGATGTTGACATTGAGGACTAGTTTAAGGTTAAGCTGGTCACATTTTTGCTTATTGATTCTGCAAGAAAGTTGTGGAATTCCCTAGAGAAAGAAGGGAAGACTATCATTACTTGGCCACAGTTCAGGACAGTATTCTAAAGGCAGTATTTCTCGAAGTAAGTCAAGAACAGGAAGAAGACTGAATTTATTCAATTGAAATAAGGAACGATGTATGTTAGGGAGTACGAGAGGAGGTTCACTGAGTTGAGTGAATTTGCTCTGGAGATGGTTGAGCCGGAGGAGAACAAAATTGACTTGTTTCTTGGTGGGGTGAACTATGAGATTAGGGTTGTTGTTTCCTTTTATCCACACACTAGTTACACCTTTATATTTGAGAGTGCGATGGAGGTAGAAGCAACCATTCTAGCGAGACCTTTCGAAACTGTAGTTGGACCACCACTAGTACCGCAATATTGTATAAGTGTAGTAGACAAAGCTACACCATCAGGGTATTTGGGGATGAATTTTGTCAATGCATCGATTCCACCAGTTTATCAGGTTTCAGTAGCAAAAAAAAAAACCACCTTGTCGCCTTCACAGTTTGGAGGTAGGGGTAAGGGTAAAGCATAGTATTTACAAAAATTGAGTGGATCGGCGCTGGATTCTCAGGCCAGTAGTTTTTCGTAAAGGGCATCGGTGATATGCTACAGGTGTGGGCAGACGGGACATATTGCGAGGGAGTGTTCCTTGCCGCCAGCCACATCAGTAGGCAGTATAACACCACCCACACGAGGGCAGACTCATGAAGTGGCCGAGGCAGACCCAAAGGCCAACCGGAGATTAGTGGAAGGTATATTGAGCATTTGTAGTCGAGATATGCATGTTTTAATTAATGCCGGTTCCATAGTCTTTTTATTATTGGTGCAATAGTTGATGAGTTGAAGTTGAAACCTGTTAGAGCCGATAAATTTTATATTTTGAGCACAACAGTTAGTGAGAATGTTTATCTTAACCTGATCTGTGAGAAATGTGTAGTCTAAATTGGGGAGAATGAACTTCCAATTGATCTGGGGTAGTGGAGTTTCTGGAATTCAATCTATTAAAGGGATAGATTGGTTATCAGCGTACCATGCCAGTATTGACTATTTCCATAAGATGGTAATCTTTCATATTCCTAACCTTTTTGAAATTATAGTCTATAAAGGCTATAATCCTTCATGATTTGCAACTCCTAGAAGGAAAATTACTCATCAAGATTTAGAAATTATAGCAAGAGTTGTTACATTTGGAAAGCTTGGACATGAACTTAAGGTTAATGAGATACCCGTGGTTTGTGAATTTTCGAAAGTTTTTCTATCGAACTTACCTGGACTTCTACAGCCATATGTCATTGACTTTATCATTGATCTTATTCCTGATGCAGAACCTATATCTATTCCTCCGTACCGTATGACACCGAAGGAATTGCATGAGTTGCAAACTCAGTTTGAGGAGTTGCTATAGAAGGGGTTTATCCATCCTAGTATGTCACCGTAGGGAGCACCGATTATTTTTGTGAAAAAAAGACAGGACCCTACATATGTGTATTGATTATAGACAGCTGAATATGGTGACTATCAGGAATAAATATCCATTGTCCAGGATCGATGACTTATTTGATCAATTGAAGGGTGCTAGACATTTCTCGAAGATTGATTTGAGATCTGGTTATCAACAACTGAGGATCAGGGATGAGGATATCTCAAAGATGTCTTTCAGTACTCGAAACGGGCACTTCGAGTTTATAGTGATGCCATTTAGGCTTACAAATGCTCATGCTATGTTCATGGATTTAATGCATAGGGTGTTCAAACCCTATCTTGACCAGTTCATCATCGTGTTTATCGAAGATATTTTGATCTATTTGAAGACTGAGGAAGAGCATTCACACCACCTCAGTGTTACATTGCAGACTCTGAAGGATAATCAGTTGTATGCCAAGTTTAGTATATATGAAATTTGGTCTTTACAAGCCAAATTTCCTGGGCACGTGGTTAATGCTGCGGGTATATCTGTTGATTCAGCGAAGGTAAAGGCAATCGGGGATTGGTTTACTCCTACCACAGTGTCAAAGGTTCAAAGTTTTCTAGGGTTAGTAGGTTATTAAAAACGGTTTATTGATGGATTTTCTCATATTGCTCTTGCTCTGTAATGACTCGGCTAACATAGAAAGACATAGACTTTGTGTGGTCGAGATGAATGCAAGAAATTTGCCTTTAAAGGTTTGAAGAACAGATTGACTGTGACACTTGTTCTTACATTACCTGAATCGGGAAAGGAATTAGCGATTTATACTAATGCTTCTCATTCAACCTTAGGGTATGTGATGATGTAGGAAGGCATGGTTTTAGCTTATGCTTCAAGGAGACTCAAGGTTCATGAAAGAAATTATCCAATTCATGATCTAGAGCTAGCTAAAGTAGTTTTTGCCTTGAAGATTTTGAGGCATAATTTGTATGGTGAGAAGTTTACAGTATTTTCAGATCATAAGTGTATAAAATACTTGTTTACTTAGAGTGAACTGAATATGAGGCAGCACAGGTGGCTTAAGTTTCTTAAGGATTATGATTTCACTATGGAGTATTACATAGGCAAAGCAAATATGGTTGTTGATGCCTTCAGTAGAAGAAGAACAGGCAGAGAGAATGTAGCTATTGCAAAGCTTCTCGATTCGAGACTTCTTGAGGAAGCTTCATGATGGTGATTCATGAAACTCCAAATTTAGCACATCATCAACTGAGAGAGCTAATTCCAGAGCTACTAATCTGTTCTTCTGTGCTCATATTCGAGCTGAACCGGAGATGATTCAGCGAGTGGTGAATAGTTAGAAAGCTGATCAAGATTATACAACATGTCAAAGGTTAGCGACTAGTATAGATAATCTTGATTGGTCAGTTGCTGATGATGGTCCATTACAATTCAGGGATAGATTGTGGATTACGGCTCAGGGTCAGTTGAGGCAGGAATTGTTATGGGAATCTCATCGATCTCTTTACTCTATTCATCCAGGTAACACTAAGATGTATCATGGCATGAGAAAAGTTTATTGGTGGTCTGGGATGAAAACTAATATTGTTGAGTTTGTAAATAGATGTGAGATGTGTCAGCAAGTGAAGGCTGAGCATAGGAAAACTGGAGGGTTATTGCATTCGCTACCTATTCCTAAGTGGAAATGGGAACATATATCGATGGATTTTGTTTTTGATCTATCTCTAAGTCAGCGTAAGCACGATGCAGTTTGGGTTGTAGTTGACAGGTTGATGAAGTCTGCGCATTTTTGCCAGTTTTTATTTGAGATCCACTTCATTGTTTATATGAGGTGTACGTATGGGAGGTGTTGAGATTCCATGGAGTTCTAGTGTCGATTACTTCAGATAGAGATCCAAGATTCACGTCCAGGTTGTGGAGTGAATTACAGAGACAACTGGGAACTGTTCTTAACCTCAGTATGGCATACCATCTGCAGACTGACGAACGGATTGAGCGGTTGATATTAGTGCTTGAAGATAGGCTTCGACCTTGTGTCTTGGAGTTTGGTAGTAGCTGGGAGAAATATATTCCTCTATGTGAGTTCTCTTATAATAATAGCTATCAGACTAGCATTGGGATGGCTCCTTTTGGAAGTACCATATGGTCAGCCTTATCGTTCACTAACGTGTTGGGCAGAGGTTGGAGATACAATTTTATTGGGGCCAGAGTTGATCCAGGACTACACAGAGAGAATACAACAGATTCGTCAGTGTTTGACTACAACAAAACTCAGATATAAGAGATACGCTGACAAACATCATAGGTTTCTAGAGTTTTCAAAGGTTGATTTTGTCTTATTGAAAGTCTCACCTTATGAAGGGCTTATATAGATTTGGGTTGCGAGGTAAGCTACCTCCTCAGCTTGTCGGAGTTCATAATGTCTTTCATGTGTCTATGCTTCGTAAAATAGAGACTCAATTCACTCCAAGAATTGATTGGAATGAATTTGATCTTCGGGAAGACTTATCTTACAACGAGCAACAGATTCAGATACTTGATCGTAAGATTCAGAAGCTGAGAACCAAAAAGATCTATTTGGTTAAGGTGAAATGACAATTTCACAGAGATGAGGAACTAACTTGGGAGCATGAATCCTATATGACGGAGTAATTCCCATTTCTCTTTAAGACTACGGGTAACTTTATGTTTACTTTAATTTCGATGATGAAATTACTTTAAGTTGGGGAGAATGTAACGACATGTTACCTTAAGTTGGTGATTAGTACTAATTCAAATCCTAAATAACTCGAGTTACATTCGGGGTTAAGCCCGGCGTACCTCGATTAGCGTGTGTATGTTTGCATGATATATGGTGTTTGTTTGGATTATTAAACAAAAATATAAATAGGTTGTTGTATAAACAAAGATTATATAGAAGCCTATAAAACGGAGAATACATAATAAACAATGAATTATCAGTACACCAAGTGCGAAGAGGGCATGTTGCATGGATGTGCACACTCGTGGCTACTCGTAGGCACGTCCAGGAATTTATTGGCCAAGGAATACACGAGATATACACATTTATATGTTTTTAGACATAAAAATATATATTGGAAAATAAAAGAATAATGGAATTACATGGATTGTTTGATCGTCTCGAATGAAGTGTAAGTGCTTGATGTGTCAAGATTGGTGTCACTTTAAGGAGTGTCACTTTAACGCATCAATCACTCGATCAGTCTTGAGATGGTGTAATGCATATCTCTAGGAAAATCCATATATATATAAACTAAACTTATACTTGTCACTTTCATTTCGATCAAACAGTGAGAGGTCAGGGTTTAAGGGTTTAATTTCGATTAAGAGAAGTCATCCAGGGTGTCGAATTGATCGTGATTGAGGAGCTTAATCGAATCAACAATCCGAGTGCAACGTTTTGGTATGATTTGTTCTTGAGTTGGTTGATGTTCAGTTCGATAAGGATGATATAATATTAGTTAATTATGTTGTTTGATGGTTAATTATGATTTGTTACTTCACTAAAGGTCCTCCCTAATCGATTTTGGGAGTGTATATAGCTGTTATGATGATTTTGGGGAATTGGTTGAAGAATAATGGTTGCTGCCCTGTACGTCTATTTTGACATTACTGGGTGGAGCGCGCTCCCTTCATCAATTGGGATGAAACAGTTGATGGAGCACGCCTCACCCACTAAGGGAGCACGCTCCCACCCTAGAAAAAATCATTTTTGCTGAGTTTTACTGAGGATCTCTAAGGGAATTAAAGACTGTACTAGGGGCTCTAAATAAAGTATATTAGACCTATACTAATAATAAATGGTCTATGATAGGTGTTGGTTCCCTAAGAAAGTGTTAGTGCCACGGAAAGTTAGGAAATTGGACGAAAAACTTAGATCGAGGTAAGTACGGATTCGCTTATTTATCAAAATTGTCTGGCTATTTAGTATATATAGCTCATGTAGTTGTTGGAATGGAATGAGGGATTATGTACAATGTGATGGTTTTCAATAAACGGAAAACTATGTCTACTGTGATTCACGAGAGTACTTCCTACAACTAAGACCAGGTTATATAGGAGATGGGTTACCTTCCCGACCTATATGTAACTTCTTACTTAGTTTATAAGTTGCATGGGTTATATTTACACTAGAGGGTTTGGGATAGAACCATTGCGCATTAATGGATAGGCTAGACAACATATCAACCAATATGTTGGTTTAGCAGTCGCATTAATGGTGCCAGTGGGTAATCAACCCTAATTTTATAAAATAAATGGGGATAATAGTGTAATAGTCCATGAATATTTGCTATGCATTAGTTATGTATTAAATTTATATGCTTTCCATATTCTTGTTAGTTACATTGGTACATATTGTTATTGCATAATGTTCTTGATTACTATATGGAATGTTGATGTTTAATATGAATCCTTACTTACTGAGCAAGTTGGAGCGCTTACTTAAATTCAATATTTTAGGTTTGCAACCTGGCCCTTCAACTGAAGGAAATGAGAAGATTTATGAGTCTTGTATCTTCTCTATGATGTAATGAGCCTTCTTGTATTTATATAGACTGTTTGACATATTTTTTTGTATATAAATAGGGTTGGGAAGTTTTAGTTAGGGTTTTGAGTTTTGATAAACTCTGTATTACCGTATATTGAAATATAACGAAAAAGTTTTAAATTTTTCGCTACGTATTACTTTGATTTGTTTATTCTATATAAATATACATGTTGAGTTTATCGGGTATTGACGGAGATGCTGCTATCTCTAGTTAAGTCTGGTTGGGTTATCGGGGCTTAATTAAGGTTTTAGGACGAGTATCGCCCTAATCATGATAGGGGATGCTACAATATATTTATAGATAATTAATATATATATATATATATAAATATATATAACCTATAGTTTGATTTAAATTGTTTAAATCATTGGATTCACCTTGAGATACGCGTAGCGTGAGCATCGTGAAAAAGAATGGTTGAACATTGACTATTGGAGAGGTGTGTCCATGCCTCGAGATGTGTACAGTCTCATCTCAAGGAAAATCAAGTTCATGGAGGTGATCGAGTGGTTAGTTATAAAACTATTTGATTAACCTCGAGATATGTAACACGTATCTCGAGGAGCTCAATACAATTGATTTTAGTTAAGGCGGTCAGTGGTGATTATATTGATAATATCCACAAGATTGTTCTTGAGATATATAGTACGTATCTCAAGAAAGATAAATAATAATTAAAAGAGTGATCAGATTCGCCTCAAAATTCGTGTGATAGGAATCTCGAGAAAACTCATATTTATCTTCAAAACCTTACACACACACACACACACACACACACACACACACACACACACACACACACACACACACACTATTTTGGTTGATTCGAACCAGAGAAGAGAAAAATCGAAAAAAAAAAGAACGAGAGAAGGAGAACTAGAAAGGGAGACCGATAGAGAGATATCGAATCGAAGTGAGTGTGTATGATTGTGTTGTTGTTGATAAGTTGTTGATTGTTGTTCTTGTTATGTTGTTGATGTTGGTGTTGTTGTTGAAGACGATGGTAGGGGAAGGTCTCCCTGCCTAGAACCCACACTGGGTTTGGGGTTGGGAGCCCAACCCCAATGAAATATATATATATATATACATAGAAAGAACAGAGAAGGCTCTGTTAAACTAGAGGATGAAGAAGAGTGGTTTAATCCCCCAGACCGGACCGATCGGGTCCGGTTCAAGTGAGATGGACCGGTCCGGTTTAGGGGTTAAACCTCTCCTTATCAATAAAAAGGTTTTAAAATAGGAAAAAACAAAATCAATCCTTGGAAATTAGATAAAATAGAAAAATTATATTTTAAGAAAAATTATTGGAAATAGGGAATTTTTATGAAAAATGAGAATTTTGAAATTTTCTCGAGGATTTATATCTGGGCTTTAGCATCGTAATGTGAGTTACAATACCCAAAAATGCTCAAAATCTGGAAAATCGTTTTAAGGCTTAGTCTATGTTAATTTCTTATTTTGAACACAATTTGTAGTTAAAATTAGGATCTGGACATCTTAGGACTTGGTTTAGAGTGATTTCAGGGTTTTTAGTCGAGGCAGGACCGATAAATATATAATAATTTGAGAAAAAAATTATTTAAGCCTAGACAATATAATTTTTGAGGCCGAACAATAATTTTGAGCCAAAAATGAAATTTGGGCCCTAGAGAACTTATTTTGGAAGTATTTTAGGGGTTTCGGGACGCGATTTGGTCAATTGAACTGCAACTAAATGGAAAAAACTTGTGGAATGGTTTTGAAATTTTACTGAACTTCTAAATGAATAGTAGGACCGCAATTGACGTCTCGTGTGGACTAATTTACCGACTCTCTACACACTGGAGTTGTGATATTGCATTTGTAAGGTTATGTAAATCACATAGTAACCTTTACATTAAATGATTATAATTTTGTATATATTGCATTGATCCTTGATATTGCACTTTTGTTGTACATGCATACACAGGTAGGGAGGATAAGGTCGATTCGAGTCTCATTATAGTATCGTCTTGACTGTGTGTATAGGGTAGAACTATATAGTGTCCACCTTACTGTGTGTACAGGGTGTATTAAGCTACCTGATTATGTATATAGGGTAGAACTATATAGTGCCTACCTGATTGTGTGTACATGGTAGAACTATATTATGCTTGAATGGCTAAAGTCAGTGATACTTTGCATCATGTGGTAATCATGAGATCACGTTGAACCATATCATATTTTGATAGACTTGAAGAATGAGACTCGTTTGGTTATCCTCTCTGGGCATAAGTCCTTATTGTTGTTTACTTACCGCTTTTGGATGACGTCATCAGATTGTGGTCGGATAATAGAAACATGATGGATTCACGGTTGTATTTAGATTTCTTGAATTATATTGTGCATTAAATATAATAGATTATTATGCATTTGATTATTACAGATGTACTGGATAGTGTGGGATTTACTTATCTGATATTATCAAGTTTTTATAATTGGGTAATGATAGGTTTTAGCAGCAACAAAGGAACGGGAAAGCTTTCCGACTATTTATGATTTACTAAGTTCTTTTCTCTTTGTATATATTATTTCTTAATATAAAATATTGTATAAATGGGTTTTTTGAGTTGTGTGCGATTAGGATCTCTTTTGGAATTGTTATAATGGCTTTATGACGGATTGGAATGCTGCGGAGCTAATGTATGATAGTTTAAGGATTTTGGAGATTTAAGATAAGTTAGAATGAATAAATAATTTTTGTGAATGCAATCTATATTGTTATGGGGTAGATTGTGAGTCCTTTGGAATTTCCACCAAGCTCAGTAGGTTTTGTTGAATATTTTTGAAAGCCGAGTTTTTCGGTGTAGGCTTAGAAATAGAGGAGGTGTTGTCGAAAAATTTCACGAAATTTTAAGGATAATGTAATCAATCCTGCCCGGCCTAAACCCACGAAGACCGCCGAGCCAGTCTCCGCGAGGTCAATGCAAGCTTAGTCGGCCTTCCAATCCAACATTGTCAGTTAATTCAAAATTTCAAGTTAAGTTATTAGTATTTTTCAACATGGTGTATGCTATTTGCATATGATATTGTCTTAGTGGATGAAACTAAAGATGGAGTGAATAGAAAATTAGAACTCTGGAGGAATATATTAGAATCTAAAGGCTTTAAGTTGAGTAGGAAGAAAACCGAATACATGCATTGTGAGTTTAGAAACACTAGACATCGAGATGACGGAGTGGTAAAATTAGGGGAAGTAGAAGTTCCTAAAGTAAACTACTTTAGATACCTAGGATCAATCATACAAAATGATGGTAACATTGAGAATGATGTCACACATAGAATTCAAGCTGGATGGAAGAAATGGTGGAGTGCAACATGGATGATTTGTGATTGAAATATTCCTACTAAGTTAAAAGGAAAATTTTATAGGACCGCAATTAGGCCAGCTATGCTCTATGGAAGTGAATGTTGGGCGGTAAAGAAACAACAATTACATAAAATGAATGTAGCAGAAATGAGGATGCTTAGGTAGATGTGTGGTAAAACTCGTAAAGATAGAATAAGAAATATAGAAATTCAAAGACAAGTAGGAGTAGCACCAATTGATACAAAGATTAGGGAAGGGCGGTTGCGGTGGTTTGGTTACACACGCAAAGACGGCCTACAAATGCCCCAACTAGAAAACTTGACTCAATAGAAGCTGTAGAAATTCGACGAGGTAGGGGCGGACCAAAGTTAACATGGGATGCATTAATTAGGAGGGATTTGAATGGTTTGGAAAGCTCACCATCAATTGCACTTAATCGAGCACAATGGAAAAGTTTGATCCATGTAGCCGACCCCAGTTAATTTGGGACTGAGGCTATGGTATTGTTGTTGTTGTATTAGTATTTTTCAAGTTTTATAAGTTAGCGGAAGCAATTAATACATTAAATAACTCAACAATAATGTAAAAGAGTTGGAAAATCTAAATGTGGAACCCTGTAAACATATCAAACTTGTATCTCAAGTGAGTAGTATTAAGAGTGTGCAAAAGTGATATACAAGTCCTAAGTGTCTCTCGACCCATCAAAGTATCCCAGTGTCACAAAAACAACATATATATATATGTAATACAAAAAGCCAAAAACCTACAAAAGTGAGGAAGGGAGGGCCGCTCCGATGTCCTCAGAGTAGATCGCCTAATATCGTCGCCTTTCCCTTACTCGACTACGGATCTGCACTCATTCAAACACAAGAATGAAGAGTCCAATAAATAAATTCCAGTACGTTCTAAACAATACTTCAAGATAAATAAAACAGTCTTAAACTCATGCGAATAGAAAGAAAGGCATAAGGAATGCATGATAATAAGACTGAATAATGAAAGTACAATGATAGATGAGTGTCAAAAGAATCAATTAAAGAGGCGCCCAAGCAGTCCAAGACCACCGAGCGCGAGTGCCACAGGGTCGAGGTCATAAAGTCGCGGCAATGCCAAGCACACACGGTTCCTTGGACGCGGTAGCTCCTGCTATACCTAGACCGTCGTGAATGAGGGATATCAACAATGCCCTAAATAAAACACATCTCATCTCGACCAAACAATCAAGTGAATCGAGGTTATGGCTCCAGTAGCTAGCCGACAACCACTCTAATAAGAGACATCTTCTTGACTCACTTGGCCCTCGGACACTCATATTGGAGTTGGAATTCCAAGAAAAGGTAAGATAATGCAATAGCAATAAAATATGAAGCTCATTGAATTATTGTACATTTCCTAGCTCGTTTTACATACCTCAGATCAACGCTAACACGCGCTCTCGCTGCTCCGACACGCGTCCTAATCAACTCCCCGACGCCCGAATCTAGCTAGTTAGGTACTTGATGTCCATTTTGATTAGTTATATACGTGTTGGAGTCAATAAGTTGTATTTACCATCATTGTTTTTAATGTAGTTTAATTGTAGTCTAACTTGCACATTTGTAATTTTTCACTATGTTCTTAGTATTTGGCTATAAGGATTCTTATTATGTGAGCAATGTAAATTGACATATTGGTGCGAAGCAATCCCATTTTGTGACTTACAAATCAATTCAAGTCAACTTAGTGTATAATGACTGTTTTTTATCCATTTCAAATCCTCATTAAGCATTTAACTTGGCCAAAAGTGTCTGGACTTGTTTAATATTGTTCAACACACTTTATTAATTGTTTTTTAGTGTTATTGAACCATTTAGGATCATTAGAAACCATTTCAAGTTGGTTTAAAATATTAGTTTGCAAAACAACACTTTAGGGACTTAAACTAATTACTTGAAAATTAGTTTTCCTACATTTTGGAAAATGGCTTAAAATCAAATAGAATTTCCTAAAATTATCGAGGTTAGTTCCGTGAAGTTCAAACACTTGAAATCAAGGATGTCAAGTAATAAAATATCATTTATAAGTGCAAAAACTCAATTTGCAACTCCAAGTGAGTTTCAAAATTCTTACTTGTAAATATTAAACTTTTAGTTGAAATGCGACTTGAAAATTGAGTTAGACACGCCGAAAAATCACGAGAATTGGTAGACCTTCACAATTATCTAATAACTTATTCTGAAAATTTTTGTCCAATCTCGGCATCATTTGATACCCGAAATGTGTTTAAACACATTTCAGATCAAAGTCACAAAAGTGTTATCCTCGCGGATAAATTCTGATTTCCAGCCAGTTTTTGACAAATTAAATGACTTGATTCTTCAAATCTAATGATTTTAAGTTTTTGTTCTTTCTCTAAGCTTTCCAATGATATGAAGAGCGTCAAAATTCGATTCAAAACGAAAGAGATATGGTCATTATATGAAAACTAGTCAAATTGGTCATAATGCTGCCCAAAACGTGGTAGGCGCTCCACCAAGCGCGCTCCTGGGTCGGGCAAAATTACATAAATGCAGTTTTGCACTCCAAAATCACCCAAAACTGATTCCTTAAGCCCCCATTCATACCATATCTCTAAAATTCCATCAAATACCCTTTTGGGCAATGCAAACAATATCAAAACACCTTAAATATCATCAATTGAGTCAATTAATCATGCATTTATATTAGAACTACTCAAGAACGTCAATACCAAAACTTAATTAAAAAATTGATTCAATCCTTATGAAGGTGTTGTCTAGAGTTTTTAACCTCATTAACAATCAAATACACATCTATTAAAAAAATCCTTTCATGCATGACATTGAAAATCAAAATTAAGATCATGAAACCCCATTTGAATCAAGAAAGTAGGTTTATATGCTTACCTAAGATTCTTAGTGGAATATTTCTCCTCCTAGCTTGAGTGACTCCAATTGTTTCCCCAAAATCTTAGCAACAATGGTGCCCTACTCACTTGTTCTCACTCAAATTTTGAAGTTTTGAGGTTAGAGATGAGAAATTCATTCTAAGTCGTACTTATATATCTTGGCCCATATAAACTCATATCCATTGACCAACCTAGTTTTAGAATTTCTAGAAAAATCCGAAAACTAATCTACATCCCATTCATGCACCCATAGATGTCCACTAAGTCATTCTGGGATTTTTCATTTCTTTGATCCCTAGGATCATCTCTAGGCATGTTAATTGCTATTAAATTGTATTTGCAGACCTTATGTAAGCTACTTCAATCCCACTAGATAAAACAAGCCTTGTTAACTTAGCCTATATTTTAGTTTAACTTAGGCATTTTTTTTCTTTACATCACATTAAAACTTAAGTAATTGTCTAATCTAGTATTATTCTAATATATCCCATATCTGACGTATGCATGCATTCCTAAGCGAACCTCGCTCAAAGTTCTACTACGATGTTGAAATAGATAAACGATATTGTTTATCAAATATATGTTAATAATACACAACATCAAACTAATATAAAATACCTCGGTGTCGACTACCGAGAGTTGACCAAGTACGCCACGTCATCATAAGTCCTCGTTAGAGTTATGTTGTGACATGTGACACGAATTATAAATTTAGCGGTCGTTACAACGTTCCCAACTAATAAGAATTTCTTCCTCAAAATTGAAATAACTTAAACTAGGACTTACTAGAATCAAAATAAGTCAAGGAAGTGCTCGCGCATATAGTTCTCCAACTCTTTGGTATGTTCCTCGTCCTCGTGATGCTGCCACTTGACAAGTACTGAGGGGATTTCCGTATTACTTATTACCTTCATCTTGCGGTCTAATATCTAAATCGGCTGCTCCTCGTAGGTAATGTCCTCCCTCATGTCTATTTGTCTCAAATCTACCATCGGTCGCCTACCTACTCTGGTCCTATCCAATCTAAGCATCGAGATATGAAACACAGGGTGAGTCCCGGCTAATTGTGGTGGTAGGTCGACTACAATATTTGGCCCAATAGTTGTCGTAGGTGATATCCTGCTCTAAACCGATGAACTTAAGCACGAGCTTTCCTTTGATTCCAAATCTCTTGTGACCCTTTAGAGGTGATAACTTTAAATACACATAGGATTCGTCCTCATATGCTAACTCGTTGTTGTACTTGTCGTAATGTTTCTTTCGTCTTCCCTACGCACCCTTTCGACCTAATTTGATTTGTCATATCTTCTCTGTGCAATCCATTATAATATTTTGCCCAATAGCTACCACATCCACGGGCTCTGCCTAACATGATGGAGATCGCACGACTCTACGGTAAAATGCCTCAAACGGTGTCATTCCAATATTGGCTTGATAACTCATTATTGTAAGAAAACTCACACAAATGAAGATGCTCCTCCTATAAACCGCCGTACTCTAAATACGCACATCCTTGACATGTCCTCAAGCACCTGGATCAGTCGCTCTGACTGTCCATCAGTCTGTAGTTGGTAGGATGCACTCATAACCAACTGCGTGCCAAATTGTGCCTGCATGCCCTGCCAAATCTGTGACATAAATTGTGGCCCCATGTCTGACATAATCGACAACGAGACCCCGTAAAGTTGGACTATCTCTCGTTCATACAAACTGGTCAGCATATCCACTCGATGTGTGGTAGAGATTGGTAGGAAGTACACGGACTTAGTCAACCTGTCCATAATTACCCATATACTGTCGTGTCCGCGCTGAGACCGAGGTAATCCACTGACGAAGTCTATTGCAATATGCTCCCACTTCCACCGAGGAATGGGAAGTGGCTATAGTAGTCCACCATGCCTCCGATGCTCAGCCTTAACTCGCTGGCATATCTTGCACACTCTAACATGATCATAAACATTGGTCTTCATCCCAGGCCACCGAAAGAAACGTCGCATGTCCGCATACATCTTGGTCCGAACCGGATGAACCGTAAAACGTGAGCGTTGAGCCTCCTGAAGTATGTCCTCTCGAATCTCAACCACTAATGGAGTCTACAAGCGTCCTCTAAATCTCAGGCATGAGTCTGTCGTATGACTCCACTTTGGGTGATCCAGACTCTAAGCCATCTCACTGAACCTCTGATAGAGCTCGTCAGCCTACCGCCTTTGAAGTACACTCCCAATTGACACCATCTGAGTCCTCATCTGACCATAAATCAAAGCCTCAACAGCTGCCAAAATCTCTGTTAAATAAAGTGTGTCGGCCGCCTCGAGTGATGCGTATTCATGTATCATATGACATCTTGGAATCTCTGCGTCCAACCCCCTCCTGCTCAAAGCATCCGTCACTACATTGACCTTCCCTAGATGGTACTCCAAAGAAAAATCATAATCATTTAGGAACTCCAACCATCTCCTTTATGTCATGTTCAGTTCCTTCTAAGTGAATATGTATTTTTGACTCTAATGATCCGTGTAAAGAGTGAACCTCTCATCGTACAAGTAATGATGCCAGATCTTCAATGCAATTACTACAACCGCTAGCTCTAATTCATGTGTTGGGTAGTTCTTCTCATGAATCTTGAGCTGTCGGGATGCGTAAGCTATCACTCTGCAGTCTTGCATCAAAACACAACCCAAACCGACCTTGGAAGCATCGATGTTCACATCAAAGCCATTCCCCATCTCTGGCAGCACTAATACCAGTCTGTAGTTAGTCGTTCCTTCAAAGTCCCGAATGCCTGCTCACAACTGTCATTCCATTAGAAATTGTTGGTTTTTGGGGATCATGTACAATAAAAGTTTTTGAAACCTTTTCGAACATCCCCGAACCAAGATCATATCGATTCCATTAAATTGATGTGCCAAAAAAATCATACCTTAACAAGGATAACTCCATGTCTGCCTTATTTTGTGTTGATCGATTCCTTTAGACGCCTGCAAGATAAGAACGCCTCTATCGTAAATCCACACACGAACGGGCAATCACGATCCGAGTGCTAGCCCCAAAATCTAAGGCGAGAATTCTCAAAAAATTCTCTAGGATAATCTCTCTTGAGAAATCTCTACCACAATCTTGTGACCACTAATGTCATATTTATAGTACACTAGGTTGAGTTATAAAAGAACTCCATCTCTTAGTCATACTCCAAATATAGTCTTAAGTTAAAGTCCAACTCTAAAAAAGGATAAAGTCATAGATAATCTACAATTGCTAATCCAACAAGAGTTGTAATTTATCTAAAACTTAAATAAGAATTAAAGTCATACTTTAATTCCAATTAGAGTCATATTCAAAAAGATTTACTACGAGATAAAATTTCTAGTCACATTAGAAATGTGGGAGAGTTTCGAATCCTAGTTAAACTAGGACAATTAATGAGAATCTTTAAAATGAAATTTATCAAATAAAATTCATCAACCTAGATAATATTAAATCGCGCAAATCCGATCTTTGTATGCGACCCAATAGGTTCATACAACGTCGGTAGTGTACCAAAGCTATTTTGGTATATAAGTCATAACTGGTCTCTAGCAAGGCATTATGACTACCTAAGTAGCATGAAGATTAATAAATCGATACAACCTAATAGACAGTGTATATCAAATCCATTTGTCACGCGATATCTTTTGATTGAACATAAGACATGGAATGTCACCCTTATAGTTCAATCTACTAGTCTCGATCTCCAAGTAGACTAAAATTGTTAAGTGACATTGATCCAATCAATTCACTAGACATTGCCATTTATCAGTCTAACATATCGAGGGGCCCAATAGATATTTCTCTCTAAAAGAGAGGGACAAATCCCATCTTGATCATACAACTTCCACGCATAAGTCGAACAATGAACAATCACAATCTTAATAATCATTTGGTTAAAGACAACGTTTGATTGTGTCAAATCATTGTGCTCCTAATGTTGGGATCTCATGTGATCTCAAGTCAAATGACTAATGACATAACTCTCATGATAATCACTTATGACATGGACTATGTAGTGTTCTCATAGTGGGTCGGTCCAGTATATGTTCCCAACAGATACCCATGATCATTATCCGTACCCATATACGCATAATCATCAAATGACTATTAATCAAGACTCATACTAGTCTTAATTTATTATCGCTCCCATAATAACAACTGACTTGGGACATTTAGAATAATACAATAATTATCCATTGATACTATTATAAAAGAAGCCTGCATCTACTTATAATATTTAAATAACGTTTACAGAATTGGCCTAGGGCACATACTCCAACATCTCCCACTTGCACTACGTCTAATCCTACACGTATCCAATACTGAGTAACCTTAATGCGTTTTTAGTGGAAGAAGTTTGTTTATGTATCAGCTACATTGTTTGTTATTGATGTTTTGTAAATCTTTATTTTCTCTCTTTTATAAGACAAAAATGTTCAAGTGATTGTTTAGATCTATAGTGTGATTTAGGTTCCATAACCTAAATTTTTTCATTGGTTTTACAATAAAAGACAACTTTATTTCCAACACTTGGAATCACACCTTATTCAATCATGAACCTTATGATATAAACATTTTCTTTGGCTGCATCAAATGCCGTTAAAAACTCAATTTACGTTATAAAACTTGTTATAGTGAGTTTAGAACATTTCCAACTCATTCCTACAAAGTTAACACATATCCATAGTGCGATCATTAATCTTTTATATTAGCTTGAAATTATGCATCTTGTAACCATTTACAAGACTCATAGATTTCAAATCTCTGTAAATCCAATAACATCTCTCAAGTGCTTATGAAGTACTTAACAATATTATCAATAAATATCTAATGACCTTCACTGGAATCTATGAGATATATGTATATTTTGCCCAAAGCATATGACATATCAAGTTGAATGCAAAGTATAACATATGTGATGATTCTCATAGCTTATGCGTATGAAATCTTATTCACATTGTCCCGCTCATCATTTGTCTTAAGACTTTGATTCTCGTAGAGACTAATGTTATAAGACATAAGTATGAATTCTTTTAAGAATCTCGTACACTGAAACCTTTTCAGTTATTTGTCTATATAAGAACTCTTATTTAAAGCAATTAGCCTTTTACGTCTATCTCTATAGATCTATATCACAAGAATGTATGTTTAAGAATCTCATTGATAAACTTTCCTTAACCAAGACTTGACATTCTGCAAGGTTAGGATGTCATTTCCAATGAATAATATATCATCAACATACAGATTCAGAAAGATCCCAACTATGATAAGCTTACTATAATCCACAAATGGATCCTTTAAGCGTGCATACCTTTTTCAAATTCTCAAGATAATAAAAAACCCTTAGGTTGTATCATACACATCTTTAAAGAGCGTAGGGCAATGTTATTTTGACATATGTTTGTCATAACTTATAGTCAAACTATGAAGTAATGACAATAGAATTCTAGAACTTGAGCTTAGCTACCAGTGAAAAATCTTATCATAATCAACACCTTGATTCAGATTGGAATTTTTGATAAGCCGTAATTTTAAGTATGCATCTTTTGTTATCATGTCACTTTAACTCATTTACATCCAATGGTCATACCATCTCCAGGTAAAAAATTCAAGTTCCAAACTTGGATAACGTACATGAATTAAAACTCAGAGTTCATAACACTTAGTCTCTTCATCTAATCTAGATGAGACATGTCTCTTGATAAGTAGTGATTCATTCTGATCCAATATCAAAATATATCAAAACTATCAACAATAAGAAATTTCAAATTTCTCTGGCCAATTTCTTATTATTCTAGATTTTTAAGAGATATATGTTACTTGTGTATGCTCAACTAGTTCAAGACTTTGTTAATCATTCTAAGTGGTTCAATTCTCATTCGTGGCTTTTGAACATTTCAAGATTATTTTATTCCCAATAGTATTTCTTAAAATAAACTCTTTATTTAAAAAGACATTATTTTAAGCAACAAATAATTTGTTCTCAATTGTATAAAATAGTATCATAGTGTTCAACCACAATTAGACACAAAAGACTTGGGCATTAAACGTTATGTGACTTAACGTCTTACGCAAGTCTCGCCGCCTCAAATCTTAAAAAAAGACAAACTATGTCTTTTTATTCCATATCATATATGGAGTTTTATCAACAACTTTAAATAAAATAAGGTTTAGTGTGAGTGCGTTGGTTTCTAAAGTATAGCCTCAATAAGACATCATAGAAAAGTCTGTGTGACACATCATAAATCAAATTATATCCTATATAGTTCGATTTCTCCTCTTAAAACATCATTTCTCAAATGATGTTCCTAGTGGTGTTAATTGCAAGACAATCTCACGATTTCAAAGATGGTCACTTAAACTCTTTGCTCAAATATTATCCACCTTGATCTCATCAAAGTATGCTAATAGTTTGTCAAGTGATTTTTTTTCTTATACTCATTTTGAAATGTTCGTAAAAATTCAAAATTATGTCTTTCTAATAGGATTTGTAATTCATTATAAAATGAAAAATTTCATTCTATGAAAAACAAAATCCGTTCTTTAAGGCTTTCATTAGAACTTGGCAAAACCTAGCTCACAACTAAGGTTTCTATGTCCGACACAAGCACCTTTGGTAGCTTTTACCTTCCTTTTATCTTTCTTTATTAAATTCCTGTACGTTACGAACCATTAAATATATATCTAAGGCTCTTTTTTATTATTCTGTCTTACAATTTCAAACATCATATGCAACTGTAGACAGTGTTCTCCATGTCTTTCATATTATGTAGTTCAAAACTATTTTGATGAATTATAGATCAAATCTACTGCCAACTTTTGGCACATGAAGATTCAAGCCTTTTGAGATAATTAATATAGTTCTTTCATGTTCCAAACATAAAGACATATTAATAGGTTCTCAACCATTTTACAAGAATTTAGGAATTTTGCAATTTTATGCCCTTCCCGTGTGACTTACTATTAGAACATTTCCTTCAGTGTCACTGTCTCGTCATTAGTTTTCATGGCCCGAATCTTTTCTAAAGTTCGATTTTATATTTGCTAACATGACAAATAATCCTTGTACTCATAGATGGTAGTTTAAAGAAATCATTAATCTAAGACATACATCTTAGTTTTATGGTTGATAACATTTATCAATTTTCTAATCAAAACAGGGAAATTAGTCTTAGAAATTATTTTATCCTTATCAAGGATTGATCGCAGTTGCTCTGGATTAGTGTTACTAGGAGTTTAACATCTACACCTATAAGATTATGCATAATAATTTATTAGTAAGTAATTAAACTCCCACTAAATCAATAACCCTCGTAAATATTAATTTAATGGTCTAAGATCCATATTTCACTTAATTTTGAGACAGCTAAAGCATGACACTCAAAATCAAGTTATTTAGGTAGGTAACTATTACCAATTGCATCATATGCAACTCTTAGGTTCTTTAAGAGACTAGACATTATATGTCACAAAATATTACGTCTTATCTATGCCTAAAGCCCAAAATCGTTTTGATAGCTTTATTAAGTCAAACCAATTTAAAACATCAAGGTAATCATTACCCATCTTGCCTCACCAAGATAACACAATACACCATGTGAGGGTAGACCCATATTGATGTGATCGAGGCCTTGACAAGTGTTTAAAAATGGGTGGCATTAACTTACAATTCTAATCGAGGGATTTTTATCAAGTTCTTATGATCCACGTAGTGTTTTTACAATGACTAATTCTAGCATCTCTATAATTATGAAATATCATATATATCCAATATGCATAAAATAAAGATCATTAAAATAAAACAAGAATAAACATCTTCATATATCAACAAGGCATCAAAAAACAAATCAAGGAAACTAAATACTTTAAAATTCTCAAAATGCCTCAAAGATTATATTTTCATTAATTTCATTAATTAAATATATCTCCATATAATTTTTATCAGACTCTATTTAATTAAAACCCATTTTAAGTGAATATTCTAATTAATATCAATAATAGTCCCACTAATTAAATTGATATTAATTCAATTAAAACACATTCTAATTAAATTAATTCAATCCAATTGATGAACAATTTTGACATCCAATTAATTGGTAATTAATAAATTAAAACTTTTTCAATTAATATATATAACCCAATTAATATAAACAGAGTTGTAATCCTATTACAACTTGGAATGTATAGCCTCAATGACTAAGGCTCTCGATGTGAATGTGTACAGCCAGGGATCGAATCCTACTATCAACAAATGTCCTCTTTTTATTCTATTTTGTAATCCTATTACAAATAGATTTGTGTTTTAATTGTTTTAGTTTGTTATCTTGTTACAACTTGGAATGGATAGCTAGAATGGCTAAGTCTCTAGAATAACATGGAGACCCAATGATTGATTCCCACCTTTAACAAATCCCTATTTTATTTTGATATATATATATATATATATATATATATTTATCACCAAAATAACATGTATCAAAACTATGTACGTATTTTTTTAATCTCAATATCATATTAAATTACACATATGTATGTACACAAATATCCAATGCAATGTCATCTATGGTTCTTTAACTAGTTCCTCAGATAAAATCCAAAGCATTAACAAATAATATAAAAGTGAAAATTATGTATATAACGCATAAATTAAAAGCTTTTTCAAAATATATAACATATATATAGAAAAAGTCGTCCATTAAGTTTAATGGAACCAAACCTATGGCTCTGATACCACTGTTGGTTTTCGGGGATCATGCGCTGCGGAAGTTTTCGAAACCGTTTCGAACATCCCCGAACCAAGATCCTATCGATTCCATTAAATTAATGTCCCAATAAAAATCATACCTTAACAAGAATAATATTGTTGGTTTTCGGGGATCATGTGCAGCGAAAGTTTTCGAAACCTTATCGAACATCCCCGAACCAAGATCTTATCGATTCCATTAAATTTATGTGTCAATAAAAATCATACCTTAACAAGACTAACTCCATTTTTGGCTCGTTTTGTGTTGATCGATTCCTTTAAGACGCTGCCAGATAGGAACGTCATTTATCAGAAATCCACACACGAACAGATGATCACGATCCAGAGTGCTAGCCCCCAAAAATCCTAGAGAAAAAAATCTCAAAAAAATCTCTGGGAAAATCTCTCTCGAGAAACCTCTACCACAACTCTGACCCTAATGTCATATATATAGTACACTAGGTTGTGTTGTAAAAGAACTCCATCTCATAATCACACTCCAAATAGAGTCTTAAATAATGTCCAACTCTAAAAAAGGATAGAGTCATAAATAATCTACAATTACTAATCCAACAAGAGTTGTAATTTATCTAAAACTCAAATAAGAATTAAAGTCATACTTTAATTCCAATTAGAGTTCTATTCAAAATAGGATTACTAAAAGATAAAATTTCTTGTCACACTAGAAATATAGGAGAGCTTCGACTCTTAGTCAAACTAGGATGATTAATGAGAATCTTAATTTATCAAATAAAATTCATCAACATAGATAATATTAAATCACGCAAATCCATTCTTTGTATGCGACCCAATAGGTTCATACAACGCTGACAGTGTATCAAAATTATTTTGGTATACAACTTATAAGAGGTCTCTAGCAAGGCATTATGACTACCCAAGTAGCATGAAGATTAATAAATTGGTACAACCTAATAGATAGTGTATATAATATCCCTTTTGTCAAGTGATATCATTTGATTGAACATAAGACATGGAATGTCACCCTTATAGTTCAATCTACTAGTCTCGATCTCCAAGTAGACTGAAATTGTCAACTGATATTGATCCAATCAATTCACTAGACATGGCCGTTTATTAGTCTAACATATCGAGGGGCCCAATAGATATGTCTTTCTAAAAGAGAGGGACAAATCCCATCTTGATCACTTAACTTCCACATATAAGTCGAACAATGACCAATCACAATCTTAATAATCATCCGGTTAAAGACAACGTTTAATTGTGTCAAATCATTGTGCTCTTAATGTTGGGGTCTTTGGTGATCTCAAGTCAAAAGACTAAATGATATAAATCTCATGAGAATCACTTATAAAATTGACCATGTAGTGTTCTCATAGCGGATCAGTCCAAGTATATGTTCCTAACAAATACCCATGATCTTGATCCGTATCCGTATGCGCATAATTAGCACATGACTATCAATCAAGACTCATACTAGTATTAATTTATTATCGTTCGCACAATAATAACTGACTAGGGACGTTTAGAATAGTACAATAACCATCCATGAATACTATTATAAAAGAAACATGCATCTACTTATAATAGTTAAATAACATTTACAGAATTTGCCTAGGGCACATACCCTAATAGTAACTGACTTCCTTCTCTGTCAACTGTGTCATTGGCACGGTAATCCTAGAGAAATCCTGCACAAAATGTCGGTAATATCCTGCCAATCCCAAAAAGCTACGGATGTATGTCATTGATGTCGGTGTAGTCCAATCAATCACTGCCCTAATATTAGCGGGGTCTACTGACACTCTGCTAGCTCCGATAATATGTCTTATAAATCTGACCTCTATAAGCCAAAACTCGTACTTGCTGAATTTGGCATACAGTCGATGCTCTTTTAGAGTTTGCAATATCGTTATGAGGTGCCCCTCGTGATCCTCAGGAGTCCTAGAATAGATGAGATCGTCGCCGATTAAAACTATCACAAATCTATCCAAATACTCGCTCAATGCTTAGTGCATCAGATTCATGAACATCGTCAGGGCATTCGTCAGCCCAAAGGACATGATAGTGAACTAGAATTGCCCAGATCTTGTGCAGAAAGTAGTCTTCTCTCTATCCTCGTCTCTAATCCTAAGTTGGTGGTAGCCGGATCTCAAGTCAATATTGGTGAACCACTGTGCTCCTCTCAACTGATCAAACAAGTCATATATTCGAGGAAGTGGGTACTTGTTCCTCACAGTGACTCTGTTCAGATGTCTATAGTCTATGCAGAGTCGTAAACTACCGATCTTTTTCTTGACAAACGGTATTGGCGCGCCTCATGGCACCATACTCAGTTGTACAAATCCTTGTTGTAGCAACTCTTCAAGCTGGGTCCTCAACTCCTTGAGCTATCTCGGTGCCATCCTGTACGGCGGAATCGATATCGGTTTGGTCTCCGGGACCAAGTCTATAATGAAGTCGATCTCTTTCATCAGGGGTAATCTAGGTAGATCATCGGGAAAAACGTCTGCAACTTCACATGCAACATGTACCTCCTTAATCCTAGTCTCAACTCTCCCTGCCATACTCATGACGCTGGCCAAAGTCTCAACGTCGATACTCGTAGCCACTCGAAACTAAAATCTGCCCGATCTTGAAACCAAAATGTAACGACCTTGTTGAAACACTTCAACTGTGCGTGGTATGCGGCTAACCAAATTATACCTACTAGGGCATCAAACTCTAAGAACTCTAATACCCTCAAGTCTGCGGGCATCTCCTGGTCCTCTATCTCAACTAAGCAGTTAACACATAGAAAGTTTAGGTATATCTTGTCCCCAGCGGTCGTGTTGAGGATCAAAGATCTCTTTAGCCTAATGGGTCCCAGTCTCAACTTTTCAACCATACGACCAGAAATGAAATACACTGTAGATCTCGAATCAATTAAATTATGCATAAATCGATGACAAATATATATCATACCCTCAAGTTACGCATGGCGGCTGGATCAGGTGCTACCACGGCATGAACCTGCTCTTATCCCTGCTGCAATTATCCTCTACCCAGTTATGGACAAGTACTCACAAAGTGTCTAGTCTATCTACATTCAAAATAAGATCTGTATGGCCCTAGCCCTGGTGGAAGCCTTTGTCTTTGTGACTGACTGAATCTCTATCCATGTCCCTGACCATATCTCTGACTCTGTCCCTGGCCCTGTCCTGACCTCTGCCCCGGACCACTACCTCAACCTATACCTCTGCTATCTGTCCGTTGATACTGCTTCTGAGGTACTGGCTGTGTCGACTGCTGTGGTAGGTTAGCGTAGGTATGTGCTGGCACAGAAGGTACTGGCACCGTGTGTATTGGGTGTGATGGTGGCGTCACAGACCCTACACTTTGAGCCCTGACATCTCTTGGCCTGAACGATCGGTGCATCTTCCTCCTCCTATCATCCCCTGATTTGTACTCTGACTGATCTGAGGCCGATGCTGTTATGACCTCATCAGGGTGTGTTGTATCATCCCCTTACCTGATTAGGGCAATACTCGACTGAAACCCTAATTAAGCCCAGATTACCCTTACCAGACTTAACTAGAGCCAACAACCTTACCATCTACACTTGATAAAACACTACTGTATATCAATTATCGAAATAAAACAAATCATATACACAGCGGAAATTTGAAACCTTTTTCGATAACCAAAATAAGATATACAGTATTAAAAACAAACCTGAATAAACCTCGGTTATATAAATCACCAATCCCATGTGATATTACAAAACTATAATTCAACACCAATATATAAGACAAGAGGAAATCATTACATCGAAGAGAAGTTCAAGACTCCTATAACTTCTCCATCCCGTAGTCGTAGCGCTTGTCGAACTACCTGTAATGTTAATTGGGGTGAGTGCTCCAACTTGCTCAGTAAGTAAGGATTCACACTAATCATCAACATTATTTATAATATTCAAGGATATCATGCAATAACAACATGCTACCTGTGATATCTAACAAGAATATGAAAATCATATAAATTCAATACATAATCAGATATTTGGACTATTACACTGTGACCCCCATTTCTTTTATAAAAACTAGGGTCAATTACCCATAGACGCCATTAATGCGATTGCTAGACCAACACATCGTGCTCATGTGCTCTCTAGCCCATCCATTAATGCCCAATGGTTCTATCCTAAACCCTCTAGTGTAAATGTAACCCATGCCACCTATAAACTGAGTAGGATGTTACATATAGACCGAGAAACTAACCCATCTCTTATATCACCTCGTCTCAATTCCAAGATCTTACTTTCATGAATCACAGTAAACACCGTTTTTCATTTATTGAAAACCAGCACAGTGTATATAGTCCCCCATTCCATTCAACAATTACATGAGCTATATATACTAAATAACCAGGCAATATTGATAAATAAGTGAATCCATACTTACCTCGGTCTAAGTCTCTATTTCCCAAACTCCATAACTTTCTAATCAGCTCGCATTTCCTCGGTGTTCCTCAACCTATCACCAATCATTTGGGATCAATATAGGTTCAATACACTATGTTTAGAACCCCTAGACCAGTCCCTAAGTCCCCCAAAAATTATTCATAAAACACAACACAGTTGTCGATTTCAAGGGTTTGCTAGCGCGCTATATGACATGGATAGCGCGCTATCCGTATGTCAGTTCATCTTCACTAGTACGCGTAGCGCACTATGGCCAAAGCCTAGCATGCTATGCGCACCAGACCTGCAACAACAACGTACCTCTGCTGATCCAAATCGACCCAAATCTCATCCAAACTCAACAATTACACTCCCAAATCCTCAGGGAGGACCTCTAATTGAACTTCAACAAACTTGAAAACCAAACTTACCAAAGTGATGATCACTAGCTTCTAATCCATTTAAGCTCCTCAACTTGATTGAATTCGGCTCCTGGAACGATCTCCCTTCCATACTAATCGAAATCGAACCTCACCACCTCTCGATTGATCGAAATGAATAGATAAGCTTGAGTTTTTGCTTTTATATATGAGTTTTCTTTGAGTTACACATCACGCTATCTCGAGACCGGTCGCATGGTTGATGCGTTAAAGTGACACAACTTAAAATGACACAAAATTTGACACAGTAAGCATTTACGCTTCGTTCAAGACGATCCGACAACCACATATTGTCTCAATCACAGTCAAATCCCCTGATTTACTGTTAATATTCAACATTCTTACCATTTTATTAACCCTTCAAACTTAGCACTGGCACTTTGCAAAATTCTTGTCCAAACCAATTTACCATTACCAATTCAAATTCTGTAAGGTAATTGCTTCTGCATTTCCTTCACTTGACACCCTTAATTTATGAAAATAACATGATTTCTAGTAATTTATAGTGGTTTTCACCATCCACTTAAAATGATCCAGCACCAGCCTGCAATCATCTTATAAAGATATATATCCTTAGCTCTGATCATTTCACTGTGAAAGTCAAATCTCAACTAACTCTTGAGAACCGTTGATTTCACTTATTTTCAGAAGGAGTTGTCAATTCTGAGTAATGAATACTCATTTCGACTACTACATATCAATCCTTGGATTCCCTAAATCCTCGATTCACTGACCATTCATTCTCCTCAATTTTGACTATACCAGTTTAATAGATCAGACTAGGATATCTTACCAATTCACTGCTATATTCTGGATTGAACTGTCTTTTATTAATAAATCACTTGTAATTCCAATATGGATTCCCCATGACTGGAACATCAACTTCATAACAACTTATCAAGTATAACTACATTAGTGGTTTCTTAACCTCCATTATGCTTTTGTCATTTACCACTAATTTGTTTACTGGATAACTTTTATTACTTCCTTACTAGTCTCAATACTAGTATTAAATCACCTCTCAAAATAGTCCGCCATCTTTGAGTTTCATCAAAAGTCATTCAGTATTTCATTATTTTATAATTTTCATTCTCCTAATACACACTTCAAGATCTTGATCTAATCGATACTTCTTCACTGACTATTATTTGTCTAATAATATCGGTAAGAAGAAAGACTACTGAAGATGTTACGTGGAGAAGAGTTTTATTTCATCGTTATAAGTGTTCTTATGTCTTTTTTATCTCCATGAAGTTAAGACTCTCTGGAGCTCTTACCTCAATGCTTTGTCATATTATGAGAAATAGATGGACTTCAACCATCTTATTACCGTTTAAAAAATTCATAATTCTTATATCTACTATGTAGATATATTATACACAACAAATAACATATCTCAGTCTTTTATCTTTTGGTTACCTCCCAAAATCACGGTAAAAACCATTTATCAAATCCTAAGCTTATTCATAACTCGAGACCACTCTTCTAATCGATAAACTTTAAAGTAGGCTAACATTCACTTTGAACACCATCCAAAAGTGAATGTATGGTCAGAGCCTTGTCTATGATACCCAACTGTATCACTGTAACCATTTTATCCTTAAATGTGATAAACCATAAACTCTAGCACCACACTATATCAGAGTTATTCAACCTTAAGCTCTAAGGTAGGATGTAACTTTGCCTAACCTAGACTCTAATACCAAACTATAGCATCCCCTAACCTAATTAGGGCAACACCTGGCCTGAAACCCTAATTAAGCCTAGATTACCCTTACCAGACTTAACTAGAGCTAGCAGCCTTAGCACCTACACCTGATAAACACTATTGTATATCGATTATCGAAATAAAACAAATCATATATGCATTGGAAATTTAAAACCTTTTTTGATAACAAAAGTAAGATATACAGTATTAAAAACAAACAAGAATAAACCTCGATTATATAAATCACCCATCCCATGTGATATTACAAAACTGTAATTCAACACCAATATATAAGACCAGAGGAAGTCATTACATCAAAGAGAAGTTCAAAACTCCTATAACTTCTCCATCTCATAGTCGTAGCGCTTGTCGAATCTACCTGTAATGTTAATTGGGGTGAGCGCTCCAACTTACTCGATGGTAGGGATTCACACTAATCATCAACATTCCATATAATATTCAAGGATACCATGCAATAACAACAAGCTAACTCATATTTGTAACAAGAATATGGAAATCATATAAATTCAATACATAATCAGATACAAAGCAAATGTTTTGGACTATTACACTGTGACCCCTATTTTTTATAAAAAATAGGGTCGATTACTGTCGACGCCATTAATGCGATTGCTAGACCAACACATTATGCTCATGTGCTCTCTAGCCCATCCATTAATGCCCAATGGTTCTATCCCAAACCCTATAGTGTAAATGTAACCCACGCCACCTAAAAACTGAGTAGGATGTTACTTATAAATTTCAGGGAAGCTAACCTATCTCCTATATCACCTCGTCTCAATCCTAGGATCTAACTCTCGTGAATCACAGTAAACACCATTTTTCATTTATTGAAAATCATCACAGTGTACATAGTCCCCCATTCCATTCCAACAACTACATGAGCTATATATACTAAACAACTAGGCAATATTGATAAATAAGCGAATTCGTACTTACCTAGGTCTAAGTCTCTGTTTCCCAAACTCCCAAACTTTCTGATCGTCTCACATTTCCTCGGTGTTCCTCAACCTATCACTAATAATTAGGGATCAATATAGGTTCAATACACTATGTTTAGAACCCCTAGCCCTATCCTAAAGTCCCCCAGAAATTATTCATAAAACACAACACAGTTGCAGGTTTCATGGGCTTGGTAGCGTGCTACATGACATGGATAATGCGCTATCCGCATGTCAGTTCGTCCTCCCCAGTACGCGTAGCGCGCTATGGCCAAAGCTTAGCGTGCTATGCGCACCAGACCTGCAACAACAACGTACCTCTGCTGATCCAAATCGACCCAAATCTCATCAAAACTTAACAATTACACTCCTAAATCACTCGGAAGGACCTCTAATGAGGTTATAAACCAATTCAAATCAACAACAACCTCAATTTATGGAGATTTGATCATCACTACAGATTTGAAATTCAACAAACTTGAAAACCAGCTTACCAAAGTGATGATCATTAGCTTTTAATCCGTTTAAGCTCCTCAACTTGATTGAATTCGGCTCCCGGAACGATCTCCCTTCGATCCGAATCGAAACCGAGCCTCAATGTCTCTCGATTGATCAAAACGAATAGATAAGCTTGAGTTTTTGCTTTTATATATGAATCTTCGTTGAGATATGAGTCGCGCTATCTCGAGACCGATGCGTGATTGATGCGTTAAAGTGACACAGCTTAAAGTGACACAAAATTTGACACATCAAGCACTTACGCTTCGTTCGAGACGATCTGATAATCCACATATTTCTAATATTCTTTTATTTTCTAATATATATTTAAATATTTAAAAACATATAAATATATATATATCGCGTATTATTCACCAATAAACTCACCGAAAATGCCTACAAGTGTCCTTGAGCGTGTACACTCTTGCCACGACTCCCTCTTCACACTTGGTGTCCCTGTAAACCATTGTTTATTGGGTATTTTTTGTTTTTTAGGCTTTTTTATAATCTCAATATATATTATACAACAACCTATATATAAATTGATATAACAATACAAATAAATGTCATACATCATGTAAACACACGCACACGGTAATCGAGGTACGCTAAACTTAACCACAAGCCTAACCCGGCTTAATTAGGATTAGGATTAGTACTAATCACCAGTTTAAGGTAACGGGTCGTTACATGTGTGCTCAAGTATGTCTCTATGGCCAGGTTCCTCTTATATGCAACCTATAAGCTCCCTGGCTCAATAGTCACTACGGTGCCCCTAGTGACTCTCAATAGCCCCTCCATGAAGTAGTGTGCATGGTCGACGTCTGTGTTGGCTATACCCCGGTATACTCTAACATTTCTACAAATACCCGCCCATATATTGTATCATCGACTCCCTAATGTATAGTTGGATGCTCAAAAACTCGGCCCTCTTCAACTTCGAACCGAAGGCAAAAAGTACTTCGATTAAACGCCTTTAAACTCGCCCAACCCTGCTTACTGGTAGCAACCATACTATGCCACCATGCATCGGCCTCTCCAAACATCAGCCCGATGATATGCTCGGTCTCATATGTTCTACTGTGGCCAAGATCTCGTTTATCTTCTTGTGGCTCTTTACAAATCTCTCTGCCACCTTGAGATTTGTGCCCCCGTAGCACTCAGGTGGTCTATGTCTCTGTAACTTACGCGACTGTTTTGCCCCGAAAGTCGTCGTAGTACTAGTCTATTTAGGCATGAGTGGCACTATCTCTGCCTGAGTAGGAAGTGTAAATAGTATTGTCTCAGTCTGTACCGGTACAATCTCCGCATTAACTTGCATTGCTGGTGCGATGGGAGCGCCGAGTGGCATACGCATGGCACACTCTCCTATACATATGAGCTACACCAATACCACTAGCATCGAGCTGATCGGCTATCGTAATTCGCGAAGAAGACGAATTATCGATCAATATATAACTATCGATAGTAGTATAATACAATACATCAAATGGCACATATAGTTCAAATTTTAATATCCCTAACTCTCCTCACTTCCTAATTAGGACTTTAAGTCAAGATCATAGAGTTCCACTTCAAGATCAACTGTGTCCTAACTCTATTGTTAATTTGTGTCTTATGTTGGTTGTAGGTTGTTCCTGAGTTTACACCTAGCTTTTATCTAACCTGACGCTCTGATACCCACTGTGACGACCCTAGTTACCCACAAACTGGGCTCAGCCTAGCCTAAACGCACGTGGACCATCGAGCCAGTCTCCGCAAAGTCAACACAAGCTTAGTTAACCTTCTAATCCATCATTATTAGTTAATTCAGAATTTGAAGTTGAGTAATTAGTGTTTTTCGAGTTTTACAAGTTAGCGGAAGCAATTAATACATTAAATAACTCAACAATAATGTAAAAGATTTGGACAACCTAAATGTGGAACCTTGTAAACATATCAAACCTGTATATCAAGTAAGTAGTGTAGAGAGTGTGCAAAAGTGATATACAAGTCTTAAGTGTCTCTCAACCCATCTAAGTATCCCAGTGTCACAAAAACAACATATATATGTAATACATAAAGCCAAAAACCTACAAAAGTGAGTAAGGGAGGGCTAATCCGATGTCCTCATAGTAAATCGCTTAATATCGACGCCTTTCCCTTGCTCGACTACGTATCTACACTCATTCAAACACAAGAATGAATAATCCAGTAAGTAAAATTGAGTAGGATCTAAACAGTACTTCAAGATAAATAAAGCAGCCTAAAACTCATGTGGATAGAAAGAAAGGTATAAGGAATACATGATAATAAGACTGAATAATGAATGTACAACAATAAATGAGTGTCAAAAGAAGCAACTAGAGAGGCGCCCAAGTAGTCCAAGACCACCGAGTTTGGGTGCCACAAGGTCGGGGTCATAAAGTCACGACAACGCCAAGCAGACTCGGGGTCCTAGGACGCGCAACCCTGCCGTACCTGGCGTCGCGAATGATGGATATCAACGGTGCCCTGGATAAAAAAACATCTCATCCCGACCAAACAATCCAGTGAATCGAGGTCATGGCTCTGGTAGCTAGCCGACAACCACTCCAATCAGAGAGATCTTCTTGTCTCACATGGGCCTCAGACACTCATATTGGAGTGGAAATTCCAAGAAAAGGTAAGATAATGCAATAGCAATAAAATATGAAAATTATTGAATTACTGTACATTTCCTAACTGGTTTTACATACCTCGGATCAACGCTAACACACGCTCTCGCGGCTCTGACATGTGTCCCAATCAACTCCACGATGCCTGACTCTAGCTAGTTAGGTACATGGTGTCCATTTTGATTGGTTATATACGTGTTAGATTCAATAAGTTGTATTTACCATCATTGTTGCTAATGTAGTTTAATTGTAGTCTAACTTGCACATTTGTAATTTTACACTTTGTTCTTAGTATTTGGCTATAAGGATTCTTATTATGTGAGCAATGTAAATTGACATATTGGTGCGAAGCAATCCCATTTTGTGACTTACTAATCAATTCAAGTCAACTTAGGGTATAGTGGCTCTTTTTATCCATTTCAAATCCTCATTAAGCACTTAACTCGGTCAAAAGTGTTCGGACTTGTTTAATATTGTTCAACACACTTTATTAATTGTTTTTTAGTGTTATTGAGCCATTTATGATCATTAGAAACTATTTCAAGTTGGTTTAGAATATTAGTTTGCAAAACAGCCCTTCAGGGACTTCAAACTAATTTTTTAAAAGTTAGTTTTCCTACAACTTGGAAAATGACTTAAAATTAAATAGAATTTCCTAAGATTATCGAGGTAAGTTTCGTGAAGTTCAAACACTTGAAACCAAGGTTGTCAAGTAATAAATATCATTTATTAGTGCAAAAACTCAATTTGCAACTCCAAGTGAGTTTCCAAGTCCTTATTTGTAAATATGAAACTTTTAGTTGAAATGCAACTTGAAAATTGAGTTAGACATACCGAGAAATCACGAAAATTAGTGGACACCTTTATAATTATCTAATAACTTATTCTAAAAATTCTTGTCCAATTCCGACCTCGTTTGATGCCCAGAATGTGTTTAAAAACATTTCAGATTAAAGTCACAAAAGTGTTATCCCCGCGGATAAATTCTGATTTTCAGCCAGTTTTTGACAAATAAATGACTTGATTCTTCAAATCTAATGATTTTAGACTGTTGTTCTTTCTCTAAGCTTTTTAACGATATGCAGAGCGTCAAGATTCGAGTTAAAACGAAGGAGATATGGTCATTTTATGAAAACTAGTCAAATTGGTCATGAGGCTGCCCAGAACGTGGAGTGCGCTCCACATTTTGGTGGAGGGCGCTCTAAGGTTGGGCAGAACTGCATTTTTGCAGTTCTGCACTTCCAAATTCCCGAAAACTCATTCCTGAAACCCATATTCTTACCATATCCCTAAAATCCCATCAAATACCCTTTTGGGCAATGCTAACAACATCAGAACACCATTAAATATCATCAATTGAGTCAATTAATCATGCATTTCTATTAGAACTACTCAAGAATATCAATACCAAAACTTAATTTAAAAATTGAGTCAATCCTTGTGAAGGTGTTGTCTAGAGTTTTAAGCCTCATTAACAATCAGATACATATCTATAAAAAAAAAAACCATTAATTTCATGCATGACATTGAAAATCAAAATTAAGATCATGAAACCCCATTTGAATCAAGAGAGTAGGTTTATATGCTTATTTAAGATTCTTAGTGCAAGATTTCTTCTCCTAGCTTGAGTGACTCCAATTGTGTCCTATCCTTCCCCAAAATCTCAGCAACAATGGTTCCCTACTCACTTGTTCTTACTCAAATTTTGAAGTTTTGAGGTTAGAGATGAGAAATTCATGCTAAGTCCTCCTTATATATCTTGGCCCATATTAACTCATATCCATTGACCAACCTAGTTTTAGAATATCTAGAAAAATCCAAGGTTTAATCTACATCCCATACATGCGCCCTTAGATGTCCAATAAGTCATTATAGGATTTTTCATTTCTTAGATCCTTATGATCTTCTCTAGGTTAATAAGATTACTCATTTCACTTTAGGCATGTTAATTGCTATTAAATTGTATTTGCAGACCTTATGTAAGCTACTTCAATCCCACTAGATCAAACAAGCCTTTGTAATTTAGCCTATATTTTTGTTTACCTTAGGCTTTTTTTTTCTTTACATCACATTAAAACTTAAGTAATTTTCTAATCTAGTATTTTGCTAATATATTCCATACCCGACGTATACATGCATTTCCTAAGCGAACCTCGCCCGAAATTCTACTATGATGGAGAAATAGATAAGCGACATTGTTCATTAAATATATGTAAATAATTATACACAACATCAAACAAATATAAAATACGTCGGTGTCGCCTCCCGAGAGTTGACCAAGTACACCACGTCATCATAAGTCTCTGTTAGATTCCTGTAGTGACACGTGACACGAGTTATAAATTTGGGGATCGTTACAAAGACGATAGATTTTTAATTATTTATTGATGGTGAGATTAACGATGCTAGATTATCAGGGGATTAAGGTAATGTAGGCCGATTAGATGCCCTAATTAGGTGAGGTCTGACAAATTGGCCTTGGGATTATTTCCGAGGGGCTTTTTGTATGTCTATTTGTCTGATTTGAATTTAAGAATATAAAAAACATTAGTGATTTGGTGAGAAATTTAAGGATGGGTTAAAACTGCCCTTTGTACAGCCATAGTTTTTACCGCACGTGGGAAAGGCACATGGTAAAAAAAAAAAAAAAGCAACTTGTAGTATGTTTACAACAAGCCAGTTAACCTTTCTTAAATATTTATGGAGTAAGCATGAGTGGCTAAAAATATAATCATGCTAAAAAAAAAATAACTTTCTTAAAATTCGGGTTCGGAGAGCTAGCTAGTTCATAACATTACTGTCGAAATTAATATGGTTGGTGTTGAATATACCAGGTGGATCTTGGATCGCACTAATACTGAAAGTCTCAAAACGAAGAACTTGTTGGAATATGTGGACTGAAATGTTTAGTACTACATTGTTTATAATTTATGGCTTTTTGAAGAAGTACATAAGAGTTGGTCTCCACCAAGTAGTATCAAATTCTTTTGGAGTAAAACCCTACACTTACTGTTCAAGGCGGTTAATAAGTTGGGGAGAATATCTCTAATAGTAGAGATCCATGTACTTGCACACAGGCCTGCCTGCAAGGTTGTATCTGGGTGATGTTGCCATGTTTCATACGCATGTCCGCAAAACAAGAGATCGACATACTAATATATACAATCAAATCGAATAAGTGAGGGCCAAATACACAATGAATGGATATTAAAGAAATCTCACAAGTCACAATATATTGCGCAAATTATTTATGATCAACCAAGATATTTAAAATTATAACCTGATTCAATACATGTGGCCACATGTATGACATTGACTATTTGCAGAGATCAATAAAGATACGAATAATTAAAGTTAAAAGTACAAGAAAAAATATTAAAGACCTTGGACCCTCAAGTGAATGAGGTAGAAATTTGGCATTCAAAATTGACTTTAATATTCCAACCAACTGCCAGATTGCATTGCAATATTGTTCAGACCTGACCAAACTTGTTCAGAGAAGTGCTTGAGGCCTTGCCACCCAGCTTGTGCGCTGTACAGGCCCTACTCACATATTCAATTTTACCCACTCATCTTTTACTATTAATTGGTCCGTAGAGTGTACCGGCTAATCAGTCAGACGACTCAGATCATCAACGTTACTTTAGACCATCCACAAGCGTTGAACTCATTTTAGATTGAGTGAAGTGCTACATCATCATTTCATTACACTATCTTCTATTACACTTCACTCTACAATGGTTAAACTCTACATTACACACTTTATGAGATTCACAATCACATCACAATTCTTTTAAAAACACAACACATGTATAATTTCAGTAAATATAAATTGCGTATATTCTTTATGTATAGCACCCCAAGTGGGTCGACAACGAGGGTACAAAGCCTCTCTTGTACAATTTCACTTTGAATAATCAAATCGTTTGGGAGCTAGCCTTCGTTTTTCCTAAAAAAAAAAAAAAAAAAAAAATCACAACACAATTTAAAAAAAATAAATAAAAATGTTGTAAATAAAAACAAAAACTAACAATAAAAAATTAATAAATATTTTTATTTGATTTTCACAGGCCCACACTCATTGAGACCCGTGAAGTGCGCATTACATGCCCATAAATGGTCGTGTACTAGCATTGCACGTCCATTGTGGAAACGATGTATAGGTACTGGGCATTGAGATGTGCGCAACGCATCTCAGAGTTATTATATGATAAGCAACACTTTTGAAAAATTACTAACCCACCAACTTTTGACACTTATCATTGTAGTTCTTTGGTTTTGAATCGAGATATGTGCGTACATGTATCAAAATGTATCTAAAGAACCACAATAGTTATGTGTGATGAGCGAGTTATCTTAACATTTTCTTACCTATAACTTTTTTTGAGAGAAATTGACTCCTCCTTAAGCCGAAGGGTGCGTTCGTCCCTGTGTATATTGTTTTTGATAATCAGTTGTTGGTATCGGGCAGAGCCATTTTTTTCGACTTCTTCCTATTTAGACTAGACCATGATTTAGTAACTATGTAGGCTTAAGTTGATGTATTAAGACTTATTATATGATAAGGGTATATTACATGAATATATAGGGTTTTTAGCTGGTGATTTAGTATAAAAGGTTGTAAACACTTTACACTAGTTAGCTTTTTATAAAAAATGAATTAATGAATTGAGTATTGAACCATGAATTGAGTGTTCTTGAGTTATCTTCTTCTTTGTTTTTTCGTTTCCAACAAACTCTCTGCATCAAACTATTTCCATGATAGTCACTTGGTGCCTCAACCCATAAATCAAGATAAACAAACATGTCTAAAGTTGGATACGAGCTTTCGAATTCAATAGTAATTTTTTGTGTATATATATACATATATATATATATATATATATATAAGAAATTTTACAATGATAATTTTAAATTTTTACCATTGAATTTAGATCCAATGGCGAATATGAAAGCTACATTTTGTGACTCTTAAATGTGCGCACAAGTTCCAACAAGGCATATTCACCATTGAATCTAATTCTAAAATTTAAAATTTAAAATCATCATCCATGATGATTTTTCTCAATCGCCATGGTAGAACTGCCCTTATATCTATATGTATCATGTAGTAATTAGGATGACTCGAGGCATATCTCATGATAATCAACAAGATAGGCTAGTGATCATATATAGCTTCTTCCTTTATCCAAAAAAGAAGGGCTAGTGATTATTTAATTTGCAGTACCCGTGCGATGTCGATGATCATTTTCTATGCTCATGCTTGCATTACCCTACGTAATACGTTCATGATATATTTTGCGCGGGAATAGTAAGTACTAGCTACTAATAAAGATGAAAGACAAACATTTAATCCCCTCTTTTAATGCCCCCAACCGTCCCGCTTAAGTTCACTGCTCTATACATATATAGCACTACCTCCACGAACTACATTAGCCAACACATAGAGAGACACAGCGAGAAAAAGAGCTAGAAAGAGTGAGAAGAAATATTCAAGAGAGAGAAATGGCAAAGTGGTGCATCATTGTAGTCCTTGCACTTCTAGCTGTGTTATCAGCACAAGCTACTGCTAGGAATATGCCAAAGAGTGATGATCAATTCAAGGACCAGAAGAACTTCTTCAGCTTTGGTGGCATTGGCGGCCTTGCCGGTATCGGTGCCAACGGGCTCCCGATGCTTGGCGGTGGTGCTGGAATCGGTGGTGGACCCCTTGGTGGAGGGTCTGGGCTCGGTGGATTTGGCGGGTTTCCGATGATCGGTGGTGGTAGTGGAGTTGGGCTCGGAGGGGGTGCAGGCACCGGTGGTGCCGGAGTTATTCCATCTCCTTGAGAATAGACTCACTACCTGCTTGAAGTCTTAGCTAGATACATAGTGTACGTGTTTAATTATGTTAGTACTGCGCTTATATTACGCTTATTATGTAGAAGTGTTTGTGTTAGTTATTGTTATAGGCTCCTAAAATAATTTATGTTGTCTCTCTTATGATGCATTTGTTCTCTCGAATCTTGTTGTCATTAATTAAGTTTTTTGATTAATGAGTTGTTGAACTCATATCTCGATCTTTTTAATTTCTTAGCAAATTAAGCCAAAACGAGGATTGCAAGTTTCATTTTAGAGGATTAGTGATGGAAAATGTTAGGCGTACATCGATGCTCCTCGATATGCGCGTAAATCGCACCTCAAAGTAAATTGTACGCACATCAGAACGCGATGCGCGTTCTGATGTGGATGTGCATTGTGATCAGGAGCGGAGCCAAATTTTTTTGAAGCCTTGGGCTAAAACTAATGTATATATATTTTTTGTATTTAACAACGGAAAATGCTTGGTGCACCAATTATGACATGAGCGCCCTTGATTCTCGAGCGCACACGCATCCCTTGATTATCGGGCGCACACGTATCTCGAGGTGTTTTGAATGGTTGATGACTACTGCGTGTCTTAATCAACTTGATTAATATTAATGCACAGTTTTATAGTTAAAAAACACTATGCGATATAAAACTACAAATCATTTAAGCAAATATTAATCACTTTAATTAAGATCACAAGGGGCAACAATTAGAATAGATCAAACTAAATTATAGATAGAATGTAACTTCGACAAGTAATTCGTGACAATAAAACATTAATAAATGAGGTAATTTCATAACATTACTATTTTAAAGCAAAACCTTTACATCAAAATATCCAAAAGCCCCATCATTGAAATATATTTAAATACTAAAAATATAAATCTATTCCACATATTATTTCTCATCTAGAAACAATTATTCAACAAGAATAATTTTTTTTTTTTCACATGAATAATTAATAGTGCCTATAAACTTAGGGTTTTGATTATTTCAAAGAACGAATGTGGGGAAAAGCAAGAAAAACAAGACAAACAAATACAAATCAAAGGAGAGATAGGAAATATAAATTATTGAAAAAATATGAGATGAAAAAGTTTTAAAAAAATTTACCTAAGCTTTTAAAAGAGGGGAATGAATGTAATGTAGAACCACCAACAACTCTTTGTTCTTTTCACCAAGAGACCACAATTTGTATCTTTTCTTCTTTTATTAGTGTAGATGTGGCAAATAATAGGCTAAGAGAGGGTAAAGAATTTTTATTGTAGTGGGAAAGAATGGTAGAAGACGACGGCAGCTTGTTCGGTTTATTTTTTGCTTCTTATTTTTGGAAAAAATTACAAATGTACTGTTAAAAATAAAATAAATTAGTAAAATAAGTTAGGTTTTTTTTATTACAAAAGTAAGGTAAGTCGCCTTTTGCAAATGCGTTTTTAGTTGGGCAAAATATATACATCGTGTTTTAGGGGCCGATCCACGTGGACGCCCGTGGTGGATTGGTCCCTTACACTAATGGTGCATTCGGATTCATTCGGCGAATGCGCCAATGGTGTTGGGGAAGAATCCACGTGGCGTCCACGTGGATTGGTCCCAAAACACGAATGGCTCATTCTCCGAATGCGCCATTCGTGTTATGACAAAAGGAAGACGTCCACGCGGGTTTTTCCACATTACACGAATGACGCATTCGGAGAATGCGCCATTCGTGTAATGTACACCCGTGATCGTCCTCTTCCTCGAGAACGCGAGGAATATATTCCCCGCGTTCTCGAGGTGTGCGCCTGAGGCTAGGTAAGGGGGGCGGGGCTTATTTATGGTTGGTGGTGGTGGGGTGTTGAGCGACCTCGAGAGAGCAGAGAGAGAGTGGGGTGCGCGAGAGAGAGTAAGAGAGCGAGAGAGAGTGGGGGTGCGCGAAGCAGAGAAGAGAGGGAGATGGCGAGATAGTAGGGTGCAGCGAGAGACGAGAGGGACAGAGAGAGTGGGGTGTGGCAGAGAGAGGGAAAGGGACAGAAAGAGTGGGGTGCGACGAGAGAGAGGGAGAGGGACATAGAGAGTGGGGTACGACGAGAGAGAGGGAGAGGGACAGAGAGATTGGGGTGCAGAGAGAGAGAGGGAGAGAGCAGAGAGAGTGGGGTGCGACAAAGAAGAGAGGGAGAGGGCGAGAGAGAGTGGGGTGCGACACAGAGAGAGGGACGAGGACAAAGAGAGTGTGGTGCGGCAGAGAAGAGAGGGAGGCCGGAGTACCCTCGAGAGAGAGAGAGTTGGGGGGCCGAGAGACCGAGAGTTGGGGGATCGAGAGATCGAGAGAGCGAGAGAGAGTTGGGTGACCGAGTGAGAGAGTGGGGTGGGTCATTTTTTTTTGGTGTGATAGACTTGGGTGAGTTGTGGGTTGAGTAAGTCTAATTTTTATTTCTAGGGAATATCAAATAGAAGATAAATATCAGTGGGTTTTTTGTGGTTGAAGGTTGTGAAAAGGTTCGAATTTTTTATTTATTTTTTACGTCATTTCATTGAAGTTATTAATATTTATATAAATAAAAAGTAATTTTATTTCCAGGGATTATCAAATTGTTATGTTTGATTTGGTGTTTTAGTTAAAAATTTTAAATTTATGTTGAGTTTATTTGTTGAAAAATAAAATATGTGGAGTTTGTTTGTTAAAACCCAAAAATTTTATGCTGAGTTGTTTTTTTTTTTTTTTTGAAAATGCCCTAATTTGATTGTGATGTAAATATGATTTATTAATTGATGTCGTGCAAACGAATGAGTATGCTCTGTAGTTGCGCTATTAAAGCGATCATCTACATCAAAAAGTTTGCTTGCGATTTAAATCCTCAATTTGATGAACGAATGACGTTTGATATATATGCCATTTTTTTACATCATCAATGTTCAATAAATTATGTAGGTCATGAAAAATAGGAACATCCCATTTCTCTTTTATGCGAACGGTGAAATTGTAAATGGTAGGAATGACATAAGGTACAACGCACCCCCATCAACAGTGTTTACGTTTAGGTTTAGGACGAGTAGACAACAATTGATGGATCACGTGTGTAACGCATTCAATATCTCATCAACGGAAACTATGGTAAGGATGACTTATCGTCACGCTATAACCCTCCCTAAAGGTTCACAATATTTTGTTCCCGTATTGCTGGAAGACGCGACGCACTTCGACTTGATGTGGGCGACAGTGGCCAATCTACCATTAACTTCAAGGGTAAATATTTATTTAACATTTGAGCCAATCGACTATTTTCAAAATTGTACAGTTCATTCGCAACTAGTAGATGAAGATGTCAGCACGTTAGACACTAGATCGATGATGGAAAGATTGTAGACGCAATCACCACATGGTAATGATGAACCCAACGACGATGATGACATTAATGACGCGGACGAGGATGTGCGTCCCCCCGAGGATGCTGCACCAGCACTGTCGATTGGGAAAACCTAAATGTTGTGGCGGATGACCCAATGTATGAACCTCCAGGGGCATAAAACATGCAAGATGATGCGCAGTTTGCTATCGATGAAGAGAATTTCATGGAGGAAGCAATCGATGATGAAGTTCACCAACCATTGCCGGTGTATAATGAAATCGATTGGGAGGTGGCTAACTCCACTGCGACCCAACATTCTCATCAACAGATCGGGGGACATGTCTAATTTTGATTTGGAATTAGGGATGTGCTTTGACAAAAAAAAAGACTTACAACATGCCGTCAAAGTGTGGCATGTTAACAGAAATTGTCAATATCATGTGATGGAATCGACTACAACTTTTTGGGCGATCAAGTGCAGAAGTGCGCAAGACGGGTGCATGTGGCGTCTTCGTGCTTGTTTGCGAAATAGAACACAATTATGGGAGATCACACAATTAGACGCGCCACACAACTGTATAAATCCCGACGTAGAACGCGGTCATGCCCAACTCGATGCCAACATGCTTGCGAGAGAGATCCAAAGCATTGTCCAGATATATCAAGCAATAACTATCAAGGCATTAATACAAATAATTAAGGGAAAATACGGACACGAAGTAAACTACAAGCGAATGTGGGATGCTAAAAGGAAGGCAGTTGCAAATGCATTTGGAGATTGGGATGAGTCATACGCTAGATTGCCAAGCTGGTTGGCGGCCGTGAAGATTAAGAGTCCAGGGGACAAGACAATTGAGTGGTCACATAGACAATGTGCTTCTGATGAGATAAGGACTGAGTGTCCTCAATTTCATCGTGTGTTTTTTGCATTCGAAGCATCAATACAAGCTTTCAGGTTTTGCAGGCCTCTGCTTCAAATTGACGCGACTTTCTTATATGGCAAATATAGTGGTAAGCTAATGATTGTCATATCTGTTGATGGTAATGGACACATACTAGCAGTAGCATTTGCTGTTGCAGAAACCGAGTCTACGAATTCGTGGGGATGGTTTTTGAGGATGTTGCGCAAACACGTGATAGATAGAGATGGTATTTGCATTATTTCTGATCGTCACCCTGACATTCTAGAGGCGGTCAACACATCGACCGATGGTTTTTGTCATCCGAAAGGATACCACCGTTATTGTCTGCGACACTTGGTCAGTAATTTCAACACTCAATTCAAAAACGACCCCTTGAAAAACCTACTTTCTCGAGCAGCTGGTCAACGTCAAGTTCGAAAATTTAATGCGTGCATGGAACGTTTTGCATATTTACCATCGCGAACCCCTCAATGTTTGCAATATGTCAATGCCATCCCCAAAGAACTATGAACTCAATCGCATGACGGAGGCATGCGGTACGGATGAATGAATTCTAATGGTGTTGGTATGTATGAAATGCAAGTTATGTTTTGCACTCAACTATATAGTTATCGCTGAAGTAGTATTACTTACACGATTTTTATCGTCACTTGTAGAGTGTTTTAACGATGTATTGAAGGGGGCTCGATTCTTGCCAATAACAGCAATGACTTAGATAATTTACTATAAGATTGGTGACATACCACGATCGACGTAAACAGGAAATCAATGAAGCAATCTCAAACGGGCAATCATACACGAAATATGTCACGGATAAACTCACACATTACGAACAATCTGCAAGGAGGCATCAAGTCAATTTGATAAATCGAGAGATAGGTGAGTTTGAAGTGCTTACTGGACGACATGGAGATTGCATGCATAAAGGCAACAATACATAAGTCGTTATCCTAAAGGAGCGCATGTGCAGTTGCAATTAATGGTAATCGTTTGGTTTCCATTGCTCACACGTGTTAGCTGCATGTTCCTTTATTCGAGTGAGCTACTCGCAATTTGTTGAACCATACTACCGGATAGATCTGTACGTGCAATGTTACTCCTTTAATTTCAAAGCCATTCCAGATGAGAATTATTGGCCGACTTTTGCGACGAATATCATACTAGACCCAAGGTGCAGACGTGGCCGAGGGAGACCAAAGGGAACGCGAAGGCAAAACGAGATGGATCTTCCTAATGTTTCAAGTGCGTTGTGATGTGGCATATGTCATCAAGAAGGACATAAAAGAACAACGTGTCCCAATAAAGATCATGATCGAGTCCATACTAGGAAGAACCGATGCGGCATTTGTCGTGTAGAGGGACATAACAAAAACAATTGTCCAGGCAGGTCTCAATCTTCCAATCAAAACCAATAGTCTATTTTGTATATTGTTTGTTCATGACTTAAGTATGTAATTAGATTATATTGAGCCTTTTGAAGTATCCAGATAGTTTACGTCATGAAATGTTTAGGTATTCATTATTGTTTGAACCTTTAATAATGATTTGTGGTGACTTTTCGAACAACACGACTAACTTTTAAAACTCCCTAAATTGTAGTTTGTACACAAATGGATCCAGGTCCATCAGATCCTTCATTATTACATCTCCAATCTACAAACAGATCGTCGCGAACGTGGACGGGTCAGGTAAACTTTTTAAGATGAATACATCCAATTTTAATGTATAAACGTATAATATACATATATATGACAACTTATTTTCAATTATAAGGTGTACGAAACATTAACATGCGTGGACGACGAGCTGTCGTTGATCGAACGGTGGAGTATCATTCTCGAATGATCCCATATCTACGTTTCAGTGGGTTTTATGGGATTTCGCGCGTATCATTTTTCAGCCTTGATTGGGCTTTAATTACTGCATTCGTTGAGAGATGGCGCCCAGAGACACATACATTTCACATGTAATGTGGGGAGTGCACTATTACACTCCAGGACGTGCAGGTACAGCTCGGCTTACCTATTGAAGGTATGCTTGTGGCGAGAACCACCGATACAAACTATGTTGAGGTGTGTGAGAGGCTACTTGGTCGAATTCCTGTTGGAGATGACCTTCATGGAAATCAACTTAAAGTCGAATGGCTTGAACGTAACGTACCAACTATACATGAAGACAGCGATGAGGAGTCGGTGCGACGGTATGTTCGATCGTACATTCTCCAACTAATCGAAGGTTGTTTATTCGCTGATAAGTCAAATCGATATGTACATTTGATGTTTCTACCGTTGCTCAAGGATTTTGACATAGCTGGACAATATAGTTGGGGGAGTGCCTGTTTGGCTTTTTTGTACAGGGAGTTGTGCCGTGGATCTCGCGCGGGTGCACATGAGGTTGCAGGGGCATCAATTCTTGTACAACTGTGGGCATGGGATAGATTTCCATTCATAGCACCAAGGCGGCTGGGGTTTCCTAGAGTTCAACCTTGAACAACGGATGGAGAAGAGATGCTTAATGATGTCCCTTTGGGACTTAGGTAATACAAATGTTATATCGTAATTTCTATAATATTAACTACATTTTCATTTTACTAATTTATAGTTTTCTATACAGATGGATCGATGCATTTTCGATTACTCAGAGTGCGACACACGTTTTATCAGCTTACCGTGATGCACTCGATTCGCAGAATGACAATGACGTGGTGTGGCAACCTTACGCTGAAGTCATCGGGTCTCTTCCCGAATACTGTACCGACGCTCACGGTAGTTAGCTATCGAAGTGTCCCCTAATTTGTTTCCACATAGTCGAGTGACATCGACCAGAAAGAGTTTTTGAGACAATTCGGAATGATACAGGCCGTGCCACCAAACTGTGATTACGACACCCGACTGCACCGCATCGAGATGCGAGGACGCGTTCAAGAAAATTGGGCAACTTTTCACCCAAACTATATACAGATGTGAGAAAATCGTGGTGACAACATAGTCACAGCGGAACAAGAAGAAGGACACGATCAACAAAACTACATGACGTGGTATTGATCAGTCACTAGAAGATTCATTGGACATGACGGGGCTTTACGTGACTATTTGGTAACCTTTAAACAATTATTCTTTTTTCTTCATGATTTACATCATAAATTGTGTCTATTAAACTCCTGTTTTTATATCAGTGTAACTTGGTGCGTCGATCAGCGTGATGTTCATTGATGATGGGTACGAGCAAGGTCTTGCTGCGCTTGATGAAGGCATCAAATTTGTAGATGAAGATGATAGGCAAAGGTCTACTCTATGGAATGGTGGAATTGATGTCGAAGAGGGCATAAATGAGAGAATGAAGAAGAAGATGATCACAACGAATCAAATAGAGAGGTGAGAAGAAGAAAAACAAAAACACAGACTGTTGGTGGGAGCACTAGACGTCCTTGTCCACCACGTCATTCTCGTCGGACAGAGACTGCTGCTGAGAGCAGCAGACGTTCTCTTACACCATGTTCATCTCGTCTGAGAGCGAGAAGAACATAGACTGTTGGTGACAATAGCCAACGCGCATCCCTACCACGTCATTCTTCTCATGGGTGCATTCCTACATTGTCCCTAATGCAACCAGAACATCAAATGTTTGTACCTAGCGCGCCGATCATGAATCTTCCTCCTTACCATTTTGATCCTTATGCACCTGGTCGTCATCTTCATATATGGACCATGGAATGCCTAGACATCCAATGTATCAGTTATTGCCTCAATACATGCCGAGTCCATTTACTCCACCATGTTATAATTATAATATGTCATATAGTGGTGATGGCTTATTCATGAACATGTTAAGCATGCTGCCTCCGCCTCATGTTCCTCTCGGCCAACCACATACAGGAAGCCAGTTTTTTAGGACTGTTCAACCTCCTATTTTTGGGAGCATTAGTATCAGAGGTGAGTCGAGTGAAGCACCAGAGGAAGAACATCAATCGACTCGACGACATTCAATGCAAGATCAACAACCTCGCCAAACTCAACCGGATGTATAAACATAACGTCCAACTCAACATAGAGTACGTCCGGTTTGCATCACGGAGCAACAACGTCAACGTAACCACGATAGACCTGTATGATAAGTTTTTTTTTATGGAATGAAATTATACTTTCAAAACTTCTTTATTGCTTTAATTTTAAATTCTAGACAAAGATATAACGTGGTTTTGGCCTTTACAATTTTTCATCTACAAATTTCTTCTTATTATCACGATTGTGTTGCATGGTTTATAATATATATGCATGGGTTTCTCCCTCGAGATACGTGCGTAACGTTTGCATGGATTGTCAACCTCGACATACGTGTATGTTGTTGGCAAGGGTTGTCCACTGCCAGATACGTGTGTGTCCTTTGCATGAGTTAGCCTCTGAAGATACGTGCATAACGTTTGCATGAATTGCACGAGGTTGCATGGGTTGGCCACCTCGACATACGCCCATCGTTTGCATGACTTCTCCACCGCGAGATACATGCGTGGCATTTGCATGAGTTGTCTACTTCCATATACGTGCGTGTCCTTTACATCACTTGTCTACCTCGATATACATGTGTGATGCGGGTTGTCCATCTCGAGATACGTACGTGATGCGACTTGTCCATTTTGATACGTACCTGACGTTTGCATAGGTTCACCGCTTCGAGTTGAACAAAGTACTCATTTTGAGGAGTAAAAAAGAGGTTTTGTATTTTATATAGATGGCTCCTTTTCAAAAGGTGTCATTCATTCCACCTCATTAGTTGTATAGATGACTCCTTTTCAAAAGGAGCCATTCATTCCACCTCATCATCACACATCACACATGGAGCCACATCATCATCAATGACTCCTTTTCAAAAGGAGACATACCTTAGTTTTGTAAATTTAAAGTAGCCAACCTTACTTCTTGAATAAAAAACTATTCGAACCTTAGTTTTTGAAAAACCCCTTATTTTTGTTTTGCGTTTTTCATTGGTTGAGTGCGTGAGGTGGGGCTCGCATGCGTGTGTGCGTTGATGCGCGGCGTGTGCACTTTTTATTTTGTTTGGTTTTGCAATTGCATGCATTGAAGTTGAATAAATCATGTTGTGTTTTTTTGGGCTTTACAGTGTGGGCTTGATTGCAAAATAGAGAGGTGGGCTAAACTACATTTAAGGCCCAACTACAAGTGAAAAAAATTTATTTTGTTGAAAGTGATTAATCATAACTCAAGGGGGATGTGATGTGATGTACGCCTAGCAGTGCCTAAAGTTAAATAGCTTTTGGTTAAAATTGAAAGTGACTAATCATAACTCAAGGGGGATGTGATGTGATGACATGATTCACTATCCATCATTAACTAGAGATTTCTACGTGTGTATTCGAGCCCTAGGTATATGTGGAGTCACTATTAAATTCTATTGGGAGATGTTGTCACCCTCGCATAATCTTACTTATATACATAGAGTTCAAGATTAATCGAGGTCGTGCCTCTTAAACTTCTTCCCTTTCTTTCCATTCACTTTCCTCATACTCTTCAATGCTTTCGTCACGACTTCACTTTAAGTTTCAAAGTCAAGTCGATAATGCCTTGTTTATCTCAAGTCTCAAACCCTACATAAATCTTTTCATTTTTTTCTTTTTTGTGTTTACTTCATCTAGTGCAAATTTCGATAACGGAGTGAACTTCTGCTCATAATCCCTGATAGACATGTTCCCTTGCTTCAAAGTTTATGAACTCTTTAATCTATCTTTTCCTTTTCTAAGTCAAGAAATTAAAGTATTGTTGATTAAACAACTCTTTGAATTTTTCCCATGTTTTCATATCCTCGTTCATATTTAATAATAATTACTACCAATCCAATGCATCACTTTTTGATTGACTCATAACTTACGTATCGATGAGTCATTATCTATTTTTAGTGTTTGATGCAACTATTATTGTATTTGATCGTAATTTTAATTACAAAAATCAGATATAAGAGATTGAAAGAGAAAGAAGAAGAAGATTAGGAAGCATAATTGGTTTAGAGACGAGAATTAGAGAAAAGAGATATAGAAGATTGAGAATTAGGGTTAGAGAGGGATAAAGAAGATAAAAAACGAAAATAATGTATTTCTTGCTTCTTTTTTTTCATAACACTGATTATATCTTTATATAGTGACTAAACCCTAAGAAGCTATATATAGAAATTACCATATTATCCTTATACTACTATAACCATATTTTATACTATACTAACCCTATTACATGTATGCATCATTACCGAACCCTTAAAAATAACCTTGTTCTCAAGGTTGTGCAACCGTGACAAGTCTTCACACTTGGGAAAAGTCAAGTTGCTACTCCAAATGTGTTGAAGCTCAAATAAAACCTTTGAAAACTCAATCATGTTGTTTTTCACAACCAATAATAACCCACAAGTTCCGCCACATGTGTCCATTTCTTCAATCGTTTTCCTATGTGTGTTCTTGATTGTCAAGGCCATGAATATGATAAAGCACACACCAAGTGTGATGGATTTAGAGGCCCCCTTATGATGGATATGGAAGTACCATAAACCAACATTATGGCCCACGATGCCATAATTTGAATACATGAGATCTCAGGAGGTCTCATGCAAACTATGTTAGAATACCTACAACATATACCCATTGCGTTTCAAGAACCCTAGCTGTGAAATGAATGAACTCACGTTTCTCTCTTTGAGAGAGAGTGAAACTTATTCTCATTTATATATCATGATCAATACAATCCTAACCACTGATTACAATATACCACATATCTCTATGTCATATCACGTGACCTACACCCTCTTATACTTAACACTACAACATACTTAATGATTTACTCTTACACCCCCCTCAAACCAAGGGGAAGTGAAATGGCCCCAACTTTGCCCCTTAAAAACTGAAATCTAGAGAATGCAAAAACTTTGGTGAAGATGTTCGTTACCTGATGTGTAGTAGGAACATGTTGAATCGATAGCTATCTAGCTAATACTTTATTGCGAACATAGTGGATATCCAACTCGATATGCTTCGTACGAGCATGGTAAACTGGATTGCAAGCTAAGGCAACAACACTTAAATCTTCACACCAGATTGTAGGACAACCATCGAAGGAAATGAACAACTCAGAAAGTAAATACTGTAACCAAGCATTCTCAGCAGTTACCTGAGCTAAGGCTCTATATTCTGACTCAGTGCTTGATCTCGACACAACATGTTGCTTCTTGACTGCCAAGCAACCAGATTTTGACCCAAGTAAACTGTGTACCCTACAACTGAACGTCTGTCATCTGGAGACACAGCCCAATCAGCATCTGTCATAAACAACTGAGAGCTTGGTCGAAAGCATATACCCAAATCAGCCATACCTTTCAAATACCTCATGACTCGCTTAAGAGCTTGCCAATGAGTGATGGTCGAAGCTTGCTGGAATTGACTGAGCCTATTAACAATATAAGCAATGTATAGTCTCGTGTTAACCAAGTACTGTAAGCCCCCAAGTAAACTCCTATACAGAGTGGTGTCATGAAATTACGGACTACCATATGCATATAAATGTTTTCCTACTAAAAATGGAGTATCAATAGGTTTGGCATTAGACATGTCCCTCGTTTTAGCAACTGATGAATATAGGCAGTTTAAGTGAGATATAAGCCACACTTGTTTCTTTGAGCTTCCATTTCCAAAAAATAGTTCAACTTCCCAATGTTCTTTTAAATCAAAATAGTTATGCAGTTAAGAAATAAAAGACTGAATAGATGCATAATGAGACCTAGTAACTATTATGTCATCTACATATACAAGAATGTATAACATTGACTGCCCATCTTTAAACACAAACAAGGCATTATCTACCTTTGAATTTCGAAAGCCTCGAGAAACAAGTTAGACTTTAGCTTCTCAAACCATGCCCTGGTGCATGTCTCGAACCATATAAGGCTTTGTTTAACTTGCAAATATGAGAAGGGAAGCTAGAATCTTCAAAACCCACCAGTGGCTGATTTGTAAAGATTTTTTCACCCAAATAGCCATTTAAGAAAACATAATTGATATCTAGTTGACGTAAAGACCATCCATACTGAACTGCCAAGGATAAAATCACCCTAATTGTAGCAGTATTTAACAACTGGACTATAGGTTTCTCCAAAATCAACACCGGGACTTGTTTGAATCCCTTCGCCACCAATCTAGTTTTGTGTCGATTAATGGAGCCTATAGAATTGTATTTTATTGAAAAAATCCATTTGTTGCCCACTACATTCTGATGAGAAGAAGCTGGAACTAAAGTCCAGGTATCATTTTTCATTAGAGCAGCATACTCCGTATCTATAGCCTCCTTCCGTTTAGGATCATTGAGAGCTATTTCAGCTTTGGTAGGAATATCACTAGAGTCATTAGAAGCATGTGCAACAAATGCTTTTTTTTCTCATCTCATCCTTGGCTCCAGTTATCATATGATGTGTGTTTGATAGACTACTAGTATTGGGAATAGGTGACTGAACCAACATATGACTATCAGCAGGAGAAGTAGGAATTAAAGTGGAAACAAAAGGAGAATTGTTGATACGATGTGAAGGCACATGAACTGAAGAAGACTCTGATGATAAGGTATTAGGAGAAAGTAGAGGAACAGAAAACACTTCTGATGATGAGAAACCATCTCCTGAAGTTGTAGTAGTAATTGGAAACAAGACTGTTTATGAAAATTCTTTTTCATTGAACTACATTTCTTGTTGTAAATGTCATACTAGCAGAATTTAAACATTTATACCATTTGTGGATGGAACTGTACCCTTGAAAAAAACATTTTTCAGACCTAAACTGGTATTTGTTATTGTTGTAGGGCCTCAGATATGGGAAACATGCACAACCAAAAACCTTAAGTAGATTATAATCAAGAGCACTTTTATATAACTTTTCATAAGGATACGCATCTTGCAAAACTTTTGTAGGAAGACGATTGATTAGGAATGAAGCAGTTTCAGTAGCATCCCACCAAAATCTCAATGGTAACCCACTTTTGGCCAACAACACTAGACTCGTTTCAACAATATGACGATGTTTACGTTCAAATTTCGACCATTTTGTTGAAAAGTATGAGGACAAGAATGTTGGAAGAGAATTCCATGAGAATCAAGAATAGGTTTAAACACACGAAACTCTTATCCCAATCGACTAAACTCTTTTAACAAATAGTTTGAAGCAGATTTTCAACCATAGTTTTGAAGTGCAAAAATGCTTTTACAACATTTGACTTCAAACGTAATTGGTATAACCAAGTAAATCTTAGACAAATATCCACAAAGTGTATGTAGTAATTAAAACCACCAACATACATAACAAGAGATGGCCCCATAAATCAGTATGAACCAAATCCAAGACATGTGAGGATTCAAAAAATGGTAAGGCATGTATCTTCCCCGACGGACTATGCGAACAAAATTCATTGACAGTTGCAACAGGTAAATGCGATGAGTATGTAAAACCTGACATAAGACTCGATAAGCAGGATGTCCCGGTCTAGAGTGCCAGAGACTCGACAAACCTTTATTAGAAGTAAGAAAAGTAGACTGATGACCAGCAGAATGCTTGGAAGGTCCGATTATTCGATATAAACCATGATGAAGAGTGCCATGAATGAGGACTTCATTCGTTTGAATATCCTTCGCAAGACAAGTATTACAATGAAACTCAATTAAGACATTGTTGTCACGAGTTAACTGAGACACGCTCAACATATTTTTTCTAATGTTAGGAACACACAATGTATTGTGAATGATAGACTACCATGAGCAGATGAGATTAATTCAGTGCCACTAAAAATTGGTAAGTAAGCACTATGACCAACCATTAATGACTGTTTACCTCCATACGACATGCAATTGCCCAGCTGAGAAGAGTCAGACATGATGTGAGATGAAGTACTACTGTCCATGTACCAAAAGTGATCCCGAGTTGGTTCAACAACACCAAAGAATGAATTCTAAGAATACTGAGTAAAAGGACTGAACCGCATCTATTGTGGAGCTTGATTGCCATTGGATTGTGACCCATATACTCTATGTGTGCTGGAAGGTAACACACTGCAGCTGAATTCCAAATTTGCCACAAATTTGATAGGTGGGCTTATTATTATTTGTGAACCTAAAACTACCACGACCACGATTCCGACCTCCTCTTCCTTTGTTACCAGAACCAGTAGTACCATATATATTGCTTGTAACCTCATTTCCAATACCATTTGTGGAATTCTGGACATTACTGTATGATGACTGACCTCCAGACTTATGATTCTCCTATTTAACTTCGGCAACATTTACAGAAATAGTCGTGTCTTGTAATGATAAGGAATTCAATCTTTAACTCATACTGTAATGCTCTAATGTGCTATCAAAACTCAACAGATCAGATTGAAACTCACCCTTAAGTGAGAGCTGCTTGACGTTGAAGTATCGAAGTAATTGCTAAGTACTCTACATCTAGTCCCAACAAGCAGTTAGATATGAGATCTTCAACACTCACCGGAGATCCAGCCATCGCTAAGTTATTTGCAATGCTTTTCATCTTTAACAAATAAGCATGCATCTTTCGAAGTCGATGAACTTGCGATCTATTATTTGCTCCACAATGTTTTTCAATTGCCATCCACAGCTGATGAGCTGTTTGTTTGGTATTTAGCTTGACAATATTCGATGCAACATCTTTAGAAAATGATGTAATCAAGCATCCATACAACATGCGATCTCTACTAAACCAGAACTTGTGTGCAGGATTTAGAGTTCCATCCTCTAACACCTTTTCTAGACAAGGTAAAGTCCCAAATAAATAACCATCTAAATCATAACCTTCTATAACCACTACCATAATTTCTTTCGATAATAAGAAATTTGTAGCATCAAGTTTCATTGTAATGAACTGACTTTAAAAATTATCGAATGGAGAATTTGTTGAACTTTAATTGCTTTGAGAGACTATAGATCCTAGTTGTGCTGAAGTTGATCCAATCGCCAACTTCCCTTATTCATCAACAATGACTTCAGATCTACTCTTCAAACTCATTGATCCGTGTCTCTTCATTTCAGATTTATATCGATTCCACCTATTCTTGACAAATCTTTTCCAGAATCTCAGTTTCTTCTCATATCTAGAAATCTAACGTATTTTCTTTCACAACAACACAGATCATCAGATCTATTTTTCAATCCTTCCAATTTGTATACTCAAACACTAGATATATCTTTCTACCTTTCAAAATACGAAAATCAAGAATTACGAACCTTCGATGTGTAGATCTGATATCTGTTGTCATAGATCTCGCCACCAACCTTCAATTTGAAGTACCACACGCTTGATCGATCTTATTGGCGTTAGCCTAAAAGCTCTGATACCATGTTAGAATACCTACAACATACAACCATTGCTAGGGTTTCAAGAACCCTAGTTATGAAGTGAATGAACTCAAGTTTCTTTATTTGATAGAGAAAGTGAAACTGATTCTCATTTATATATCATGATCAATACAATCTCAACCACTAATTACAATACACCACATATCTCTATGTCATATCCCATGACTTTCACCCTCTCATACTTAACACGACAGCACACTTAATGATTTACTCTTACAAAGTGCAATCATCTTCTTAAAAGAAGATAGGGTACTCGACATTTGCCCATTGTAAGCTACTACAAAAGCAATTAGATCCAAATTAGAAAATCGAATATCCACTCACTCCCAAAGCGGCCAAACTCACATGTTTCAATGTGTATGATCCCAACAAATTAAGGCAACCTTATAAACCGCATATGGAGAAGGACCAAGCTATGCTATCACACTTGTTTTACTAGTAGTGAAAATGAGATAATCTTGCTTATAATGAACTAGTATGTGTACCACAAGCTTCATGTCGAAAACAACACTATCAACATAAGCTTTTCTTACTTCATCAAAACCACCATGAAGGAAGACAAAATTAGACTCCATGATCATAATAACTTTTGTTGCCAAAATTTGAATACACTGGTCTATGTGATCAGATGCGAGCAATAAGTGGATATCTTCTTCAGCAATGCATGTGAAGCTATCTATATCGAATAGCATCCCAATAAAACTGCTTATGAAGGCAACGTTTATCTTGCACTTTTTCCTTACACTAAGAAGAACCAACCACCATAGTAGGAGGAATAAATTAGGCCCTAGTTTCTCGACCAACACTTCTCTAAATAACTCCAAGTAGTTAAAATTAGCTACAACAAAAATGTATTCAATAATTCTCATTGTCAAAGACCCCAAGTCTCTCTCAGTAATTTTTTCAAAGACATTCAAAGCAATACCGGACTCAACTTACTGCACATATAGAGGATTGGAGCAGTTCAAAGAAATTGAAAATTAATTCACCACCCATGAAAAATAACCCATTAAAGCAAAGAGCAAAACTTGAAAAGAGTAGCGAATTGAAAAATTGGTTGCAAGCTGTAGAACTACATTGGTCATATAAAAAGAGTGCCGCACCAATTACTTAAGGCACATCGTTATTAAGGGTATCAAATGCTTTTCTATGGCACCCAAAAAAATGAGGTGAAATGCTAGAAATACCCCTACCTAAAATGAGCACCCCATCGCACTCCTTCAAAACCAATGATCAAGGAACCACATCCCCTTCCTTTGCTCATTGAAGATAGGCACCCCACCAAATCTCCAAAACCCTCACTCTATGTTCCCTTTCAAGGCTCTTAGCCTCCCTGCTTCTCACTCTCTTGTTAATTTTTGCCTAGCTCTTTGGTTTTGGCTTCATTTTAGGGATGATTCGATAGATGCTAGGGCTCGGGTTTTTGGATTCGATCTTGCGGGGAGTCAATTCGAATGACAGAAGGTATGTTCTTAGTTGATTTGGCAACAAATGGTTTATGTTAGTTGATTATTGGTCTTTGGATTGTGTGTTCTTCATTCACGGGTTTTGAATCTGGAAATCCGTGATTTTTGGCCACCTAGGGCGGTAACTTATGGTGTATTCTCGGCCATTAGTGCCCGAGATACAAAAGTTGGTTAAAAATGCCCAAAATTAGTATCGGTAGCCTGATGCCAAGACTATACTATGAGTCTCAATTTTATATGAACAAGTTTACTGTTTTAGAATTTTTCTTGCAGATAAGGCACAACTTGGTTGATATACACCGAGACTAGACCTTTCGTCTCGGTTATTACTAAACGAGACAATTCTTCATAGTCTCGGTTATATCTTTTTGAGATTTAAAGATGATTATGAATTTTATTTGTCTCGGTTGTACCTAACCGAGACAAGTATATATTGTTTCATTTACAGGCTACCGAGACTTGTCTGTATGTCTCGGTTACATGTTGCCGAGACATAGTTTATGTTCTAGGACCTGTTCAACCGAGACTTACTTTTTACACATATTTCATTGATTTTAGTTTGAAATTGACTAAATTTCCTTTCTTTTCAGATATGGCTCATTCCAAGGCAGTTGTCACTTGGGATGAGACTGGAAGTGAGCCGTTAGGAGGTGCTCGTGGTCATGGTGGTTGGTGGCCCCAGACCGCATCTTACGGGAAGGAGAAACAAAAGATCGATGTGAACAATAATGCACCAGTGACGAGTAGACGTGCACGAAAGGGAATTCTACAGGATGAGGGTTCACGCGTTGTCAAGCATTATGAAAGGGATCTAATCATTGCTCGCGGTGGAACTGAGGGTGAAACCTCCAAGTCTTTTGTGGACTCACTTGGGAGTGAAAAAAGCAAAGAAGGTTTGTTTTAACTTATTGGATTTTGTATTAGTTACTTATTGTTTACTTGGTTAGATTTTTGTTGATCTCTTTTCTGACAATTGTTTTGTGTTTACTTTGTGAAAATCATGTGGGTGGTACTAGCTATGGAGAAGGAAACTGAGGGACACGAGCCACTCGAGGCACTCAAAGCGACCAAGGGACCCGAGGTGGCCGAGGCACCCGAGTCACCAGAAATGAAGAAGAGCAATAAGAAAATCCATTTGCTCCTTTACTTGATGGATCGATAGACCGAAGTTTATTGTTGAGCTTCAAACATCACATCGCAAATGCAATTAGGGAACCTTAAGTATGTTATATCCATTAGTTTTGTTTCACTTTATTCTTTTAAATGTTATATTATATGATGGTATAAATGATGCTACTTTCATTTGTTGTTGCAGCATCGACCTAAGTTGAAGTGCATCAACCAAGGGGCTCAAATCCAAGAGTGGTATTTGCAATCATGCCACCCCGACACTGAGGGTCTTTAGATGATTATCTAACACTTTGGGTTGACTCCGCTCATTGATTGTTCATACAGGAAGGGCAATAAGGAGTTGATCTCTACATTTCTCGAGCGGTGGCAACTGGAGAAAATACATTTGACATGCCTTTCTGTGAAGTGTCTATCACTTTGGAGGATTTCAGCATTGTAATGAAGATTTTGGTGCTGGGCAAGGTCGTGGTGGTGGAAAATTCTTCAAGATCCACCGAGAACTCTCGCAAGGAAGCAACTAAACTAGTTTCAAAGTTGCTTGGTGTTACACTTGAATAGCGGAGGATGAGGTTAACATCACTAGGGCCCTCACTGTCCAAAATGCTTGGTTGAAGAGTCGGTTGTTCCCGACTGACAAGTTGAAGCCGCTTTATTACCCTCCCGTGCAATGCACCGCATAAGCATTCTTGTTGTACTTCTTGTCTTGCACTTTCTTCGTTGAAGGAACACGGGTCTCAATTGCATTGCTCAAGCTACTGAAGAATTTAGACGATGTCAATAACTATGCATGGTAGCTGCTGCGTTGGCGTACTTGTACCGTCACCTTGGGTCAGCCACTAGATTTGAAGTGTCATAAATTGTCGGATACCTTACTTTGCTTGAGGTAATTCTTGTTAATTTTATACATTTTTAATTACTTATTATTTTAGCGATACTAATGTTTATTTCTTGTTAAGGATGGGTGTACGAGACCTTCAAACTCAGGTTTTTTGTCTCAAATGCCAAGCGTATGGATCAATTACAACCTCATGTTTCACGATGGACCAGAAACACGAGATGGTCAATGTTGGAGACAAGTTAGCTTCACTTTGGAGGACATTGGATAGACTAAGGCCAAATGAAGTACGTATGCTTCTTTAATTTCTTTCAAATACTCAAGTGGTACTTTATGTGTTACTAATACATGTTTACTTCACTGGTGTAGGTGACGTGGGGCTTGTACGTTGATATCGTATGCGGATAGTATGGTTCACCCGATGGCGTTCTACGATGGGACCTTGAAGTATATGGACATCATTGAGCTATACCATCTGAAAGGTTCCTTAGACAACTCGGTCATGTCCAAGGTGTACCTAGCCCTTCGTATAGCCCTCTCGAGGCATCATGAGGCCTATCTACACTCAAGTACTTCGTTAAGTAACAGTTCCAACCTAAGCACTTGAGAGGTGGTGTAACAATCTGTTGGCCCCTGAAGGCCGAGGTAAGAAGGCTCAATTCGAGTTCATGACAACATCAGAGTATTTTCCTTGGTTTCTACGTGTTTCACACCAGTTATAGAGAACCCGTCTAATGAGGACGATGTTGATGTCGCCTGTACTATTACTGATAATGAGGAGTTTGAGGTATGTCGTTTGTAATGTTGTTTACATAAAGTCATTTGATTTCTTATTAGTTCCTTTGGGCCTAAAATTACATAATTTTATCTTGTTGTTCTTTAATAGTGGAACCGCCGTGAGTTGGATGTCGCATTGAAGTGGATAAATTTGCCAGACGAGGAGTGTATCGTTAAGTCAGTGAAGAAAATGGCAAGTGACTTCGTGAACTTCTTGTCGGCACGATTCTCCCCACGACCACCACCACCACTACCACCGCGACCACCACCGCTACTACCACGTCACCGCTATCTGAACTTCGAAGGAATCCCAACACGATAGCGCGGTAACCCAATCGAGGTCAAATGATGTTCCTCGCCCCGATGCTCCTCCTCCCAACCACATGCTTGGCAATGAATATCAGCAGAAGGTATTTAAGAAGAAAAAGCATTCCGAGCCCTCCTCAAAGCAATGAACTATTTTCCATGCATTGTAATGTTATTGTGTGATTGTTTTTAAACTATTTTGATGTTCCGAAATGTATGAACACCATTGTTAACTTATTGGCATGTTTGAAAAACTTATTTGAAGGTTTGATGTTAATGGATTTGTTTGAAAGTGCATTGTGGATTGGTTTGTTGTGTTTGTAGATTGGTTTGTTGCCTTTGTGGCTTGGTTTGTTGGTTTGTTGTCAATGGATTGGTTTAAATTCATTTCTACCTGTATTTGTGATGTCTTGGTACCACAGGTGCAAAACCTTTAGTTTATTCTCGCTCCTATCGTTCCATAACTAAGCATGTGTATTACAGACTTACATTACTGAGAGTAATACGCAAGTTACGCAATGGAACAGCCTCGTTAGGGGATAGCGACATTCATCATAAAGTCTCGGTTATAACTCACCTTGACTACAATTGTAAACTCAATAGATATTGACCGTGACAGTTGATTATAAGGATACATTATACTGTCTTGGTAATGTAAAATCGAAACTTAACGTATTATTTCGATAGGAAGCAACCGATAATACTATTGTTGTGTCGGTTACATGTCACGAGTCATAAGTGAAAACAATCATATTACATATTGAAAGAAACTTCTCGAGGTTCCTCACCGAGACATTTTGTAAATTACCGCTATGCCCTCTTGAAACTTAAGGGTGAGTCATGGACCTGGTTGTTCGAGACTTATTCGAGACTTACATTTTTACGAATTATGTTTATGTTGACTACATAAAGGTAACTCGTTAAAACCATAACATATCCATCAAGACAACCAAGAAGCATACACATTGGACAACCATCAAGCATACACATTAGAACTTTAGTTTTGATGATGATGAACTAAATAGACATTAAACAAACCATAACATATCCATATTACACAACCATGAAGCATACACATCAAAACTTAGAGAACAACAAACTTTGATACATATTTCTTTGATAGAATCTCTTGTACTATTTATGTACATAAATACAAATGTAGCTAAGGCGAAGCTAAATCTACTACGGATGGCGTGTCTTGTTGAAAATTTACAACCAATACGATTTCTAAAATTATGAATCCATCACGCCAACCTTTAGCGCACTCCTCAGCATACCTTTCCCGCAATGGATATAATGATGGAAGTGGTGCATTCATATTCAACTTCACCTGTCAAATACAAAGTACAACAAGAAGTTATTATCATATAACTCAAATTTGATAAAAACATGTAAGAAATAATGTACAAACTTACCCTAACCTAATGGATGTTGCTATCATTAATCATGCCAATGATAAGCCAACTATCAAAAGATGGCAGTGGGACATTTCGTAGAGGAAGAAATGTCGGCAACTATCATGCAAGAGGTTTACTAGAATGACATTAAAGGCCGTTGATATTAAGAGCCCCATGTCCCGAAGTGTCGACCTTTCGTCAAAAGAGGCCCTAACCCGATCATCCGGATATTGCACGGTAGCCTTCAGCCTCTCGTAACTCATTCCAAACACTTCTTGCCAAAGAGTTTCATACCCGTTATCGCATCAAACATCCTTTAACGTACTAACCTCCAACTATCTACATCGGGGAGTCCAAGCCTGGAGGCAACACATCGATATCCACAAGTAACATCGCTCGTTACATCAATAGTGCTCTCAACGTATGGCTACCAATCCAGTTGTTTGCAGTGGGAATAACCAACTTTAGATACACCTTGAGACACCCAACGTGTCCTCCATGTTTTAGGCACCACTTTATTTATGATTCATCCTCGCACTAGAAACCTCTTTTTTTGGTAGTACATACTCAAACCCACTTAGCAATCTTGTCGTCGAAGTATCTTCATCGGGTTTCCTCTTTGATCATTTCTTCTTTCTTTTGTTCATCAAACTTACAACTGTAGACCCCAGTATCCTTCCCTTTGTCTTTATTTTGTAGTGGGACAACCCTCGGTGTGGATGAAGTCCGACTAATCTCTCTGAGCAGCTAAATAATTTTGATGCAATCATCCTCGTCAGTGCTAGAATGATACTTTTCCAACACTTTTTGAATCTCATCGTTCACATTGTATCCGGTCGATCCAAAACATTGTGTGGTACCATACTTAACTTTCGCCAGTATACATGAATGTCCTCAAGTGGGATGGGTGAACCGGTCATTTTATGAAAGTTTTTCTCGTGTGCACAAGGTAGACCATACGTGGTATGTATGTCACAACCACAACGAGTAGAGGCATGTCCAACATCCTCTCCATGTTCCGTTTCATCTCTAATCAATTTAAGCGCCTCTTTGAGAGACGTATCTACGCAATCGGTGATACAAACCATCAACATATTCATGTTGTACCACATTCAAACCGAGCTCAAATGATGTCTTGATGTTGTTATGCTGGATCCTAAGAAGACCATCTACTACACCCCACAAAATTTTAAAATCTTCTTGACTGTTGCCAAGATGTAGCTTTAAAGTTGAATGCACAGACTCAACCCTCTGCGTCGTGGTCTCCCCAAAGTGCATAATTCAATTGGTCCATGCTGGTACAAATTTTTCCTTGTAGTACTTCACCCATGTGTTATTTAAGTAATCAATAAGACCCTTCACAGCTCCGAACTCATATCGTAAGTCATTCATTATAAGTTCAAATGATGCCTCTGACTTGGCATACAACACATTAGTCCACCTATCCATGAAACGTGTGAAGCCTTAATTATCCCCAAACATCTTCTTAGTCTTGGTCAAAACAACTTTGTTGATGTGCCAAAAGCAAAGAAGGTGAGACGATGTTGGAAATACTTCTTCGATTGCACTAATCAGACCTAACTCTCGATCTATAATTATCACGTCAGGCTTAGGCCACTCATCCAATATAGACCTCAAGTTCTCAAGTGCCCAAACATAATTGACATTAGTCTCTGATGATATGAAAGCAAACCCAATTGAGAATGTCAAATGTGTCGAAGTGATTCCTACTATATCCAATAACGACATCCGATACCTATTAGTTTTGTATGTGCAATCCATTAGAAGAACCAATAAGAAACATCATAGAAATTTGATTGAATCAGGAATTGACCAAAATAAGTTAGTCACGACATTCCTGTCGAGATGCTTCCTATGTCATGACATCTACTTATTTTTCTCCAATATGTGCGATTGTTGTTGCATTTGAGTCCTCCCACCTGAATCCTCAATTTGATATTTTTGTCGTGCATTGTATATTGTATGCATAGTCGAAACATTATTTACATCCTTTTACTTCAACGTGTTTAGGATATCCCTTGGCTTCATATTCCCTTTAGTTATCTGCACCGCAACCAATTGCTCACCGTAGCCAATCTTCCTGCAAATGAGTGGTCGTCCAAGTTGTTGGCGGGGTCGTGATTGTGCCTCCCACACATGACATTGACGTACCACAAAGAATTCGCATTTTCCTTGATTTTAATAAGGAAATGGCACCCACATTTCTTGGTACCAGTTAGAGTCCTTGTATTTTCCTCCTCCTCTTTAGTTCTTGGTTTCAAAGCAAGTTTCGTGGTTTTGGCTTTCCCTAGTCTTTGTGACATTCCCCTAAATGTACCGGACCTCTCACATGCAAGTTTGACCCTTCCCATGCGCTTAATCCTTCCAGCATCAAAGTGCTTCGTTACTAACACAAACTTGTTCGCATAACCAATCATTTGAAGCCATGAAATAGTCACTTCTCTATATGGGAATAGGCTACAAGGAGCAAAAACATCCTTGTAGTTTGGAAATAACGTGGAAACTGGCATTACCTGCGACACAAACATTGAACCATAAGGACCCATCACCAAGACACAACAAATTCACTAAAAAAACCCAAAAAATAAATTCTTGGTAGTACAAGCCCGAGACTTAATATGTCGTATCGGTCATGGTCAACCGACACTACTGGAAGAGTCTCGGTACCATATGATCGATACTCTTCAATATGTCTCGGACACCCTTTGGCCGAGACGTTAGGATTAGTTTCAACCCCCATATACTGAGATTTATTTCCAAGTCTTGGTCTTGCGAGGCCGAAACAATCGTGACCGTGCAAACAGATGCCAAAATGAAAAAAAAAACAAAAACAACAACAAATACCTCTTCTTGTACCTCCTCTTGCATCATTGTGGTATATTCATCCATTTTAGGCTAAACATAACTTCAGAATTGCCTAATCTACCAAACCCTACAATGAAAACCCAAATAATCAATGTCACTATTTCCAACACAAAAATAATTGATTCTAACCTTTATATTGTAAGACCCCACCTATTTAGGACATCTGACCGATCTAGATTATCTTAATCCCTTGATAATCTAGCAGCCTTAACCTCTCCATCAATTAACAATTAAAAATAAGATCTTATAATCTTCAATTATAAAATATTATTAATCACTAAGAATTGTAACCTTAAAGTAAGTTTAAATGAATTCAATAATTCTCAAGATTTTGCAAAATTTTTTCGATAGCAACTTCTATATTTTTAAGCCTATATCGAAAATTCAGGCCTTCAAAAATCTTCGACAAAACCTGCTCAGCTTTGGTGGAAATGCTGAAGGACTCACAATCCACCACATAAAAATATATATTGCATTCATAAAAATTATTTATTCATTCTAACCTTTTTTAGGTTTTCAAAATCCTTAAACCATTTACCTTAGTTGCACAACATTTCATTCCGTCCCAACACAGTTCCAGCTGTTCCAAAATAGATCCTAATCACACTTGAACCCAAAAATCCATGTATACAATATGTTATATTAAGAAATAATACATACATAGAGAAAAAACTAAACAAGTCGTAAATAGTCGAAAAGCTTTCCCTTTCCTTTGTCGCCGCTAAAACTTGTCATTGTTCAATTATAAAAATTTGATAATGTCAAATAAGTAAATCCTACACTATCCAATACACCTGTAATAATCAAATATATAATAATCCAAGAAATTAAATGGAGAATATAATCCAAGGAATATCAATATTACCGTGAATTCGTCTCATTTTTGTTATTTGACCACAATCAGATAATGTTCTCCGAAAGTGGTAAGTAAAAAATAATAAGGACTTATGCTCGGGGAGAATGACCAAATGAGTCTCGTTCCTCGAGTTTATTAAAGTATGATATGGTTTAACGTGATCTCAAGATAATCACGTGATGCAAAGTATCGTTGACTCCAAATTTCTCAAGCATAATATAGTTCTACCAATACACAGTCAAGTAGACACTATAAGTTTTACCCTGTAATACACGATCATGTAGCTTAATATACCCTGTGCACACAGTCAGGCAGCGCTAAATAGTTCAACCTTGTAATACAGTCAGGCATACACTATGTAAGGAGACTCGTAACACCTTATCCTCCCAAACCGTGTATGCATGTGCAACAAAAATGCGATTTCAAATATCAATGCAATTTATATGAAACTATAATCATACAATGTAAAGGTTACTAAGGGATTTACTTAACCTCGCAAATGCGATATCGCAACTCCCTTGCGCTCCTAGTCGATAAATTAGCCACACAGCGCTCCAATCATAGTCTTACAATTCATTAATACGTCCCGTAAGCCTCCACAACAACTTCACCATTTTTTTTCAATTATTTGCAATTTAATCGACCAAATCGCATTTGGAAACCACTTAAATCTTTCCAAAATAAATTCTCCAATGCCCGAACTTCATTTTTGACTTAAAGGTATTGTTCGACATCGAAAATTATGTTGTCTAAGCTTAAATATAACTTTTTCAACTTTTTTAAATATTTATCGGTTGTACTTGACCCAAAAACCCCGGAATCCCTCCAAATCCATTCTTCGGATGTCCAGATCCCAATTTTGATTTGAAATTGTGATTCATAATAAAAAAATTACCCTTAACTAGGCTTTAAAATAATTTTCCAAATTTTGAACATTTTCGGGTATCATAGCATGCACTACGAGAACTCATAAGTTTAATTCCCCGGTAGTTTGAGCAAGCTGGAAGTCTATCAACCAATGAAATCAATTGTGAATTTGCAATCATCAAGCGGATAGGTGCTCTAATAGGTCATGTTGAGTTAGTTAGGGTGAGAGTAGACAAATCTAAATGCGATGAATACATCTCTTGCATTGCAATAACCCAACAAACACTTTTACTGCCTTATTTCTAATTTTGTACCAATTTTCTTTTAGTCTCCTTCAACGATCGTAATTGATTTCTCTAAACACTTAAAAAAAAGAGACTTAGGCAATTCTCTTTTGCAGGTGCTTTTGATCGGCATCAGTTATTTTAAGCACACCTAACACGTCGTATGGTGAACATTTCTATTCTTCTCTATGGTTTCTACACAGCTCATTGAGACACTAAGCCTTCTTCTTTATCTTTCATCAGTGATATGCTCCTAATCTTTGCACACATAACATTATTAACGCAAAAAACATTATTTCCTTGATAACTATTGTTAAAATTTGACTTCTACTCACAAACTCGCAAGTCTCAATTCAATCACACCAACCATTGCCTTGGTGTAGTGGTTGAAACTTGCTAGTTGTTCACTTGGGACTTTATAGGGTCTCAGGTTCGAATCTCCTAATTTTTGGAGGAATCTCTTGTAGGGTAATGTGACGCCCAGCTTCCCACAAATCGGGCCCCGCCTTCGCCTGACCTACGTGGACCCCATCAACCCCTGCAAGGTCAACGCAAGCCTAGTCACCTCCTAACGATCGCTTATTAGATTTATCAAGATTCGCTGTCTTAATTTAGTAAGGTGCAAATAATGCGATGAAATAATTAAAGCAACTAATTTTAAATAATTTAAAGTCGGGACAAGCCTAAATGTGGAAATCCTACAAAAGTGATCTCATATCATGTGACAAAAAAGAAATCATATACATGTATCCAATGCATTTCTCAATCCCATAAGCCAAAAGTATACAAACATCGGTATATAGTTCATAATTATATACAAAACAACAAAAATAACCTACAACGTAAAGAGAGGAAGCCGACTAAAAGTAGTTCCGAGGTAATCACCAAGTACGTGCTCCTTTCCCTTACTACTTGAGGGACTTGTAATTGTCACAAAAAGCGAGAGACAATTCCAGCTTAGTAAAGCCGAGGAGTTTCAACGTATTTCATGAATTCCAATCAATAAGCCAAAAGATCAAGCGAGAATGTAAATAAACATGAAATAAAGTAATGCATGATAAACAGGCTAAAGAAATAAAGATGATGAATGAGTGCCAAAGAAACAAGGGGAAGGGTGTCTAAGCAGTCTAAATCCATCAAGCTGCGAGCCTGCGGCCGCAAACTTGACTTCCTAGAACTGTGGACTAAGTCCGCGAGAGATGGAGAATAGTCCACAGAGGTGTAGACGGTTGACCCGAACACTGCACTCGCAACTAAACTCAAATATCCAATAAACATAGGGGTGTAAACGATAGCAAGTCGAACACCGCACCCGTAAGTACCTTCCTGACACAGTTTGATCCCGAGACACTCGCATAATGAGAATGGAAATCCAAAAAGGGTTTAATTCAAAAATTCATCACAAGGAAAAGGTAATGAAATCAAACTTAACATCTTACTGATTTTCTTGCAAAGAAATAAGTGAAATAAGTGAAATGAGTTACTACGGAGGCCTCTGCTGGTTTACTTACCTTAAAATGCAATAAAAGTCGCGCTACACGGCTCCCACACGCCCCGCAACACTCTCTCGATACCCAACACTTGTCTCCTAGGTCCCTAGTATCATTTAGAGTTTTTGTTTTATGTGTCTTAGAACTCATTGAGTTACATTTAATTACAATCATTGTGTCTCATATAGTTCAATTTGTAATTGACTTGACTATTTATAACTTAGACACTCTATTGTGCTCTTGGTATTAGCTACTAAGGGTTGTTATTGTGTGAGCAAAGAAATTTGACATATTGATGCTTAACAATCCCATAAAGAGTCCCACAAATCATTCCAAATCAATTTGGTGTTTAATTGTTCATTTTTATTATTTCAAGTCCTCATCGGGTACTTAGCTCGCTACTTAAAGGACTCTCGGCGTGCTTAACATTGTTCAACACAATTTATCTATTGTTTTTAGATGTTATTGAACTAATTAGGATCATTAGAACTCATTTCAAGTTGGTGTACAACACTAGTTTGCAAAACAACCCCTTAAGGACCTTTAAATGAATATTCGAAAGTTAGTTTTTCTTCAACTTGAAAAATAGCTTAAAACTCAATAGAAATTTCTAAAATTCTCGGGGTTGATTCCGTGAAGTCTATTAACTTAAAACCAAGGCTTTTGAGTAATAAAATCTCATTAATATGATGAAAAACCAAATTTGAGACTCTAAGTAAAACTTTAAGTCTTTATTTGTAAATATTGATCTCATATTCGAAGCATGACTTGAAAACTGAGTTAGACACGCCGGAAAATCACGAAACTCAATGAACACCTTTATTATTATCCAATAACATGTTGTGGAAATTTTGGTTTAATTCCGACATCATTTGATACTCGGAACACCTTAAGTAGAAAATCAGCTCATTAAGTAAATAAATTTCGCTTTTTTCAAAACCCATTTGGAAAACTATTCAAAACACCTCGAATAACTTGAAACTCTTGGAGAACCTTATTTAATATTTTTAGTATCTCAAGTTATTCTGAGATTTTGGTCATTTTTAGACTAGTGGAGATTGCACTTAATCGAGCACAATGGAAAAGTTTGATCCATGTAGCCGACCCCAGTTAATTCGGGACTGAGGCTATGTTGTTGTTGTTGTCGTTGTTGTTATAGCATGCACTACGAGAAAATACCTCAATAAAAATTCTTGAAAAATCTCAAAATCCTTATTTTCGTAAAAACTCTCAATTTCCATTAATTTATCTAAAAACCCCATTTTTCATAATTTTCCTTCTTTCAGGGATTTTATTTACTTGTTTTCTTATTTTAAAAACCATATTATTATTATTATTATTATTATTATTATTATTATTATTATTATTATTATTATTATTATTATTATTATTATTAAAAGGGGAAGGGGGTTGTCCTATTCCTCCTTTATGATTTCTTCTCTATTTCACAGAGAAGAAAAAACTATTTTTTTTAATTAGTTTGGGTTTGGGTAGGGGAACTCCCCCCTCCCCATCATCACTTTCTTCCTCATCATCTTCCTCCCTCGATCATCTTTAAAACCCAACCACACAACAACAACAAACAACTCAATTGATAATATTAAGAAAAAGAGAAGTGTTTCTCACTATTAGAGTTAATTCACTCATCATGAAAAGTGTAAAGAACTATTAAAAAAATATATCCATAATTGTTCTAAGTATCTTCACGTCCAAGGAAAGAAATAAGAAAGAAAAAATGAAAATTGAGTTTATGATATATACCCTACCGCAATGATAAATAAAATGAATGATTGTCTTCAAGGAGATCACCGAACCCAATAGCAAATCATAATTTTTTTTTATTGAATCGAACACGTGGGGGGGGGAGAAATGGGGAGATAGATGACGGTGTTTTTTCTTTTTTAAAAAAGAGAGGCGATTTTGAAGAAGAAAGTGGTTTTCAATAAAATAAATACATGAAAGTTACAAAGAGAGAAGAAAACATGAATAGAGTGGAGAGAGATAATTGTAGAGGGGAGAGAGAGAAACGTGGAGGGGAGAGAGAGAGAGGATAGAGAGAGAGGAGATAGAGTAAAGAAGTGGAGGAGAGAAAAAAAAATCATCCAAATCCCACTTTGTTAGGAAGCCTACTAATTTGAAAACTTTTGAAAACTAATTGAATTTTCATTCGCACATCTAAAATCAAAACCGCCTATTAATTTGTAGTTATCAATTAAATTACCACTTTATCCAGAATTTAAATATTTGTATCAAAACACTAAGGGGCATTGTTGGAAGTTTTAACCAAAAAGGCTTCACGGTTAACCGTTTCTGGTTTGCTATTATAATAGTATAGATAGATTAATTCACTCATCATGAAAAGGTGTTGTGAAACAAATGAAAGGAAGATTTTTTGTAATTTATACAAATAATTCACAAACAAAATTCACAAAGCAAGTATTTGAAGATTTTGATTTTTCATGTCTAAGAAAATAAACATTATTCACAAATAATTCACAAACAAAATTCACAAATTAAAGTCAATAATTCACAAACTAAATTAATTTTTATGAGATTTTAATCCAAAGCATGTATTCGAAGCTTCAAGTTTTCCATGTTTAAAAAAATAAAATAGAAAACAAAATTAATTCACAAACATTATTACTAAAAAAAATATTAGTGATTCTTAAGATTGAAATAGAAATAAACCCAATTGATAAGATTAAGAAAAAGAGAAGTGTTTCTCACTATTAGAGTTAATTCACTCATCATGAAAAGTGAAAAGAACTATTAAAAAAATATCCATGGTTGTTCTAAGTATGTTCACGTTTAAGGAAATCCGATTTAATGCAATTTTGAGCAATCAATCAATAATTAGTGGAAACCACCCATAAAATTGATTTTTTTTGTAAATTATCACATGACCCAAAAAATTTAAAAATTTGGATGGAATGGTTAAGGGAATTATTGAAAATCTTAGTCATAAATCATTGAAGGTTAAAAGTTTTTAATCAATCTATGTGGATCGCAATTCTTGCAATCAAGTCCAATGTAAAAAACTTAAATTATGAACCAACTAGAGTTAAATGGACTGGATCTAATTGGATTTGCGGATTCATGAACACCCCTAGATGTGATCAATAAATTTCATGTTCACAAAGTTTTTGGTACAATTTTACATTACACGCAATGTTGTCAAGCTCTAAAGGAGATGTGAAGGCAATGGGTTTCGTGAAGGCACTACACCTAGATAACCGAATCACTCATGTGTCCGATTTAACCTAGATTTCTAAGGTATTCAACCGGTCTCAAAAGAGACTAATCAATTGGTAGGGTCAATTGCCACTAGTGTGGTCTTATTGCACAAGGACAGGTGCTTACGACTCACTGACAAATAAATCAAAGTTTAAACAAGCGTTTGACTTCAATTGTTCAAATAATACCAAAGAAAATAAAATAATAATGCAAAGATTGAAATTAAAATATATAAATCTCACAAATCCATTGATACGCACAGTCGAACCTCCATTACAGTCTTGCCTAGGCTAGAGGTTTTAGCCTCGCATAGTTGAAGAATACAAAGAGAAAAAAGAAAATAGAAAAGAATGGGGGAGAAGAGAGTTCGCTGGAAGAGATCGAATAATGAAAAATATGATTCGATCCTTTTTCTCCTCTTCTTTCCTTCGTGCGTTCCTGCTTTCTTTTTTTCTCAGTTGTTCTCTTTCTATATCTCTTCAATATCTATATATATCTATATGTATCTATAATAATATATTATATATTAAAGTATTTCCTAACAAAACTAAAAATAGAAACTTGCTAACTTCTCTCCTTGAATCATGCAACCAAGCACATACATCGCATGTGCCTAACTATCCGCCACATCATCACTCTTGTGCCTCGCGTGTGGGCCCCACCAAATTTGCCTCGAGATACATGTTAGCGCAATTTTCGATGTCGAACGAATACGGGCATATGCATACTCGATTTCGCGTAGTTTTTCGCCCCGAATTCAATCGTGCACTCCAAAAATCCTGAAAATAATAAATAAACGCAATTAGGCTAGTATTTTGGACACTTGACAATAAAAATATCTAAATAACCTATATATAATATTACATAATTAACAACTCAGCATGTGTGTTGGATGCTTATTTGGGGTGAAATTTATTTTAATACATCGCATGTGTGTATGTTGCATATAAATATGTGCGAGATTGTGTGAACTGTATTCGCCTCGATATGCGTGTCGACGCGGGTACCGGGTAGTTGACGGGACCGAACATTAGGTCGGGGAAACTAAAACACAAAAATAAAATAAAAATGGCCAAATTACTAATATGGAATGGGTATTAGGCGGCTAGTGAAGCGGCGGTACGCGTATATCGCGGTTCGGACGCGAAATCGGGCGTCGAAACGCTCAAAAAACGAGCGAGTGTGCCAGCGGTGTCACACTTTGGTGTCAAGACAAAAAACGTCAACATCATAAACCTTATTTACACACTCCAACATCATTTCACCTCACTCACACACTCCACCCTCACCACTGTTCACCACCACATAAACACACAGCCGAGAGACAGAGGAAGGAGGAAAAGAAGAAAATGAGAGGAGGAGGAAGGCAGGGACGCGTCGGGAAGGGGTGGAGACGCCACGATCGAGGTGAGTCTTAGTCGTTTTTGTTGGGTTTCGGGTTGGCCGTGGTGGCGAAACGGGGGTTCGGCCATGGAGGCCGAACCGGGTAGCAGTGGTGATGGCAGGGGTGTCTCCCCTGCCATCAAGCTCACCGGGGTTGGGGTGGAGAGTAACCCCAACCCCAAATCCCAAAAAAAAAATGGAGCTGATCGAACCATTGCTGGTTCGATTAGATGAGGAAGATGCACACGTGCGCGGTGCGAACGTGTGCATCCCCCTTATGGGCCAGGGCCGGGTCGAGTCCGACCCGTTTGGGTCGACCCAACCCAAACCAAACTCGGGCCGGGCCGGGCCAGGGCTGGTCTGGTCCGACCCGTCTGGGTCTACCCGACCCAGAGTGAAACAGTAAAAAAAAGAGGAGAAAAAGAGAAAAAGAGAAGAAACATTTAGAAAAATTTGGAAAATTCCGAAAAAAATTGGGAAAATTCCGAAAAATATAGTTCGATCAAATAAATAGAAATTTATGAATTTCTATGAAAAATAAAATATTTGGATATTTCAGACGCGACTTTTTGCGGGGATTTGCATCGAAAAGCGCGAAATAGGCAATTTGGCCTAAAAAGTTTTAGAAATTTGTTGTAAATTTTCATGATAAATTTCATTATTGATAAATGGACATAGGTTGACATGAGTGATCAATTGGCGACCAAGGACCCAGTGGACTTGGACCCGGGGATTGATTACGGGGTAGTAGAGCGCGTTGTGAGGTTTGTAAAACCCAAAGGAAAAATATTGAGTATTTATTTTGCTTTGCATTTCCATTCAATTTCAGTATTCCTTGTGATATTTCCTATATCTATTTCTTGTTGTTGTTTGCACGGTTGGTTAGTTACTCCCACCGGATTTTTCGTTGTGTGTTTATGCATTCTAGACCATAGCATGTGTAACAGGAGTGCTCGGTGGATAACGACTCGAGGGAACTGCTACACGTGTCGGTGCGTCGTAGGTCCACGCCGGCCACCGAGAGGGATCACGTGATAGCTAGTTGGGTGCGCCCACTAGTGGGATCTTGGAAGGAAATCTCGAAGTATGGTTTAGTCTGACTAGAACAGACACGCACATTTCCACTTTATTGTTATTTATGCATGCGATGTCCTACTTACAGTTGCCTGTTTACATTCCGCATGTTTATTTAACAGTATTTATTGAATTCCATTTGCTTATTTGAATGCTCGAGGAGTTCCTTGGGATTTTACTTGATTGGACTCGTCATCCAATTTCTTCGTAATGATTGAGTGCGATCCGAGTACAAGTAAAGGCAAGGGGATCTTACGTGACTACCTCTGACTGCCTACCGTTGAGGTTTACTTGTACGTGTGCAATTATTTTTGATATTTTGATTCTTTTGGGAACTGGGGAGTAATATCATATTTTTTAGGGTTTTTCCACAGTAGGTTTTATTTAAATTGATTATTATTTTTCTACATTTACGTATAACTTCCGCTGCATATGTCATATATACACTGTACACACACGTGGGTACGAATTTCGAGACAAGAAAAAGACGGGTAGGTGGCGTAAACGTGTAATAGAGCAAGCTGGCAAGGAGTACACGGAGACAAGTCACCCCGGGGAGGCGAGGGCTGCCACAGTTGGTATCAAAGAATAAAAGAGAAAGTCCTCAGACAATAAAACTTAAACAACAAACTTAGATGTGGAAAACCCGAAGTTAGTGCCTTAGAACTTTAGTTGGGAAGTGATGTGAGGTGGGTAGAGTTAGAACTTATATGCGTGTTATATTCTCATTTTAATATATGCTATACGTATACACCTCGAGATTGATCTGGAACACATTCCCAATGCAGATCATGGATGGACAGTCGGGTACGCCAGTGGAGACTGGATAGACTAGTGATTCGGCTAGGGATGTCCTGGTTACAATGAGTATGGAGGATAGACTCTCGGCACAGGAGATACAGATGGCCGAGGTATTGCGGCTTCTACGAGAGCAGACTGCTGCACTGGCGGCACTTACTTCAGCTAGAGAGCCAGTAGCTGTGACTATACCGGCGGAGACAGCTGTTGTTCCGGTGGTACCCGAGACACCAGTTCAGGGGGTAGTGGCAGAGGCACCCACAGAGACAGCTACCGCAGTTGTCGTTCCTTTAGAGACGTCGACTCTCACGCGTCCACCCACGACTACGGATCAGGTTACTGCCACCCCCACTGCTGATACTCCTACTACATCGGCATTCATCCTAGCACCAGAGGCGAAGCTATTGCGAGAGTTTTTGAAGTTCTAGCCTGGATTGTTTTATGGAGACGGTGACACCGAGGCTGCTGGGAGATGGATAGTGTCCCATCAGTGTTTCTATAAGCTGATGAGGAACGACGAGACAATACATGCATGACTTTCAGGAGCCTGTTTGAGAGGACATGCTGCTGTCTGGTGGACGACATATACGAATACTCATCTGGAACCGACGACATGGGCCGAGTTTAGGAAGCGATTCTATGATCAGTACATACCTATGGAGGTTAGGTTGAGACTGAGGGAGGAGTTCCTATCCTTGAGACAAGGTAGTCGGACTTTGATGCAATATATGGAGAGGTTCCAACATTTGCTACAGTTCTCTTTAGATGTCGCCGGTATGGAACGCTTACAAATATATTATTTCACCAAAGGGGTTGATGATAGGATCGCGTCAGCAGTTGTCTCGACTGGAGCCACGACACTGCAGGAGATCTTTGACAGGGCATTGGCTCATGAGACATACTTACTGCAGAGAACTAGCCGACCTGTGACTGGTAGGGAGGTACAGTCAGGGCAGAGTTCTCATTCTAGTCAGAGACAGAAGAGACCGATGGATCATCCGAATAGAGACTGGAGAGATGATATACGGGAGAGGGGCCGTCGGGACGATTTTCAGGGCAGTCAGTTCCGATATGAGGAGCCACAACCAGTTCATGCTATCACCTTGGCACCAGTGGATCGACCGAGGGTACAACCACAGGAGTTCCGTCAGGGTCGAGATCAGAGGGGACATGACAGGGGTCAGGAAGACTGGGGTCAGGGTCCGAGATCTGGAGACGGACAGACGGGTAGACTGGAGAGCCGTAGATGCCACCAGTGTCGGCAGAGGGGACACTTGAGGGTGGATTGTCGGACACCACCATCGCCACGACGAGCATCAGACCAGGCCAGAGATAGAGTACATGCGTTAGCACAACCAGATAACGGGGCGACTAGGCAACTCGTTGAAGGTACATTACTTATATTTGGTCGCCATATGCATGTTATATTTAATTTTGGTAGTACTTTATTATTTCTTGCTGGACGTATTACTGCTCGGGATGGATTGGTTAGCATCCTATCATGCACGGATAGATTATTACGACAAGAGGATAGAGTTGCATATTCCTGGAATACCGAAGTTCGTATTAGTTGGATCGACAACTGACTTATCCATCACGAAAGGCCGACTAGTTACAACGCATGAGATGGAGGCGTTTGCGGCGATAGTGGAGCCGGAGGTTCGAACGGAGGTCCGGATTGAAGACGTTCCGGTGGTTCGGGATTTTGTCGATTTATTTATCTAGTGCACGACCTGGAGCTTGTAGCAATCGTCTTTGCACTTAAGACTTGGAGGCACTATCCCTTTGGAGAGCGAAGGGATCTGAATATGCAACAACGGAGATGGCTGGAGTTGCTGAATGACTATGACTTCGCTCTTGAATATCACCCTGGAAAAGCGAACGTCGTAGCAGACGCATTGAGAAGAAGTGGACTCGACAGTCGGACTGTTCTGCAGCAGATGACACGTGAGCATCACTTATTACAAGCATCATCAGTTATGTGCATGGTCGAAATTTCCGTATGACTATGGCGGAACAACACATTTGTTGTCAGTTGAGGATATCGACCGTATCGATTGAACAGGTTGCCGAGTGGTAGAGGGCTGATGGGCTCTATGAGCGGGTCAGTGGTCTGTCACGCAATCCGAAATGCACTGATTGGGCAGAAACCACAAATCGGTGTTTGAGATACCGAGGGAGATTGTGGATACCTGCGGATCAGGAGATACGGGACGAGATTTTGGAAGATGCACACTGGTCTCGGTACACAAGTAGAGCTTGAGATAATTGTTGATCACACAGGATAAATCCGACAAATTCATCAGAAGATGCGAGCTGCACAGGATAGACAGAAGAAATACGTAAATAGATATCGCGAGGGTCCGAGCTATGCCGAGGGCGATATGGTGTATCTTAAGGTTTCTTCTTGGAAAGGACAACAACGATTTGACATTAAGGGGAGATTAGCGCTGAGATACATTGGGCCATACCGGATTGCACAGTGAGTATGCACTGTTGCATATCGATTAGAGTTACCTGCCGAGTTAGCTGGGGTTGATCTGATCTTTCACATTTTCATGATTGTGACTCGCTAGGTTAAGGCCGAGACCGACGATTGATTTTGGAGAGGTGGAGATACAGCCTGACGTGACATATAAAGAGAGAGCGATAGAGATCGTTGACCATCGAGTAAAGATTCTCTGGAACAGGGATCTCGTGAAGGTCTTGGTTTGTTGGCAGCATCATAGGACGGAGGGACTCCCTTGGGAACTCGAGTCGACGATGAGGACGCAATACCCTCAACTATTCTCTGGTATGGGACATTGGTTACAGTGTAATTTCAGGACGAAATTTTAATTAGTTGGGAAGAATTGTAACGACCCATTTTCTTAAATTTGCAGACGTGGACGCCAGCTCGGATCCACATGGACGTCGCGGTAGGCTAGGGCACACGGGGACTTAGGTATGTTAGGTATTGTGTGTTGGATGCTTATTTGCGGTGAAATTTATTGAAATACATCGCATGTGCATATGTTGCATAAAAATACGTGCGAGATTGTGTGAACTGTATTTGCCTCCATATACGTGTCGACACGGGTACCGGGTAGTTGACGGGACTGCACATTAGGTCGGGGAAAATAAAAACACAAATTAAATAAAATGGCCAAATTACTAATATGGAATGGGTATTAGGCGGCTAGTGACGCGGCGGTACGCGTATATCGCGGTTCGAATGCGAAATCGGGCGTCGAAAAGCTCGAAAAACGAGCGAGTGTCCCAGCGGTGTCACACTTTGGTGTCAAGACAAAAAAAAGTCAACATCACAAACCTTATTTACATACTCCAACATCATTTCACCTCACTCACACACTCCACCCTCACCACTGTTCACCACATAAACACACAGACTCTGACAGAGGAAGGAGGAGAAGAAGAAAATGAGAGGAGGAGGAAGGCAGGGACGCGCCGGGAAGGGTGGAGACGCCACGATCGAGGCGAGTCTTAGTCGTTTTGGTTGGGTTTTGGGTTGGCCGTGGTGGCGAAACGGGGGTTCGGCCATGGAGGCCGAACCGGGTAGCAGTGGTGATGGCAGGGGTGTCTCCCCTGCCATCAAGTCCACCGGGGTTGGGGTGGAGAGCAACCCCAACCCTAAATTCCAAAGAAAAAAAAAGGAACTGATCGAACCAATGCTGGTTCGATCAGATGAGGAAGACGCACACGCGCGCGGTGCGCGCAGGTGCATCCCATCTTATGGGCCGGGCCCAGAATGGGCCAGGCTCGGCCCATGGGCTGAGCCTGGACCATTCTGGTACAAGGCCGGGTCGGGTCCGACCCATTTAGGTCGACCCGACCCAGAGTGAAACAGTAAAAAAAAGAGGAGAAAAAGAGAAAAAGAGAAGAAACATTTAGAAAAAATTTGGAAAATTTCGGAAAAAATTGGGAAAATTCCGAAAAAATATAGTTCAATCAAATAAATAGAAATTAATGAATTTCTATGAAAAACAAAATATTTGGATATTTCAGACGTGACTTTTTGCGGGGGTTTGCCTCGAAAAGTGCGAAATAGGCAATTTAGCCTAAAAAGTTTTAGAATTTTGTTGTAAATTTTCATGATAAATTTCATTATTGATAAATGGACATAGGTTGACATGGGTGATCAATTGGCGAACAAGGACCCAGTGGACTTGGACCCGGGGATTGATTACGGGGTAGTAGAGCGCGTTGTGAGGTTTGTAAAACCCAAAGGAAAAACTATTGAGTATTTATTTTGTTTTGCATTTCCATTCAATTTCAGTATTCCTTGTGATATTTCCTATATCTATTTCTTGTCGTTGTTTGCACGGTTGGTTAGTTACTCCCACCGGATTTTTCGTTGTGTGTTTATGCATTCTAAACCATAGCATGTGTAACAGGAGTGCTCGGTGGATAACGACCCGAGGGAACTGCTACACGTGTCGGTGCGTCGTAGGTCCACGCTGGCCACCGAGAGGGATCAGGTGATAGCTAGTTGGGTGCGCCCACTAGTGGGATCTTGGAAGGAAATCCCGAAGTATGGTTTAGTCTGACTGGAACAAACACTCACATTTGCCATTTATTGTTATTTATGCATGCGATGTCCTACTTACAGTTGTCTGTTTACATTCCGCATGTTTATTTAACAATATTTATTGAATTCCATTTGCTTATTTGAATGCTCGGAGGAGTTCCTTGGGATTTTACTGACTGGACTCGTCATCCAATTTCTTCTGTGATGATTGAGTGCAGATCCGAGTACAAGTAAAGGCAAGGGGATCTTACGTGACTACCTCTGACTGCCTACCGTTGAGGTTTACTTGTACGTGTGCAATTATTTTTGATATTTTGATTCTTTTGGGAACTGGGGAGTAATATCATACTTTTTAGGGTTTTTCCACAGTAGGTTTTGTTTAAATTGATTATAATTCTTCTACATTTACGTACAACTTCCGCTGCATATGTCATATATACATTGTACACACACGTGGGTACGGAATTCGAGACAAGAAAAAGACTGGTAGGTGGCGCAAACGTGTAATAGAGCCAGCTGGCAAGAAGTACACGGAGACACGTCACCCCGGGGCGGCGAGGGCCGCCACACACCCTTAATGTTCAATTGTACTAGTATCGATCTTTAGGTAAATTGAAAAACATTCAAGTGACATTGATCATATCAATTCACATGGACTTGACCATTATCAGTCTATCTTATCGAGGGATCTACAGATATCTCTCTCTATACGAGAGTGACAAATTCTATCTTGATTACAGACCTTCACATATTATTCACACGATAACCATTCACAATCTTTATAATTATCTGGTTAAAGACAACATTTCGTTGTGTCAAATTATGATGCTCATAATATTGAAGTCTATGGTAATATCAAGTCGAATGACTATATGATATACATATCACGAGTAACACCTATGACTTAATCCATGTGGTGTTCTCATAGCGGGTTGGTCTAGTATCTTATTCCATAATAAGTACTCATGATCTTTATTTGTATCTTTATACGCATGATCATAATGACCATCAATCAAGATTCACACTAGTTTTAGTTCATTATAGTTCTTAGTATAATGACCGATTAGGGACATTTATGATATTTCAATAAATACATATGGATCTTAGTATAAGGTAAACATGCAATCATTTATAATAAAATAGCAAATAAAACCTCTATTTTATTAACTAAAACTATAAGATAAGCAATGTTTGTAGATTCACCTAAGGCACATGCCTTAACATCTCCTACTTGCACTAGGACCAATCATTCATGTATCTAATACCTAATGACCTAACATGACCATCATATTTCTCTTGTGGAAGAGTCTTCGTCAAAGGATCTACAACATTGTCTTCAGTAGGAACTCTACAAATCTTCATGTCTCCCCTCTCAATGATTTCTCGAATGAGATGAAAACGTCTTAGTATATGTTTGGATCGGTGGTGTGATCTTAGTTCCTTGGCTTGTACTATCGCCCCATTGTTGTTATAGTACAAGCAAATGGGGTTAGCTATACTCGCAACCACACAAAGTTTTGAAATGAACTTTTTGATCCAAACTACCTCCTTAGCTGCACCGGACGCTGCAATATATTCAACTTTTGTTGTGGAATCTGTGATAGTTTATTGCTTCGAACTTTTTCAGCTCACTGCGCCTCCATTCAAAGTAAACATATATCCAGACTACGATATAAAGTCATCTATATCAGTTTGAAAACTTGCATCTGTGTAACCACTTAGAACAAGCTCATCTTCCAAACTTCCATAGACTAAAAACACTTCTTTAGTTTTTCTCAAGTACTTAAGAATGTTCTTTACTGCTATTCAGTGACTTTCACCGAGATCAGACTAATATTTGTTTGCTGCGCTCAAAGCATATGATACATCAGGTCGAGTGCATAACATGACATACATGATAGATCTAATAGCTGATGCATATGGAATCATATTCATGTGCTCTCGCTCATCATTAGTCTTCGTACATTGAGTCTTGCTGAGATTTATACCATGAGACATTGGCAATGATCCTCTTTTAGAGTCTTGCATATTGAACCTATTTAGTACTTTATCAATATAAGCACTCCGACTTAAACCGATAAGCCTTTTAGATCTATCCCTATAGATCTTAATCCCAAGGATGTAGGTACATATCCTAAGTGCTTCATTGAGAAACACTTCCCTAACCAAGACTTCTGCAAGGTTAGGATGTCATTTTCAATGAGTAATATATCATCAACATACAACACTAGGAAAACAACCGCGCTCCCACAGACCTTCTTGTATACACAAGGCTTATATTCATTTTTAATGAAACCAAATTCCTTAATTGCTTCGTCAAAACAAAGATTCCAACTCCGAGAAGCTTGCTTTAATCCATAAAATAGATCTTTGAAGCTTGCACACCTTCCTAGAAGTCTCAGGATGAACAAACCCTTCAAGTTGTATCACATACACGTCCTCAAGCAACTTTCCATTTAGAAAGGTTGTTTTGACATCCATTTGCCATATCTCATAGTCATAATATGCAGCTATGATAATTAGAATTCTAATGGATTAATCATGGCTACAGAAGAAAAAGTTTCATCATAATCAACACCTTGAGTCTGTTTGAAACCTTTTGCTACTAGCCGTGCTTTATAAGTATGCACATTGCCAACCATGTCGATTTTCTTCTTAAAAACCCATTTACATTCAATGGTCTTACCACCTTCAGGTAAATCAACCAGGTTCCAAACTTGGTTATCATACATGGATTGCATCTCAGAATTCATGGCACTAAGCCATTTATCTGCCTTAAGGCTAAAAATAGCCTCCTAATAAGTAGTATGTTCATTTTGATCCATAAGCAATACCTCACTACTATCAGTAATAAGAAACTCAAATCTCTCAGGCTAATGTCTTACCCTATCGGACCTATAAGGGCCTTGTGATACCTGTGGAGGATCAATTAGTTCAAGACTTAGTTGATCTCCCACTGGCGGTTGAGTGTTTATTTGTGGTTCTTGAATTTCTTCATGACTTACTTTATTCCCACTGTTGTCTTTTGAAGTAAGTTTTTTTTTTGCATAAAGACACCATTCCGAGCAACAAACACTTTATTCTCAGCGAGATTATAAAAGTAGTATCCTTTAGTTTCTTTAGGATAACCAATGAATACACACTTAGTAGATTTGGCTGATAATTTTTTAAAAATTTGTCGTCGTACGAAAACCTCAGAGCCTCAAATCTTAAGGAAAGACAAACTTGGTATTTTCCCAAACCACATCTCATGTGGTGTTTTATCAACCGCTTTAGAAGGAACACGATTTAGTGTAAACGCAGCAGTTTCTAAAGTTTAACCCCAAAAGGAAATATGAAGATCTGCATGACTCATTATATATCGAACCATATCCGATAAAGTCTGATTTCTCCTCTTAGAAACACTATTCCATTTTGGAGTTGCTGGGTAAGTTATTTGTAAGACAATCTCACAGTTTCTAAGATGATCATAAAACTCTAGGCTTAAATATTCACCACCTCGATATGATCGAAGTGCTTTAATAGTTTTACCAAGTTGATATTGCACTTCGTTCTAAAATGTTGAATGTTGGAAACATCTCAAAATATTCACCTTTATGTTTCATGAGATATACGTAACCATATCTCTTGAAATCATCAGTGAATGTAATGAAGTACTGATAACCACCTCTAGCCATTATGTTTATAGGACTGCATACATCAGTATATATTAGACATAATAAATCACTTACCCTTTCACTGTGTCCAGTAAAGGGACTCTTTGTCATCTTGCTTAGTAAACAAGATACACATGTTTCATATGATTCAAAATCAAATAAATCTAAAAGTCCATCTTTATGGAGTTTAGAAATGTGTTTCTCATTAATGTGGCCAAAGCAACAATGCCAAATGTAGGTTTGATTCAAATCATTTGACTTGAATCTCTTTGTATTTACGTTAAGAACATGATTATCTGTGGATCTTTTCATGTTTAGAATATAAAGACCATCACACAAATCAACAATCGCATATAAAATGTCTTTACAAGAAATAGAGCATTTATTAATCGCAATAATGAAATTAAAACTATCCAAATCCAGACATGAAACTAAAATGATGTTTCTGCTCAAGGCAGTGACATAATAATAATTATTTAAAACCAAAATAAGTCCACTAGGTAAAATTAACTAATAGCATCCTATAGCCAACGCGACAACCTTTGCTTCATTTTCAACTCGTAGGATAACTTCTATTTTCTTCAGCTTTCTGCTTTTGGTGAGACCCAACATATTAATACAAATGTGAGATCCACATCCGATATCCAATACCTAAGAATCATTAGTAGACAAGTTGACTTCAATAACGTAAATACCTGAAATAGTAGTCGCACTACTCTTCTTTTTCTTTAGATCTTCAAGATAGAGCTTGGAATTTCTGAACCAATGTCTAGGTGCATGGCATAAATGACAATTTTCTTTTTTTTTTCCTTCTAGGACTATTAAGTAGAAGCAGCATGGGGCTTGACTTGTTCCATAAGCTTTGTGACAGTCACAACGACCTTGGTTACTTTAGCCTTGCTTTTGCCCTTTTTCTCAAAGCCTTTCCTTTATGAATTATCAACACACTTGCAATGGGTTTCTTGACATTCTGCTCAGCAGTTTTAAGCATTAAATGCAACTCTGAGATAGACTTCTCTATGTTGTTCATGTTATATTTCATCACATATTATGAATAACTATCATGCAATGAATTCATGATCAAATCCATAGCCAACTCTTGGCTTATAGGGAATCTAAGTCTGTCAAAATGGTCAATATAGCCTTTTATTTTCAAAACATGAGGACTAGCTAACGCAACCTTAGCCATTTTGCAAGAATGAAGGTTCTTGATTATCTCGAGCCTTTCTTGCCTAGCCTGCTATTGGAACATTTCCTTCGGCGTTGTAGCTTTGTCGTAAGCTTCCATATGTTCCATGTCCTTCTGAAGTTCAGGAACCATGGTTACCAACATAATGCATGCAACAGCAGTTGAGTCGTTGACATGCTTAGTATGTGCATCCTTCACAGCTCTTAAAGCATTGGCTGGTGGTTCCTCAGGAATAGGATCATCCAGAACATACAACTTGCGTTCATGCTTAAGAACAATTTTCAAGTTTCTAAACCAGTCAAGAAAGTTTGTCCCAGACAACTTATCTTTCTCAAGGACGGATCGCAGTGACAATGGATTAGTGTGATTTGAAGAGGCCATAGATCTACAACAAAGATTATGCAAAAGTTTATTTTAGTATAGAGGAAGAAACTCCAGCTAAATTAACAATACTCTTTAAAAATATTATGTTAATTTAAGGGACTAAAATTCATGTTTCACCTAACTCCAAGACAGCTAAGGCATGACACTTTGAATTAGGTTATTTTGGTAGGTAGCAATTACCAATTACATCATATGTAACTTTTAGTTATTTTATAAGATTATGACATCTTATGCCTTAACATGTTTTATCTCATCGAGTGCCCAAAGCCCAAAACCGTTTTGATAGATTTATCAAGTTTAACCATTTCAAACAATAGAGTTAACCGTTACTCAACTTGCCTCACCAAGATAACATAATACACTCTACGAAGACAGTCCCATATTAATGTAATCGAAGCCTTGACAAGTGTTTAAGAATGGATGACACTTGACTCAAAATTTGAAAGAGGGATTTTTGTTTGTTATAGTGATCATAATTAAATAAGATAAATAATATATATTTCAATGCGTGAATAATCACTAAAAAGTTAGGAAATCATACAAATATTGACTATTGTATGAATTTTTGGACGCTACAAACAGTTAACGGTGGTCCCTCTGGCAAGTTCGGTAAATACGAGTTTTGGATTTAAGTAGTTAAGTTTATGGGAAATGTAGTTGGAGCCGATGGAATTGCAGTAGATCATGCGAAGATTGAGGCAATTATAAATTGGCTGGAACTGACCATTGTGACCAAAATTAGGAGTTTCTCTATTTAACCATTTATTATTGCAGATTTGTACAGGATTTCTCCAAACTAGCTTCACCTATCAATAGGTTGACCCAAAAGAATGTAGAGTTTGTGTGGTCAAAGGCTTATGAAAAAGCTTTTGCTGAGCTTAAAGGTCAATTAACTATAGCTCTAGTGTTGGTGTTGCCTGATCTGGATAAAGAGTTTGTAGTTTATACTGATGCATCTTAAGTTGGTTTAGGTTGTGTGTTAATGTATGATAATAGAGTTATAACTTATGCTTCTCGTCAGTTGAGAACTCACGAGAATAATAATCCTGTTCATGATCTCGAGCTAGCGGTGATTGTGTTTGTTTTGAATCTCTAGGGACATTATCTATAAGGGGAAAGATTTACGTTGTTTTTAAATCATAGGAGTCCGAAGTACCTGTTCTCGCAGAAGGGATTGGATATGAGAAAGAGGTGATGGTTTGAGCATTTGAAAGATTTTGATTTCAGTCTTGAATACAACTTAGGGAAAGCTAATGTTGTAGCTGATGCACTAAGTAGGAAGGGAGAAGAGGCATTGGACGTGGCTTGTCATATGGCCTATGAGTACGAGTTGCTCGAGGAAGTTACATTTATGTCTTTGTCAAAACTTTCAGAATCCTATGATTTGCCAGTTGTTGCTCAGCTCAGGGTGCAAAATGTCTTTATTTAGCTAATCATTGAGAGCCAATTTAATGATGTCGATGATGAAAAGGTTAGGGAATTGGCGAGGACCAGCGATCCTCAAAATGGACATAATCTAATGATCAGAGTCTGAGATTCAGGGGTAGGTTCTAGATTCCATTGTGACTGAGATCCAAGATGAGACACTAAGGGAGTCCCACAGGTCTAGGTATTGTATAAAATAGGAAATGGGGATTCATGTTGTATATTTATTTTGGTATTTCGTTTATCTTGCAATTCTCATATCTTCTCTTGTTATTACCTGTTGTACAAAGTAATATAGATGTTTACTTATCCGACACTGTTTATTTTGTGCACACTATTATTTGGTGTTCTCGAAATGGCTTTATCAGGTTTTGAAGGTAAGGAAGCCCGAAAGGGAAAGATGAAGCTAAAAGACCTCTACTGAGGAGCGTTTTTCCCTTTGTATGTAATGAATGTTTATATTATCTTGTTTTAGGTTTTCAGGGTGAGTGCAGGACGCGAATCACTGAGGAAAAAAACTTGAGAAGTTCATGAATTTACTTGGTTTGAATTAAGTTTGAGATTTAAACAATTTACTTTTTGTATATTTGAGGTTTTGAAATAGTTTTAGTTTCAGTTCAGGTTTAGTTTTGTAACTAAGGTTTATATGTTGCAGTTCAGTTTATTATTACATATTGATATCATATTGTGAACTGGTGGGAGTTGTGAGTCTTTTTAGGCCTCTCCCCATTCTACTGTCTATTAGGTTTTTGGTGCCAACATTCCATATTTAGGGGAGGTGCTGCTGAAATTATTATAAAATATGGAAAACATTTCGTATTAAAATGAACAAGTCAAAAACTGACGTTTAAATAACAATTCTAATTTAGTTTTGGAGCAGTTTAAGGACTGATTTAATAGTCATTTTTAGGTTGAAAGTTAACTGTACAGTTTAGGTACCTAATTAGGGTAATTAGGTTAGGTCAGGGCTTAGTGAGACGGGGCCTAACAACTCTAAAAGAATGTCATTGTCAATGTCTCATGGTGTAAGCCTCAATAAGATTCAATGTCCAAAGACTAATGATGAGCGCGAGCGCATGAATACAATTCCATATGCATCAACTATTGGATCTATCATATATGCCATGCTATGCACTCGACCTGATGTATCATATGCTTGGAGCATAACAAGCAGATCTCAGTCCGATCCAAGTGAGAGTCACTGGATAATAGTAAAGAACATTCTTAAGTACTTTAGAAGGACTAAAGAAGTGTTCTTGGTCTATAGAAGTTTGGAAGATGAGCTTGTAGTAAATGGTCACACATATGCAAGTTTTCAAACTAATATAGATGACTTTAGATCACAATATGGATATGTGTTTACTTTGAATGGAGGCGCAGTGAGTTGGAAAAGTCTGAAGCAAGAAACTTCGACCAATTATAAAATAGAAGCTACGTATATTGCAGCATCTAATGCAGCTAAAAAGGCGGTTTGGATAAAAAAGTTCATCTTTGAACTTGATGTAGTTTCGAGTATTGCTAACCTCGTTTGCTTGTATTGTGACAACAATGGGACGATAGCATATGCCAAGGAATTAAGATCACACCACTGATCCAAACATGTACTTAGGCATTTTCATCTCATTCGAGAAATCAATAAGAGTGGAGACGTGAAGATTTGCAAAGTTCCTACAGAAGACAATGTTGCAGATCTTTTGATGAAGGCTCTTTCACAAGTGAAACATGATGGTCATGTTAGGTCATTAGGTATTAGATACGTGAATAATTGGTCCTAGTGCAAGTGGGAGATGTTGGGGCATGTGCCATAGGTCAATCTATAAACATTGTTTATTTTATAATTTTAGTTAATAAAATTGAGGTTTTCAGTTGTTGTTTTATTATAAGTGATTGCATGTTTATCTTATAGTAAGATCCGTGTGTATTTGTTGAAATATCCTAAATGTCCATAGTCGATCATTATATTGGAAACTATAATGAATTAAGACTAGTGTGAATCTTGATGGATGGTAATGTGATGATCATGCATATAGTGATACGAATTGAGATCATGAGTACTTGTTAGAGAACAAGTTATTGGACCAGCCCACTATGAGAACACATGGATCAAGTCATAGGTGTTAGTCATGATAGGTATATTATTTACTCATTCGACTTGAGATTACCATAGCCTTCAATATTAGGAGCATGGTAATTTGACACAATCAAACATTGTCTTTAACTGGACGATTATAGAGATCGTGATTGGTTATCATGTGAATAATATGTGAAGGTTTGTAATCAAGATAGAATTTGTCACTCTCGCATAGAGAGAGATATCAGTGGATCCTTCGATATGATAGATTGATAATAGCCAAGTCCATGTGAATTGATATGATCAATGTCACTTAGATGTTTTCAGTTTACCTAAAGATCAAAACTAGTATGATTGAACATTAAGGGCGACTTTCCATGCCTTATTTTTAATTAAATGATATCACACGACAAAAGGATATGATATATGTTATTCATTAGGTTGTATCGATTTTGATATTCATGCTATTTGGGTAGCTTGGGTAGTCATAAGGCCTTGCTAGAGACCGCTTATTACTTGTGTACCAAAATAATTTTTGGTTCACTGCCAATGTTACATGAACCTATTGGGTCGCACACAAAAATGACTTTGCGCAATCTCAATTTACCCAGAGTAATGAATTTTATATAATAAAATTAATAACTTACGATTTGTTATATGATAACTTAGAAATAGGGGCGTATATGTAATTTGTTTAAACTGTCTAAATACAATAGTTGTATTACGAATAAGATTTTAAGTGATGGCTTATCTGCACATATAAATAAAAGGGTCAATGCTTAAAACTAAATAAGAATTTTTGTTTTTGTTATTTTCGAATTTTCTAGATTTTGGGAGAGAAAGAGAACATTTTAGATTTCTCTTAGGGCTAGCACTCCAAATTGTGGCCACCGTTTGTGTGTGGATTTTATTTTATCATGTGTGGATTTTTGATAGAAGATGCCCACTTGAACCTCTTGGAAATCAAATGATCGGAGAAATAACTTACATATTAAGGGATGGTTTACTTTTGTAGATCTAGTTTAATGGAACTTATTTTCGATCCTATTGGTGTTTTTCAAAATTTGTTTTGAATTTTTCGTTACGTATGAACACCAATAACCCAACACCACGTGTAATAAAAGTCTTACTTTTGACTCTAGCTTCTGAATATTTTATTTTCATCTCGCAAACAAGAGCTTATAAGGCTAACTTTGTAAAGGTCATCAATAGATTCATTATACCTTAGCTACTTGTCAAATTTTTCAATCATCACACATTTTTGGGTATTCCTTAGAATATACAACCTATACTCCTAGTATTGTTATTAAGGACTCATAATCTCAGTACAATCTAGTTATTTCAAGTCACTAATTCACCTTTAACATTTTCAATTTGTTACTCGTGTTAGTTACTATCGTCCATTTTTATTTTTTTGTTTTTTTGTTTTGTTTTGTTTTTACTTGGGTACTCCGTAAGTTAAGTGCACGACTGTGTACTTAGTACTTAGGCAAGCGTACTCGCACATCATGCCATTTAAAGCTTTATGGTATCCAAAACCACGTTTATACATGCTTCGAGATTTTTTTTGTGACACTAAACTTGTTGTTTCCACTTTTAAAACTCACATTAAGCTCTTAAGCTTCCAAGTGTAAACGACACATTTTGTTTAACAATTTTTAGCAGTGTGATGTTTAAAAGATTTCATCTCCACTCATATATTCATGTTTCTTAGCTAGTTTAGGGTATTTCCTCATCATCCCTAGTTGTCATATCGTTCGTGTTACATGATATGGACTTTATTGTGAATTGATCTTAACTTAGGATCCCCAATTTTGGTTATCAACATATCATTGGTCTAATCCTTTAAACATCCCCTACCATTCAGGTTAGGTTCCACTTTGACTCAAAGTCTTTAATTTACGCTTCCATTTATATAAAAAATATTCTATTAGTTGGGATATCCCCAATACCTATCATTGATTTTATTATAATATCATTATCCCCGACTTATGTTCTTTAAGTCATACTAATTTGACTTACATATGTTGTTCAGATTGAAGAATTCCTTAATTTTACAATCATGTTACCAACATTGCGTACACCTCATTCATTTCGAAAACAATTTAATAAATTTTGATATCCCCAATTTTATTGGTCAATGCACCCCTATTTGAATTCGAACATTTTTTTTCTTCGAGTAGGTTGCCTTTGTTTTATAGTAATTTGACGTTATTCCCTTTTTTCCTTCAACACTTGCAACTTTCAATTTGTTGAAGCGATCCTTACATGTGACGGTAATGTCAAAGGTAGTCTTTTGACTTGGGATCTCCAATTTTTTTTGTAACTCAACCATCCTCCAATATATTGGTGCAACAATTACCAAAGTGTGCATGATTTAAGTTGTATTCAATATATTTACTCATTGATTTATTTCAAGGTATTCTTAACTTATTATTCGATATCTTGTACGTCATGTATGTTTCGATTTAACCCTCGGTTTAGGATCCTCAATCTCGATATTCACTTCATTGATTGCTGATTTAAATTTAACTTTCTTTTGTACATAATCGACCAAAACTTGATAAACGTGGTTCAATCCTTAAGAAATTGAATCCAAGTAGATTCTCAAGGAAAATAGATTACATGTGTCTTTCCTATCTTGAATTGAGTTTTCAAGTATAACTTCTCAACTAAATTAAACTTGATTTTTAATATTTGTAAGCAAGAATCATTGGCATCCTTGTGAATCAATGACTAATTTTGAAACAATGTATCATGAATTCTAACCATTCTATTAGAATTTCAAGAGTCAGTGTTACTTCTCGAAGTGCGACCACATCATTACTTCTATTTACGTATGTAGCGTAGTGACTCATTTCCCTTTCAAGTTTCGTGATTCTTGTTTAAATATCTTATTTACTACACTACAATTAATTATAGGCGCATCATACCATATATTTTCCAATCGAAGCTTATTCATCATTGCAACAATCGTTACAGAGATTCTTAAAGTGCATGTGGAATCTCCCAAAGAGTTCACCTCGGTTTTGCTTATGTCGTTCATTGTCATTCCCCCACAGTATTGTAGAACTCAAATTTCTCATCCGCTCACTGAATTCGTCAGAGAAAATCAAACTAGTGGGGAAGAAAACTCACCATAAATCTAACGATATACTATATATACAAAGTAACAAATAATCATCATAGCAAATCTTTCCTCAATATTTCCCATCCCATCCTAGGATTTATCATTTATGTATATTGAGTGGACTTTGAACTAATGTTCCATACCATTGATTCGTCTGACTTAAACTTGACCTTTAAGTCTTAAAGGCTCTACAAACATAAGTTTCACTAACCTAACATTTTTCATAGGTTTTAATACCTATGGTCTGATACGAACTGTGATGACCATTCGCCAACCTAGGGTCGGATTGCAAAGCCCAGAACACTTCCTAAGTCCAACAATCAAATCGAGCCCAAGCAAGCTGTCTGGCACGCCTAAACAACTTGCGGGATAATCATAAAGATAATATGGAAATAAAAATGTAAAATAAAATATAGAATAAATCCATATGTCTATGAAAGGACTATCAATGAGTTTTCATTTTGTGCAACCATGTAAGGTCATCGAAAGGCTCCCGAATAACTCAATTATAAGGGATATAGTATTCAAATTAGTCAAAAGACATATTACAATATAACCTAAGTTTAAAAGTTTCAAAAATGAATATATAGATAATATAATACAAGGCTTACATTAAGAGAGAAGGCTTCAAGCTATCGTCTCTCCCTTTTATCAATCTAGCGCTGATGTGGACACCGAGATATAAGTGGAGTGAGCTAAAGAACCAATGGAGCTCAATAAGAGAGAAGACTTGCTCAAACACTAAACATGAAAGTATTGCCTATAAAGTAAAAAAATTCAACATATGAAATAGTAAACCGAATTGTAAAGAATTTAATGAAAGGTAATGGAGACATGGTTCTTATTCGCAAAGGAGGTGTAAACAAGTCCTAAGGCATTTAAAGCATAAAGGTAAGTTTCATAATTCAATAAATGAGAAAGTTAGCATTCTTTTGAAACCACATCATGAAAAAAACTCACAATTCGTAAATAAATCCCATTTATTCATGCAACAGGGTCCAATAAGATATTTACCAAAAGAAATAGTAATAATTATAAGTCATTATATGCAATGCAATCTAGCTAATGCTACGAATCCAATGAACGAAACACTTACCCTTAAGGTGATGTGAACCTTTGGTAGTCACAATGGATCGTTGTGACTTCCATGTAGTTCCATCAAACCAACAGTAAGTGTTTCCAAGACATCATGGATTGTGATCACTTGTGAACTTGATATTTCATGGTGTAGACTAATATCTTTTTGGTGGGATCATAGCCACACCACTGTAATTTGTGGCGCGGACGACTCTATTTTGGGGGGCACACTTCCCCACCAACTCTACTTATAGTGTGGATCACTTTCTTTTGATGAGTATAATGCCACATCACCGCTTTTGATCAGATAACATAAGTGTTCATATCACGTACATTCCATAGATAAGAATATTCATACCATTGAGTAAATGCAACCTAATCCTATGTCTTTCGATATGAACGTGATATTTCTATTTATTTAATATTCAAGCCATACTTAAAGCATGAGAGAAGCTCCTACTTACCTCAACTTGACACGCTTAGTACTCCCGATCCTCACACGCTCGGGGCTCAATGTAAACTGCCTCACGAATCTAAATAATTCTAAACAGTAATTACTTTGTGTATCTACAAACATAAAAGTACAATAACTATAGTTTAGACTTATTTGTAATTTATTTAGGATAGCCTAGGCTATAAGAACTTATCTTATTTCATAACTAAAATCAATTAAGTCATTTACGACTCTGAATCAACACTTCAATTTGAAATCGATGATTTAAGTGAAACAAGCATGCGGTGAAGCAAAACAATGAGAATCCTATAAAACTTTGTTTTTGAACACAAAGCAAGTTTGATTGACTAATAACAATCAAATGACTCGAATCACTTCATAAGAGTCAGGTTCGATATAGAATTCTCAAATCATAGCATTTAGTCAAAAATCCATGAGTTAAACTAATTAACATCATATTTCAAGAAATCAATCAAAGTTTCTTTCATGCCTCGACTTATTCTATAATCCCATTCAAGATAATGAAACACAACCACATTTGATAATTGAGGCTAAAACATATTTTAAAAAGACTACAAGTCATATTCGAAGAATCATTTACTTAATAGCAACTTAAAATGGTTTTATCAAACCAATGCAAATAATTAACAATTATTTCAATATTTTAAAATAATAAGTGAAATCTTTTTGAAACATTTCAAAGGATTTTACCCAAACCAATGCAAACTGGCTACAATACTTTCGAGACTTGAAAGTCATATCACTAATTACTTGATTAAATTAAATCATAGAAACAATGTTCGATAAAGAATCAACGAGACTTTAAAAATCATGCTTTCTCATGCATTTTGTTAAAAGGACAAGTTAATGTCTCTCTTGACAATATTATCATACAAATGGAATGCATTAGCCTCCAAAACCATCTTCAAGGTATGAAACACTCAAAAACAATTTCAATTCGTCGATAACATATGAAACATTTTCATGAATTGCAATAACCCATAACAACTAAGCAAAATCGTCGATAAGGCTCATTTAAAATACAATTCACAAATCCAAATCCATCCAAAGCTAAATAGATGTGCAAGGGAAAAAAACCCTTAAGAATCAACTCTTCTAATTAAACCACTCCAAATTCATCAACAACTATGTATTTCTAAATTTGACTTGGATCTAAATTTTATATGTGGTTTAGAACCTCACCATGGCCTTCAATGGAGTTATCAACTCCAATTTCCCTTTGAGATTACTTGTCTAGCAAGGAACCTCTCTATCTTTCATTTCTTCTTTTTCTCCCCTTCATGAACAACGTCGTCATTAAGCCTTGTCAGCATCCCATTGTTGCGCCACTGATTTCTTCATGGCTCGCTGCATTCTAGCGTCACTTTTGTCCCGTGTTGCTGCAACTGGTCGCCTCGTCAGTCCCCCTCTGCCTGCCACAGTCACCGTTAATGGCTCCTCTTCAATTGTTGCCTATCCACTTTTGCGTTCTTCTTTAGGTGTTGTGCATTGTGGTTTTAAAGAAAAATAGGGTTTAAACCTCTTTTTTATTTGCTTTCTTTCTTTTTTCATTATATGTGAGATACAATCTCATCTCTCCATCCTACTTCGATTGAAACGACACTAATGATCAATGGTTGACACAACTCACTTTAAAGTAGATCTAAAGGTTGAGATCTGTCTCGATCACTTTAAGACTCGATAATTAACATGTTTAGCATACTCGACCTTTGTTTAGACCTTTTACTTAGCCAATATTAAGTAAATTCACAGTATAAGGTCTCATAGTCGTACGAATTCAATTTCATTATGTTATGCTAAATCGTGATAATGTATTGTACACACATTAGCACATCATAGACAAATAAAATTATAAATTACCGAAAATGCCATCAAGTCGAGACACGTAGAACTTAGGTTGTTACAATTAGATTCCATAAAATCATGTTAATTAAGGAGCGATCCATATATAGATGTAGCCTTATATATAATTTGTAAGATGTGTATATGCAAACCCCATGGATGCCGAAGATACGACTTTCATGCCAGAAGTAAGATTCAATTTTCAACATAAAATCGGAGGATCACTATTAATGATCTACCTCCTACTAAATGGAGAGCCCGATTCAATGAATTTCTCTCATAAATAAACACTCAACAAAAAATGACAAAGTAGTCATTGGATGAGATTTAATCATAATTTATTTGTCGACTATCAGATGACTTAGATAATCTTTCATGAAGCTTCAAAAATATTGGATCAGAGCACTGATGCAGAATTTTATTTCTGATTTTATTGGACTATATTACGAGTGTTTGTTGGAGAACTCTCTTTTGAAGTTTCAAGGCTCAAGCAAGAATACTATGATTTCAAATGTTGTTTTTTAAAAAGAAAACATTTGGAAAAGCATTATAACGAAATGTCCATTCGATTCCACAAGCTAAAAGGAATGGACAATCACGATCTCAAATATGTTTATATCACTTCCCCTTCCAAAGTAGCTCTAGCCAGAGATCATTAGATTATTGTAGAGAAAAGATATTAGCCAGACATCATTTAGAGAATGGTTTATACCGAGCTTTATGCCCGATTCCATCAAGAATGATTATAAGATTCCATGCTTATGAGTAGATCGACCTGAGATCATACTTAATTTGGTGCTTTCCATTGTGCTTGATCATAAAGCATGATTTTAGAAGATTGGAGTTCTTCCTGAAGATTGATCAAAAATTGCGTTTTGTATTCCCAATGCACAATATAAATGGACAGTCATGCCTTTTTGGTCTGAAGATTGCTCCATCTATCTTTCAAAATGCCATCACACTGATTTACCGGTCTTTGCCTCACTCTATACTGGTTTATATTGATGACATTATTATATTTTCTTTAGCTTAAGAAGAACATTAGAAATTACTTCATCAATTTTTTGACATTACAGAGCGATACGAGATCATGCTGTCTGAAAAGAAGAGTATTCTGATGCAACGAGAAGTCAAGTTCCTCAGATTGTAATTTCCTAATGTAAAATATGTCCCTGGATCACATTTCACATATGGAATATAGAGATTTCCTGATGAAAGATTGTAAACCAAGCAAATCAAGTAGTTAATAGGGATAGTCAATTTCTTAAGAAAATTCATCTCAAGGCGGCATAGTGGACTACCCAAGTAGCATGATTATCAAAATTGACACAACTTAATGAATAACATATATCATATTCTTTTATCGTGCGATATCCTTTGATTAAACATAAGACATGGAAAGTCACCCTTAATGTTCAATCATGCTAGTCTCGGTCTTTAGGTAAATTGAAAACATTAAGTGACATTAATCATATCAATTCACATGGACTTAGCCATTATCAGTTTATCATATTTAGGGATCTATTGATATCTCTCTTTATATGAGAGTGGCAAATTCTATCTTGATTACACACCTTTACATATTATTCACAAAGTAACCAATCACAATCTTTATAATCGTTCACTTAAAGACAACGTTTGATTGTGTCAAATTACCATGCTCTTAATGTTGAAGTCTATTGTAATCTCAAGTCGAAGGACTAAATGATATACCTATAATGAGTAACACCTATGACTTAATCCATGTGGTGTTCTCATAGCGGGTCAGTCCAGTACCTAATTCCCTAACAAGTACTCATGATCTCGATTTTCATCCCTATACGCATGATCATTACTTGACCATTAATAAAGATTCACATTATTCTTAATTCCTTATAGTTCTCAGTATAATTATCGACTAGAGACATATAAGATATTTCAACAAATACCTATGGATCTTACTATAAGGTAAACATGCAATAACTTATAACAAAACCGCAAATGAAAATCTCAATTTTAATAACTAAAATTATAAGATAAACAATGTTTGTAGATTGACCTAAGGAGCATGCCCCAACATCTCCCACTTTCACTAGGGACAATAATTTATGTTTCTAATACCTAATGATCTATCATGACCATCATGTTTTGCTTGTGGAAGAGCTTTCTTCAAGGGATCTGCAACATTGTCTTCCGTAGGAACTCTACAATACAAGCAAATGGGGTTAACAAAACTCGAAACCACACCAAGTCCAGAGATAAACTTCTTAATCCACATTACCTCCTTAGCTGCATCAGATGTTGTAATACACTTAGTTTCTATTGTAGAATCAGCCACAGTTTCTTGTTTCGAACTTTTCCAGCTCGCTGCGCCTCCATTAAAAATAAACACATATCCAAACTGTGATTTGAAGTCATCTATATCCGTTTGAAAACTTGCATCTATTTAACCATTTACAACGCGCTCATCTTCCAAACATTCATAGACCAAGAACACTTCTTTAGTCATTTTCAAGTACTTAAGAATGTTCTTTACTGCTATCCAGTGACTCTCACCGGGATCGGACTGATATCTGCTTGTTGTGCTTATGATATATCAAGTCGAGTGCATAACATGACGTATATGATAGATCTAACAGCTGATGCATATGGAATGATGTTCATGCGCTCTCGCTCATCATTAGTCTTCGAACATTGAGTCTTGCTAAGACTTACACCACTAGACATTTGCAACGACTAACGTTTAGAGTTTTGCATACCGAACCTATTCAGTACCTTATCTATATAAGCACTCTGACTTAGAATGATCAACTTTTTAGATTTATCCCTATATATCTTAATCCAAAAGATGTAGGCTGCATCTTCTAAGTCCTTCATTGAGAAACACTTCCCTAACCAAAACTTGACACTTTGAAAGTTTGGGATGTCATTTTAAATGAGTAATACATCATCAAAATATAGTACCAAGAAAACAACCACGCTCCCACTACCCTTCTTGTATACACAAGGCTCATCTTCATTTTTAATGAAACCAAATTCCTTAATCGCTTCATCAAAATGAAGATTCCAACTCCAAGAAGCTTGCTTTAATCCACGAATAAATCTTTGAAGCTTGCACACCTTCTTAAAATTCTCTGGATGACCAAACCCTTCAGTCTGTATCATATACATGTCCTCAAGTAACTTTCCATTTAAAAAATTATTTTGACATCCATTTGCCATATCTCATAGTCATAATATGCGACTTTGGAAATTAGAATCTTAATGGATTTTAGCATGGCTACAGGAGAAAAAGTCTCATTATAATCAACACCTTGAGTTTGTCTGAAACTTTTTGGTAGTTGCCGTGCTTCATAAGTATGCATATTTCCATCCATGTCAGTTTTCTTCTTGAAAACCCATTTACATCTAATTGTCTTACCACCTTCAAGTAAATCAACCTAGTTCCATACTTGGTTATCATACATGGATTACATCTCAAAATTCATGGAACTAAGAAATTTTTCATCCTCAGGGCTAGACACAGGTTCTTGATAAGTGGTAGGCTCATTTTGATCAATAAGCAACACCTCACTAATATCACTAATAAGAAATCCAAATCTCTCAGGCTGATGTCTTACCCTATCAAACCTACCCAGATCTTGTAATACCAGTGGAGGTTCAACTAGTTCAAGAATTTATTGATCTCCCACTGGCAGTTGAGTATTTATTTGTGGTTCTTGAACTTCTTAAAGACTTACTTTATTCTCATTGTTGTCTTTTGAAATAAACTTTTTTTTTCCATAAAGACACCATTTTAAGCAACAAACACTTTGTTCTCAGCGGGATTATGAAAGTAGTATCCTCTAGTTTCTTTAGGATAACCAACAAATACACACTTGGTAGATTTGACTGATAAATTTTTTAAGATTTGTCGTCATACGAAAACATCACAACCCCAAATTTTAAAGAAAGACAAACTTAGTTTTTTCCCTAACCGTATCTCATGACTCATCATTGATCGAACCAAGTCCAATATAGTCCAGTTTCCCCTCTCAGAAACACCTTTCCATTGTTGAGTTACTGGAGGAGTTAACTATGAGACAATTCCACATTTTCTAAGATAATAATCAAATTCTTAGCTAAAATATTCACCACCCTGATCTCATCGTAGTGCTTTAATAGTTCAACTAAGCTGATTTGGCATTTCGTTTTGAAATATCCAAAACATCTCAAAAGATTCACCTTTATGTTTCATGAGATATGCGTAACCATATCTGCTAAAATCATTAATGAATGTAATGAAGTACTGATAACCACCTCTAGCCATTATGTTTATATGACCACATACATTAGCATGTATTAAACCCAATAAATTACTTGCCCTTTCACTGGGTCCAGTAACTCCACCTATGTTGTACACTATGTGCGCTACATAGCCGGTCCCAAGTCCGGATAAAGGAGGAGGACTCTGACGCCTATTTTTTCATACGAAAAAATGGGTAAGTGAGGTCCCAAACTCACTTTTCATAACCGAAAAGTGGGGGAGGAGGCTCATTTTCCATTCTTGGAAAATGGGGGAGGGTTGTGATAGGTTGACAGCCAGCGTAAAACTTTTGTCATTTTTCATGAAATGGATAAAACATATATAAACGTTGGGGCGTTCCCACCTAGCGACGCGCTGCATCGGAGCCGGGTGTAGTGAGAAATGAGCAAGGGTGTGTTTCACATCGCCGCCTGGGTGTGAAGAAAAATGAGCAAGGGTTCCCACACATAGGACGTGTGTGGGTAAAGAAGCTAGTCCCTTCACATCATCGCCTGGATGTGAAGAAAAATGAGCAAGGGTTCCCACACAAAGGACGGGTGTGGGTAAAGAAGCTAGTTCAAAACAAACACGAAAACAAAAACAAAATCATAGATACGAACACTAGATCTTTTAGACAAAATAGAAATAGAAAAGGAAAACAAATAGAAAGGGGAGAAAAAATTCGTTTAGGAACATGGAACATAGGAACACTTACGGGGAAGTCAATAGAACTAGTAGATACCATGATTAGAAGGAGAGTCAATATTGCTTGCCTCCAAGAGACAAAATGGGTAGGAGAAAAGAGTAGAGAAATAGGAAGCACAGGGTTTAAATTGTGGTACACTGGTATAGATAAAAAATGCTATGGAGTAGGAATTGTGGTGGATAATGATTATAAGGATAAGGTCGTAGATGTTAAAAGAATGGGGGATAGATTGATTCTAGTTAAATTAATTATTGGAGATGAAAAAATTAACATACTTAGCGCCTATGCACCACAAGTAGGATTAAGCGAGAGCATCAAACGCAAGTTTTGGGACGATATGGATGGACTTATGCAAAGGATACCATTAGATGAAAAGGTTTTTATTGGAGGAGATTTAAATGGGCATGTCGGGGCAAGTAACGATGGGTTTGAGAGAGTTCATGGAGGTTTTGGTTATGGTAATAGAAATGAAGTAGGAGAATCAATCTTAGAATTTGCTTCAGCATACGATCTTGTCTTAGCAAATACTAGTTTTAGGAAGAGGGAGTCGCATACAATTACTTTTAGTAGTGGTCATAACAAGAGTCAAATAGATTTTCTTTTAACAAGAAAAATAGATAGAAAAATATGTAGAGACTGCAAAGTAACACCTGGTGAAGCACTTACTACCCAACATAAGTTAGTAGTACTTGATATTAAGCTAACACGACGACATAATATGAATAAAAGAGTTAGCGACCCTAGAATAAAGTGGTGGAACCTAAAACATAGTAAACAAGTAGAGTTTAGAGAAAAACTACTAAAGGAAAATGTTTGAAATCTTGACTTAGATGCTAATACAATGTGGCTAGAAATGAGTAGTTGCATAAGGAGAGTGGGATCAAACGTATTAGGTATATCTAAGGGTTTGGGTCCTCCAAAGAAGGAAACATGGTGGTGGAACGAGGATGTCCAACGAGCAATTAAGACTAAAAGAGAATTGTATAGGAAAATACCTAAGTGTCAAGATGAAGATGTGTACAATCAATATAGGGAAGCTAGAAAACAAGCTAAAAAAGTAGTTAGTCAAGCTAAACCAAATTTTATGGAAGATCTATATACAAGGTTAGGTAATAGAGATGGCGAAAAATATATATATAGGCTAGCCAAATTAAGAGATAAAAAGAAACAAGACATAAGTCATGTAAGATATATTAAAGACGAAAATCAAAATGTTTTAACGCGCGATGAGGATATTAAGGAGAGATGAAGAAGTTACTTCGATAGTTTATTTAATGATGGCCAAGTTGATACTATAATAGATGAAAACCCACACCAAGAAAGAAATGTAAACTATATACACAATATTAGAATTGTAGAAGTTAAAGAAGCATTGAAAAGAATGAAAATAGGGAAAACATGTGGCCCAGATGAAATACCTATAGAGGTTTGGAAATGCTTAGGAGAAATTGGATTGACTTGGTTAACAAAACTTTTCAATAAAATTTTAAAATCAAAACGGATGCCAATGGATTGGAGAAGAAGCACGCTTGTGCCAATCTTCAAAAACAAAGGAGACATTCAAAGTTGCTCAAACTACCGGGAATTAAACTTATGAGTCACACTATGAAACTTTGGGAGATGATAATTGACAATAGGCTAAGGAGAGAAACAACAATATCAGAGAACCAATTTGGTTTCATGCCTGGGAGGTCAACTATGGAGGCGATTTTCCTTGTAAGACAATTGTTAGAAAAATATAGAGAAAAGAAAAAAGATCTTCATATGGTATTCGTAGATTTAGAAAAAGCATATGATAGGGTCCCTAGAGATGTTCTTTGGTGGGTTCTAGAAAGAAAAAGAGTGCATGCTAGATACATAGACACTATTAAGGATATGTATGATGGAGTAGTTACGAGTATAAAGACATTTGGAGGAGCTACAAAAGAATTTCCCATTACAATAGGACTACATCAATGATCGGCTTTAAGCCCATATCTATTTACTTTAGTTATGGATGAACTAACTAGACATATTCAAGATGATATACCATGGTGTATGCTATTTGCAAGATGATATTGTCTTAGTGGATGAAACTAAAGATGGAGTGAATAGGAAATTAGAACTCTGGAGGAATACATTAGAATCTAAAGGCTTTAAGTTGAGTAGGACAAAAACCGAATACATGCACTGTGAGTTTAGAAACACTAGACATCGAGATGACGGAGTGGTAAAATTAGGGGAAATAGAAGTTCATAAGGTAAATCACTTTAGATACCTAGGATCAATCATACAAAATGATGGTAACATTGAGAATGATGTCACACATAGAATTCAAGCTGGATGGAAGAAATGACGGAGTGCAACAGGGGTGATTTGTCATCGAAATGTTCCTACTAAGTTAAAAGGAAAATTTTATAAGACCGCAATTAGGCCAGCTATGCTTTATGGAAGTGAATGTTGGGCGGTAAAGCAACAACAATTACATAAAATGAACGTAGCAGAAATGAGGATGCTTAGGTGGATGTGTTGTAAAACTCGTAAAGATAGAATAAGAAATATAGAAATTCAAAGACAAGTAGGAGTAGCACCAATTGATACAAAGATTAGGGAAGGGCGGTTGCGATGGTTTGGTCATCTGCAAAGACGGCCTACAAATGATCCAACGAGAAAACTTGACTCAATAGAAACTATAGAAATTCGACGAGGTAGGGGTAGACCAAAGTTAACATGGGATGCATTAATTAGGAGGGATCTGAATGGTTTGCAAAGCTCACCATCAATTGCACTTAATCGAGCACAATGGAAAAGTTTGATCCATATGGCCGACCCCAGTTATTTTGGGACTGAGGCTATGTTGTTGTTGTTGTTGTTCACTGGGTCCAGTAATGGGACTCTTTGTCATCTTACCTAGTAAACAAGATACACATGTTTCATATAGTTCAAGATCAAATGAATTTAAAAGTCCATCTTTATAGAGTTTAGAATTACTTGGATCTCTTTGTATTTACATTAAGAATGAGAGTATATGTAGACCATTTCATGTTTAGAATATAAAGACCAGCATATAAATCAATATTCGGATAGAAAACGTATTTACGAGAAATGAAAAATTTATTATTTGCATAATGAAATTAAAATCATCTAAATCTAAACATGAAATTGAAATGATGTTTTTGCTCAAGGTAGGAACATAATAACAATTATTTAAAACTCAAACAAGTTTACTAGTAAAATTAACCTATAGCATCCTACGGCCAACACAACAACTTTTGCACCATTCCAATTTGTAGGATGATTTCTCCTTTCTTTAACTTTCTACTTTTGGTGAGACCCTGCACATTAATACAAATGTGAGATCCACATTCGGTATTCAATACCCATGAATCACTAGTAGACAAGTAAATTTAGATAATGTAAATACCTGAAGCAGTATTCGTACTACTATTTTTTTCTTTAAATCTTTAAAGAAGAGCTTGTAATTTCGGAACCAATGCCTAGGTGCATGGAAAAAATAACAATTTCCTTCTTTTTCCTTTTCCTTTTGGGACTATGAAGTAGAAGCAGCATGAGGCTTAACTTATTCTATAGGCTTTGTGACAGTCACAACAACCTTATAAACTTTAGCCTTGCCTTTACCATTTTTTTCAAAGTCTTTCTTTTCTGAACCATCAACACATTAGCAATGAGTTTTTTGACATTCTGCCCAGTCAGTTTAAGCATCAAATGCAACATTGAGATATATTTCTCCCTATTATTCATGTTATAGTTCATCACAAATTGTGAATAACTATCAGGCAATGAATTTAGGATCAAATCCGTAGCCAACTCTTGGCTTATAGAAAATCCAAGTCAGTCAAGATGGTCAATATAGCCCTTCTTTTTCAGAGCATGAGGACTAATTGACGCACCCTTAGCCATATTGCAAGAATGAAGGTTCTTGATTGCCACAAACCTTTCTTACCTAGCGTGTTGTTGGAACATTTCCTTCAGCATTATAGCCATGTTGTAAGCTTCAATGTGTTCCATGTCATTCTTAAGCTCAGGAACCATGGTTGCTAACATAATGCATGCAACATCAGTTGATTCGTTGACGTGCTTAGTATGTGCATCCTTCACGACTCTTAAAGGATTGGCTCTTCAGGAATAGGATCATCTAGGACATACAACCTGCGTTCATGCTTAAGAACAATTCTCTAGATTCATAACCAGTCAAGAAAGTATGTCCTTAACAATTTATCCTTCTCAAGGATGGATTGCAGTGACAACGGATTAGTGTGATTCGAAGAGACCATAGATCTACAACAAAGATTATGCAAAAGTTCATATGAGTATAGAGGAATAGACTCCTATTAAATTAACAACCCTCCAATAAATACGCTATGTCAATTTAATGGACTAAAATCCATGTTTCACCTGATTCCATGACAGCTAAAGCATGACACTTTGAGTTAGGTTGTTTATGTAGGTACTGTTGGGTTTTGGGTTTTATATGCAATGAAAAATCCAAAATAAATTTTGAGAAAACCGCAACAAGATCGAAAATAAGTTCCATTAAACTAGATCTATGAATGTAAATCATATCTTATTCTGTGATTTCCTTCTCTGAATGTTTTATTTCTAAGACGTTTAAGTGCACATCCTCTATCAGAAATCAACAAACGAATAGTTACCATAATTTTGAGTGTAGCCCCAAGAGAGATTGAAAATGTTTTTTTTCTCTCCCCAAATCCAGAGAACTCAAAAATAGCAAAAATGAAAATTTCATTTCGTTATAAGGTTTCACCCTTTATTTAAATCTGTAGATAAGCCATCACTTAAAATTCTATTCGTAATACAACTATTGTATTTAGGTAGTTTAATCAAATTACAGATATGCCCCTACTAATAAGTTATCATATAATAAATCGTAAGGACTTTTATATCATGAATTTTATCATGTATAACTTATTACTCTGAACCAATTGAAATTGCGCAAAACCATTCTTTATGTGCAACCCAATAGTTTCATACGACGTTAGCAGTGAACCAAAAACCATTTTAGTACACAAATCATAAGCGGACTCTAACAAGGCATTATGACTATCCAAGTAGCATGAATATCAAAATCAATATAACCAATTGAATAACATATATCATATCCTTTTGTCGTGCGATATCCTTTGATTAAACATAAGGCATGAAAAGTTACCATTAATGTTAAATTGTACTAGTCTCGATCTTTAGGTAAACTGAAAACCTCCAAGTGACATTGATCATATCAATTCATGGACTTGGCCATTATCTGTCTATCATATCAAGGGATCCATTAATATCTCTCTCTACACGAGAGTGAAAAACTCTATCTTGATTACACATCTTCACATATTATTCATATAGTAACCAATCACAATCTTTATAATCGTCCGGTTAAAGACAACGTTTGATTGTGTCAAATTACCATGCTCCTAATATTGAAGTTTATGGTAATCTCATGTCAAAGGACTAAATGATATACCTAACATGAGTAACACCTATGACTTATTCCATGTTGTGTTCTCATAGCGGGTCGATCCAGTACCTTTTCCCGTTACAAGTACTCATGATCTCGATTTGTATCTCTATACGCATGATCACATAACCATCAATCAAGACTCACACTAGTCTTATGATAAGTTAGTATTTATATATTTAGTAGTTTATTTTAGTATATTTAAATATAGAAAGTCTCTAAAATATATATTTAATTATATTTATTGATCATTTTTAGGTGAAACGGAGTGCGCGGTTGAATTCGTGGTGAAAAAATACTCAAAATAGAGTATTTACATGCGTTGATCGGACGCCGGACTATTTGCCTCGAGTTACTTGTTGCGCGGTGGGTAGAATAGAGGATCAATTGACCAATTACACGTGGCAGCATACTGTTGGTCCAACTCGCCTCAACGTGCCACATGTTAGTCGTCCATTGGTCCAGCTCGCTAAGCATTCCTTGCGTTTCCAGAAACGTGCCACATGTCGCTTCTCTATTGGCCAAGCTTGTTTCCACCAGCCACGTGGGTCCAATTAGGTTCTGCCATTTCATCACTTAGCGCCACGCATCACAGTTCAATTGGCCCAGCTCACCAGCAGTCTTCTCACTCGCTTCAGCCTCTATCAGATACATTTCGGGATGCGCATTAGCACCGTCTCCCACATCTTCACCGATTCTGCGCGAGTCTGACCACCGCCTCTCGTGCGTCACGTGTCACTCTCTCACCTAACCCACAGTGTCATCAACAACGGTCTCCACTAATCAGAAGGCGACACGTCAACGCTCCAGCATAAAATGCACCAATGCGGTTCAGACACGTGGCGGATACAAGTTTTTTAGCCCAAAGCAGCCACATAATCGTCCTCGGCCCACGAATCACCTCCCCAACACCCTAAATTAGTTTCTCTTACCTCTCGAGACCAGTTTTTAGTAGTTTTATATATTAGGAACTTAGGTTTTATTATTTTATCATTGGCTATTATTGTTTTGTTATCGACTTTCTTTGACGACGATGGTCAGCTAATCAACTCTTTACCTAGGTCGGAGGGGAAACAAGTCGGGATCATGGACTCATGGCATATTATGTGAGATCTTTTATTTTATTGTTTAATTTAATTTAGCTCTCCTATTTCATTGTTGTTGATTTTAAAGAATATGGTTTAGATCTAGGGTATGTATGTGATCAGTGCATACTTTTAGGTGGACAACCTATAGTTATTTGGACCATTAGTATCCGTGTAATTGTGCTTTTGGACCAATTAAGTGACAAACACTCACCCGTTTGCCGTAAAGCCCTTTCGGTTATTGAGTGTGCAACAATTGAATCTAGGTTAAATCGGGAGCGGATGCAATCGTTTATTTAGGACTAGTGTTCCACAGATCCATATTACTGCGATTAGTGTGTTAAACTCGATTGGCGGATGTCTAGGGTTATGCATTAATTAAAGAAGTAGTTACTGGCGGACGTTCTGACTATTGAGATTAGCGGAACGAGGGATTTCTAGCGGATGTCAATTTTCTATATCTAATCTAGGAGAATTTAAATTAATAACTTTTTAGGAAAGATTGAAGACCATGATTGCCATTGAATCTTGATCCTACTTTGTGGAACTGTAGAATTAGGTGTTATTTTGGTATTTTTAAATTGTTTTGAAATTTATTTTAGTTGTTTTATTTTATTTAGTTTAGTTAGATCAGTTAGTTAAATTAATATTTATTTTAAAACCCCTGATTTTCCTTTTTTGTTGTTTTTAACCTAAGAAAGACTATCAATCTCTGTGGGATCGACCATTTGCCACTATTCTACAAAATAGTTGGTTTAGGAAACTTTATTTTATTGACGTGTTCTTGACGTGTTCAGCGCACGTCATCTTAATTCATTATAGTTCCCAATGTAATGACTGACTAGGGGCATTTATGATATTTCAAGAAATACCCATGGATCTTACTATAAGGTAAACATGCAATCATTTATAATAAAATAACAAATGAAAACCTCTATTTTATTAACTGAATTATAAGATAAATAATGTTTCTGGATTGACCTAAGGCACATGCCTCAACAGGTACCAATTACTAATTACATCATATGTAACTTTTAGTTGTTTTTATAAGATTATGACTTCTTATGTCTCACCATATTTTATCACATCTAGTGCCTAAAGCCCAAAAACGTTTTGATAGCTTTATCAATTCTAACTGTTTCAAACAATAGAGTAACCGTTACTCAACTTGCCTCACCAAGATAACACGATACACTATACGGAGGCATACCAATATTAATGTGATCGAAACCTTGACAAGTGTTTGAGAATAGATGACACTTGACTTAAAATTTGTAAAAGGGATTTTTGTTTGTTTTAGACAATAATTTCTAGTTTCAAAAATTGAGAATCACCTAAAATTTCTTATTATTTTAGTCAATCCAATTGAGTAAAATTGCTCATTATTTTAATTTTGAAAAATATTAATTAAAATATTTTTAATTAACTCTAACCCACCTTTAACTTAATATCTTATCCTAATCCAATTAGAATTTAAGATACTTTGAGTCCTTATCTAGTACGAATTTGTTATATACCTTACTTATCTTATAAGATTTATAATTCTTATCTGATTACAAGTTAATCTCCTATTTAATAGGAATAAACTAACGAATAACCACAATGAGATATATGATCAAAACCAATTTCGAAATATCAATCACACATTCAATACTAGAATCAAATTAAATTAACCATATTAACCTAATCATGATTTCTATCATGGAGACATACATAATTATTAAACAAAAATAAAATATGTGTTCAACATCAAAATCATATTAATCTAAAGATGAATTCTACCATGAACATACAAAATTCGCATTTTATGGTATTAAAAATATGTTAATCGAAATATTCTAAACATGAATTCTATCATTGAATTAAATCATGCGTATGTATCAATATACATGAATTGACAACATGCTTTAAAACCAATTCTTGTTAATAATTATCACAAAACCTATATGTACATCATATACACATTAATTAAGATCATGTTTTAAAACATATATCAAATATACATTAATTAAGATCATGTTTTCACAAATATATCATATATACATCAGAGAAAACATGCAAATGTTTAATAGAACCGAGCCTAAGGCTTTGATACCACTATTGGGTTTTTAGGGTTCAAACACAGCGAAAAATTCAAAAAAGTTTTGAAAAACCCCAACAAGATTGAAAATAATTTTTATTATACTAGATCTACAAAATTAAACCATACTTTAATCCGTAATATCTTTATCTGGTCGTTTGACTTACAAGACGTTCAAGTGCGTGTCCTCTATCGAAAATCCACATACGAATAGTGACAACAATTTGGAGTGCTAGCCCCAAGAAAGATTGAAAACGTTTTTCTTTTTCTCCCAAAATTTAAAGAACTTGAAAATAGCAAAAATGAAAAATATTATTTTGTTTTAGGGTTTCACCATCTATTTATATATGTAGATAAGCCATCACTTAAAATTCTATTCGTATTACAACTATTATATTTAGGCATTTTAAGCAAATTACACATACATCCCTATTAATAACTTATCATATAACAAATCATAAGGCATTTTATGTTATGAATTCTATCTTATAAAATTCATTACTCTGGACTAACTGAAATCGCGCAAAGCTATTCATTGTGTGCGACCCAATAAGTTCATGTGATGTTAGCAGTGAACCAAAACCATTTTGGTATACAAGTCATAAGCGATCTCTAACAAGGTATTATGACTACCTAAGTAGCATGGTTATCAAAATAGATACAACTTAATGAATAACATACATCATATCCTTTTGTCATGCGATATCATTTGATTAAACATAAGGCATGAAATGTTACCCTTAATGTTCAATAGTATTAGTCTAGTTCTTTAGGTAAATTAAAAACATTCAAGTGACATCAATTATTTCAATTCGCATGAATTTAGCCATTATCAATTTATCATATCGAGGGATCCATTGATATCTCTCTTTATATGAGAGTGGCAAATTCTATCTTAATTACACACCTTCAGATATTATTCACAAGGTAACCAATCACAATCCTTATAATCATCGGTTAAAGACAACGTTTGATTATGTCGAATTACCACGCTCCTAATATTGAAGTCTATGGTAATCTCAAGTCAAAAGGATTAAATGATATACCTATCATGAGTAACACCTATAACTTAATCCATGTGGTGTTCTCATAGTGGGCCGGTCTAATACCTTGTGCCCTTACAAGTACTCATGATCTCAATTCATATCCCTATACGCATGATCATCATATAACCATCAACAAAGATTCACACTAGTCTTAATTCATTATAGTTACCAATATAATGATCGACTAAAGAAATTTAGGATATTTTAACAAACTCATGGATCTTGCTATAAGGTAAACATGCAGTCACTTATAATAAAATAACAAATGAAAACCTCAACTTTATTAACTAAAATTATAAGATAAACAATGTTTTTAGATTGACCTAGAGCACATCCACATTCTCAACCCTTCCAACCCAATACCGAAGGAATTTCCCCTCTAGTCCATTTCATATAGAAACATCCCAACATGTCAAAACCTTGGCCTATATGAAACTATTCCAATTTCTCCATGAGTTTATAGGATCAATGCGACCCTCTCCACAAAGACATAAGGATTTTCAAACAAGTTACTCAATTCGTAACTATAGCCTTGATTACCAATCCTTATGAAATACAGATCTAATTATATTGGTACCTTTAGTGTTTGTTTATCCAACACCATATAGCTATATTATCCTTACATCATCCCCAGCTTTCACCCATCTCCAAAATCCAGACAATCAATCTACTTTTTTTTTGAACTACTTGAATGGTTTGCACTTCTTGTAGATTAGAGAAGGACCTTTTATATAATCCATCCAAGAAAAGACTACCATTTAGGTGTAATCCAATCTATTTTTATAGTCCACTAACCTTTCCATGACGAGTCTATGGGACTATTTTCTACAACATACATAGAAGAATATAATAGTCTCAATATACTAGTTGAGAAAAACAGAATGACAATGTAGTGTCTCATCAATTATCTTAAGAAGATCAACCATTATGATAATTCCTAGAAAAGTTCTACATCCTCAGCTGGACCATTACATAATATTCGTTCAATGATGAAGCAAGAATCATAATGTTAGAACATATAGCACCATATGATATGTGACACCCCAAATTTCAAGGCAACTTTGGGACCCGCCATGTCGCATCGCACGTAACCAAGCCTTTCCATGTCATAGCCCGATTACCTGTGATGCCCTGTGACCTACTGGTTGCTTACACTTTTTCAACTAACACTAACTTAGCCAATTAATCTTTATATAAATATTAATGATTTAAGTAGCTAGTTAATCAATTTATCAAATTATATTACAATTTACAACAGGAGTCTTTTAAGTGAATATGTTATGCAATATTTAACAATTCTAAGTAGTGGAACACTTGGAAAAAGATACCATGTATATATCAAAGGTGAGATAAGTACAAAAAAAGTCAATATACATGTATTTAATGTTCAACAGTCCTTAAAACCCAATAAAATAAATACATACATACACGAGTTGGGGTCACTATATCAGAGGTAGTCACCCAATACCTCCTTTCCCTTTCCCTTGCTCGTTAAAGGATCTGCACTCGGTCACCCAATAAATGTGGTGATGAGTCCAATGAGTAAATTCCCAAGAGAAGTCAACACAATATTCATGAAATAAAATTGATAAACTATGAGACATGCAAATATGACAACTAACGGCAGTAAGTCATATTCCCACGAATGTGGGTAGCACACGACAAGCAAAGACAGTGGTGATAAATAAAAAACATATACCAACTAAACATGCTCAGAAATAACACATTAATAAGTAAAAACCATATACTCATGAGAAAACCCTGACCTACACCGGCTAATAATCGATAAAATAGAGTAGGAACTAGGTATATACTTACAGGCTTCCAATGACTAAATCCCAACTATGGTTACCGGATGAACCCCTTCAGACACTATTTCGAATCAAGGGAATAACCTTAATCCCTCCCGATGGTCGTAGATATATTCAACTTCCATCAATACGAGCACTATCACAAGTAACATGTGCAAGCGAGTGAGCCACAACCAATATATAAACAAATTGAAATAGGAGTGAAACCCCATGTGTGCCCACCAACAATCACACATGTAATTCAATATCAATAAAACAAACCATAAATTCTATGAGACATTTCAATGGGTTTACGCACCTCAATATGTGCTTAGACTTCCCCGGACTCCTGAATCTGACCCCGCCTATCTCTCCGGTACCCGAGCTATGTTCTCTCAGCCCCTGAACTCAGTCAAGTGTGTTTGTTATATATTTAGATTGGTTGAATAGATTTTAAATTGATATTCCCAAATTAGCTCCTAAAGACTAAATAGACTCAATTTTAGTATTACGTTGCAACGCATTTTTAGGCATGAAATGGTCCAAATCTCAAAATCTTCTACTAGTACAAAGTTTGTTGGTCTCTATCTTAGCTTTTTGAAAAAGGTTTGGTTTACAAAATTCCAATTTAAAATGAAAGCGATATCATAATTCTACAAAAAATAGCTCAAATTGGAACCTACTCCTACCAGCGGACTTAGAAAATTTATTTCTTTCAATCCATATTTTCAAAAATCATCATTTTTGGTCGCAAGGAAGCAAACATACCCAATAAAAACATAGTAAAAGATCAGCTCACTTCGATAAGTAGTTAGGGTGTTATGCCTTTAACAAATTTAGTTTAAAAAATCTTATACTGCATTCAATAACCTGTTTATGTAGCACGTTTGGACATGAAAAAATTTGAATTACAAATTCTCCAGCTGGACAAAGTTGTTTCCTTTTGCATTAGCTTTCAAATGCCACCAAATTAGGTTCATTTTGATTTCAATTGGGCAAGTTATGAACAAACTACTCAGGCTAGTTCATAATACAATATGCAGAATTCCATTTTTGGTCTTACAACTTCAAAAACTCATATCTATTTGATTTCAAAACCAAATTAAGAACTTCAATATATCTAGATGATCAACTTGAAATGTGAAATCCAAATATAAAACTAATTTCAAATACTTAATCATCTACCCTATAAAATTATCCAAAAACTAGAACTTGTTTCAATTTGAACTAGAGAGATGTGTACCTAGTTGATGCGCCACCCTAACTTGATCTTTCTAACCAATCTTCCGTGGATTCCCTCTCTCTCTCCAGGAAAATCCTTCTTCACCAACAGGTTTGAGATGAAGAATGGCTTCATTTGCATGTGTTTGATCAACCATCTTATATACTAAGGTATGTTTGATTCCTAGCCATTTATCTTCATGTATTTACGTATCTTGAAGCTCATCTAATGGTCCACACCTTGCCACTTATCCCAATAACTCCCACTAACTTAGCTACTCACATGGTTACTAGATGTCGACACGTATCTCGAGAAAAATTCTATGATTTACAATTTAAATAACCAAACTATAGGCATTGCTTTATTTGATCTAATTACATCATCTTAGGCCCATTATAATACTTATGGTTAGTGTTTTTATTTACCAAAATGAAAAGCTTTTTGATCCTACTAACCATCGACTACTCAACACCCGATGGCTTGTGTCTCGACATGCATTTCGAGGTAACTTACTATTACACCAACTCACCCGATAACAACGTACACACATGCGGTGCAACACATTAATAATAGTTTTAAACACCACATATGCACAACCATTATCTACAAATAACATATTAGCTCGGTTCTCATATCTGAATCAACCGAGTTTTCCCCCATAATGCCCGAATTATGACCATTAATCCTCGAGATTAACATTAATCTTAGTTTAATTAATTTGGGTCGTTACATGATCTTCAAAGGACTTTCAAAAATTTGAAGAACCACCTACCTTCAAATTTCATAATGAACTTGATGAAGATATGCACAATGTATTTGTAGATGATGTTGAGCTCGAATACAAGAATACTGACATGGATCACTCGCCGATCAAAGGATGGTAATTGTCAGCCCCTCAATAGCGAGACCCGAGTAGGCTGAGCTAGGCAGCGGGAAACCTAGCAAATGACCGAGTTTCGGAGGACTCGGGTGGTTCCATGAAGGTTAGATGCTGGATACTGCACCTCGGAGGGTTGCAACATAGCATGCGGAGATGTGCGCATGCAGTTGGGGGAAATTGTATGCGGCAGCGTGATGGGCGTGGTTAAGGCAGCGTTTTGGCGCGCGCCTAGGCGCAGGCCTAGGCGCGGCGCACAGAGGCGCCTAGGCGCGAAGCACAGCGGCGCCCAGGCGCGAAGCACAGAGGTGCCTAGGCGCGGGCCTAGGCACGATGCACAGAGGCGCCTAGGCGCGGGCCTAGGCGCGGCGCCTAAGCGGAGCACGGGCACGCCTTGGCACGGAGCCTAGGCGAGGAGCACGGGCACACCTTGGCGCAAGACCCGGACAAACCTTAGCGCGAGACGCGTGCATGCCGTGGCACAAGACGCGGGCACGTCTTGGCACGAGGCGCTGGCACGCCATGGCGCGAGGCGCGGGCACGCCTTGGCACAGAGCCTAGGCGCAGGCACGGGCGGACTTAAGTACGAGTCATGGCACGGGCACGGGCGGACTTAGGTACGAGCCTTGGCACGACGCCTTGGCACAGACGCGGGCACGCCTTGGCACGGAGCCTAGGCACAGACGTGGGCGAACCTTGGCACATTCCTTGACACAGGCATGGGCGGACTTAGGCAAGTTCCTTGGCACGAGCAAGGTCATTCCTTGGGCACGAGGAAGGCCGCGCCTTGGCTCGGGCAAGGCATGCCTTGACAAGGGTTGACAAATCTTGACTTGGGCGTTGACCCGGTCAAAGTACGATTGTTCTCATTTTCTGATGTTTTCTATTGGAGCTGAGGAAACGGCTTAACATCTACTATAAGGAGAGGTGGTCTCTCCTAGGGGTGGCACATGCGCGGTAGCAAGGAGGACCCTTGAGCATGCCTTGCGCACCATGCCAAGGCAAGACCCTCGGACCCATGGTCCGGCCACCCCGAGCCGGTGGGACTCGACCGAGCCCCGGCTAGCACCGAATCGTCTAGGCGGACCCAAGCACCATAAAGCCATCCCTGTCCCTTAAGAAGCATGAACCATGTCCCTTGAGACATGGGGAGACCAAGTCAAGGCGGATTCCTGAGCGGTTGGGTAACTTCCTTGGTCATGGCCAGGGGCATGACCAAGGCACGTCTGGAAATGGCCCGAGCATGTAGCAGCTGACCAAGCAATGGAGGCAGTTATGGAACCAGGTGGCAGCAAGGGAACAAGGCAGTTGGGTAACTGCCTTGACCACTAAGGAAGTGGCGTTTTACTTAGTATATGGAGCAATGTAATTAGGGCAGGTGTCCTAGTTGCTTATGTAACTACTTGTTGGCTGTGCTATAAAGCCAGGGGTATGAGTGCTTGAGTGGCACAAGTGGAGTTCATGCAAGAGTGGCATGAATTGAAGACCACGGGTTTCATGCATGAGTGGCATGAAATATAACCGAGTACCACAAGTGTAGACCCATTGAGAGCTAGTAAAATATTTCTTTGTTGCCATTGCTTGTTGTTTTTCCGCATTGTGTATTGGTTGTGCTGAACTAAGGCGGTCCTTAGGCACCACGGGTTGGGTTGAGTGTGGAAAATTTTCCTTAGGGTAAACCCTCAATTAACGGCCCCGTGACAATTAGTATCAGAGCCGCGTTTGGAGACGATGGCGACCCGAGCAGCGAGCGATCTAATTGAGAGGGTAGCTCACTTAGAACAAATGTTGGCAACGATGTCTGCCTCGGGAGAGCAGGCGGAGTCTTCAACAGCGTCGGAGCGCATTGAAGGCTTGGAAATGTTGGTGGCTTCATTAGTGGCTAGGGGAGAGTCACAAGAGGCCACGATAGCTATGTGGGAATCGAGATTTGAGGAGCTTGTAGCGGATGTGCGTTCGGTGGGAGAACACACCTCCGAAACAGTCGCGGCGATGGCGATGGAGGTGAATCTACTCAAGCGAGCCGTGGGCGGATCCTCGGAGGTTGCTGTTGCAATAAAATCTCGAACAAAGGTTCCAGAGCCAAAGAAATTCTCAGGCAAGCAGAGCGCGAAGGAGCTTGAGAATTTCCTTTGGGACATGGAGCAGTATTTTGCTACTGCTAGCATGGAGGAAAGCCATAAGGTCACCTTGACCTCTATGTATCTCGAAGGTGATGCGAAGCTTTGGTGGCGAACCAGAGTTGACAACGATGCAGCTGCTGGTTGAGCAAGGATTGCGGAGTGGGCGGTGCTGAAACGGGAATTGAAGGATCAATTCCTACCCACAAATGCGGCATGGCAAGCGCGGGAGACGTTGCGCCAATTGAAGCAGAAAGGGACGGTCAGAGAATATGTGAAAGAATTCTCTTCCTTACTGCTTGACATTAAAAACATGTCCGAGGAGGACAAGTTGTTCAATTTCACTGCAGGTTTGCAAGGATGGGCGCAGTCGGAGCTGCGAAGGCAAGGCGTGAAGGACTTGCAGAGTGCAATTGCAGTGGCAGATGGTCTTGTTGATTACAAGACTACCGGTACTTCTTTCGAGCCAAAAGAAAAGAAGTACAAGGAGAAGGATCGAGTGGGTAGATCCAGGAAGGAAGAGGAGTCTTCTTCAAAATTTGATGCTAGTGCCAAAGCATCGATGAGGAAAAAAGGGTTGCTTCATATGTGACGGTCCTCATCGGGCAAAGGATTGCCCAAAAAGGGAGAAGATGAATGCGATTGTAGCGGATGAACAAGAGGTTCGAATGAATCCCTTGCAATTGCTCAACACAGTGCAGGTGCAAAAGACAGTGGGATCAGCAGGGTTGATGCTCGTAGAGGCTCAAAATCAACAACCAGACGGTGAAGGTGTTGATCGATACGGGAGCCACACATTCGGTTATAGCAGTGAACCTAGCTCGGAGGCTTGGTTTGAAGCTTGCTGAGAGCGCAAGCATGCTGAAGGCGGTCAATTCTGAACCAAAGAAGGATACGGGCATAGCCTTAGATGTGGGCATTCAGATTGACACTTGGGATGACAAGGTAAATTTGATTGCTGTTCCGTTGGACGATTTTGAGATCATTACAGGAAATTATTTCTTGGTGGCTGGGAAAGTCGTTTTAATTCCATCACTTCATGGCTTGCTGATCATGGATGAAAAGAGGCCTTGCTTTGTTCCAGCGATGCGAGGCAGGGGCAAAGGTGGTGCACCAAGGTTGGTGGCACTACAAGTACAAGAACAGATGGAAAAAGGTTGCTTCGGTGGGCGCAATCAGTCTGTTGAGCAGGCAGAGTTGGAGCGTTCGATGAGGACATCGAACAATTCGGCAGGGGGATGTTTATCAGCCCCTCAATAGCGAGACCCGAGTAGGCTAAGCTAGGCAGCGGGAAACCTAGCAAATGACCGAGTTCCGGAAGACTCGGGTGGTTCCATGAAGTTAGATGCTGGATACTGCACCTCGGAGGGTTGCATGCGGAGATGTGCGCATGCAGTTGGGGGAAATTGTATGCGGCAGCGTGATGGGCGTGGTTCAAGCAGCGTTTTGGCACGCGCCTAGGCGCTGGTCTAGGCGCGGCACACAGAGGCGCCTAGGCGCGAAGCACAGCGGCGCCCTGGCGCGAAGCACAATGGTGCCTAGGCGCGGGCCTAGGCGCGGCGCCTAAGCGGAGCACGGGCATGCCTTGGCACGGAGCCTAGGCGAGGAGCACAGGCACACCTTGGCGCAAGACCCGGACAAAGCTTAGCGCGAGACGCGGGCACGCCGTGGCACAAGACTCGGGCACGCCTTGGCGCGAGACGCGAGCACGCCTTGGCACGAGGCGCGGGCACTCCTTGGCGTGAGGCGCGGGCACGCCTTGGCACAGAGCCTAGGCGTAGGCACGGGCGGACTTAGGTACGAGTCGTGGCACGGGCACAGGCGGACTCAAGTACGAGCCTTGGCACGACGCCTTGGCACAAACGCGAGCACGCCTTGGCACGGAGCCAAGGCACAGACGTGGGCGAACCTTAGCACATTCCTTGACACAGGCATGGGCGGACTTAGGCAAGTTCCTTGGCACGAGCAAGGTCATGCCTTGGGCACGAGCAAGGCCCCGCCTTGGCTCGGGCAAGGCATGCCTTGGCAAGGGTTAACAAATCTTGACCTCGGCGTTGACCCAGTCAAAGTACGCTTGGTCTCATTTTGGGATGTTTTCTATTGGAGCTGAGGAAACGGCTTAACATCTACTATAAGGAGAGGTGGTCTCTCCTAGGGGTGGCACATGCGCGGTAGCAGGGAGGACCCTCGAGCATGCCATGGGCACCATGCCAAGGCAAGACCCTCGAACCCATGGTCAGGCCACCCCGAGCCGGTGGGACTCGACCGAGCCCCGGCTAGCACCGAATCGTCTGGGCGGACCCAGGCACCACAAAGCCATCCCTGTCCCTTAGAGAAGCATGAACCACGTCCCTTGAGACATGGGGAGACCAAGTCAAGGTAGTTACCGAGCGGTTGGGTAACTTCCTTGGTCATGGCCAGGGGCATGACCAAGGCACGTCTGGAAATGGCCCGAGCATGTAGCAGCTGACCAAGCAATGGAAGCAGTTATGGAACCAGGTGGCAGCAGGGAACAAGGCAGTTGGGTAACTGCCTTGACCACTAAGGAAGTGGTGTTTTACTTAGTCTATGGAGCAATGTAATTAGGGCAGGTGTCCTAGTTGGTTATGTAACTACTTGCTGGTTGTGCTATAAAGCCAGGGGTATGAGTGCTTGAGTGGCACAAGTGGAGTTCATGCAAGAGTGGCATGAATTGAAGACCACGGGTTTCATGCATGAGTGGCATGAAATGTAACCAAGTACCATAGTTGTAAACCCATTGAGAGCTAGTAAAATATTTCCTTGTTGCCATTGCTTGTTGTTTTTCCGCATTGTGTATTGGTTGTGCTGAACTAAGGCGGTCCTTAGGCACCACGGGTTGGGTTGAGTGTGAAAATTTTTCCTTAGGGTAAACCCTCACTTAACGGCCCCGTGACCGTAATCAACATACATGTTTTTAATGTGTGTTTCTCGAATAAAAACTTCATAGCTTTTTGGCATTTAGGGTGTGTGTTTTTATTATGATGTTGATGCTTTGTGTAAGAGTTTGTTTTATTGTGTGGGTGATACCATCAATAGCATGGGATGTGTTCATTTCGTTTGTTTGTATGGGTGACATCAGCAAATGTGGAAGTTTATATGAGGTGTAAGGATGGTGTAAGAGATATGATGAGTTGGTGTAAGAGATTATAAGGTGTAAGAGAGATAGTGAGGTGGTGTGAGTTTTATTTTGATTTTAGTGACTATGATATCATCAAGTCCTGAAGATAGTATGTGTTGTAAGAAGGTGTGATAAGGTAGTGTAAGAACTTGAAACATGTGTTTTTCATGCTTACATGTGGCATGAATACTTGAGGCAATCTCTACTATAAATAGAGACCTCCGGTGTATTGAAATCCTTAAGCCGAAATACAACATCATATTATTTTCTCTTTTCTATTACCTTCTACCTTTTGTTCTTTGCATTTCCTTAGTTGTTTTCTTAATTGTCTTCATTTATTACTTCTTAATTAATTCTTTTTACTTGTCTATATCGTTTGGTATCAGAGCCTAGGTGTCCTCCTTTTGCCTTTCTTGGTGACATTAATATCTCTTATCCATGTTGTTTTACTTTCTCAAATCAAGTATGCTCTCAGGTCACACCTTTTTGGTGATCTTCCTAATTAGAAAGTTCTGAGTGTCCCATATCCAACAACCAAACAGTCACTTCCCTTTTTCCTTTAGAAAAACCATACCTTGTTAGTTTGAAACTCTAAAATAAGGCAACAAAGGTTATACCTAGACAAAATTGAGGGTAGGCATAAATGTCGGTTAACTTATTCTAATCCCTTTTTGGTCAGTAAGATAGAAAATATGGATATTTCTAATCCATCGTCAATCTAGAAGTCCTCTATTTTAGACGTGTTTTCCCAACCCTCATCTTCCTATGACCCCAATGCTGTCAAAATTATATCTTCACTTTCCATACCCATATTACCTGACTCCATCATCAAACATGCATAAGAAAATAGGTCAACTTGTTGAGATAACCTATATTCCAAAAGTCCCTGAACCTTTTCCACCTTTGTTAAACCCATACCAAATGTTCACCATGAAACAATCTTTCCAAAGGCACATGCTCTCACTCACACACCTTCCCCACCAGTTAGAGAATATGTTCAAGGAACAAGACTTGATCAATGTGGTCTCAAAGCCACACAGGAAGATTAATACATCAACTAGAGAATTTTGCATGAGTTTATAACACATTGGCAAAAACTCGGCTACACTCACCTCCACCTAGGAGCTGTAAGGTTAATCTTAACATCTCATAACAGAGATGCCATACCGCTATTTTCTAGAGTCGCACTTTTAAACAACGTTTTCTTTTAGTATGAGCATGCACTTATTACTAGTGGAGTCTTTACCCTCAATGTTGACTCTATGATCTTAACAATCTGTCCAAATACTCTAGTCAGTCTTCTCGACCCAAATCTACTAGACAGATTCCAAATCTAAGTACAGATTATTAGTGTAGAACAAAAAATCACGGGTGTTACTGCTACTCTACATTACCAGATGATCTAAAGACTACATGACCATGCTATTAATCTAATAATTTTGAGCCAAACCAATGAAGCCATCATAGGTTTTATGGACCAGGACCAAGTTTCGATTGTGATTTAGATACCGTAGCTGATCTTAAAAGATGAACTTTTAAAATTTCTCCCAGAATATTTGTTTACTAATTATGAAAGAGCTGAAGACTTGCAATAACCACTTATATCCACAACTTGTCCCCCACTCCAACAATAAACGGACTGGTCCAAATAACTTTTATAAAGCCTTAAGGACCCGTCATTCCATTAGTTCCTCATTTGTTTTTCCTTTTAAATTGGCATTAACCGTCGATATTCTTTGGATGAAACAAGAAACATAATATTCCATGCCAGAATCAATGTACACTTTATCTAGGATTATGCTCTAGAGATGTGTGACCGTGATTGTTCATGTGATGGCAATCATGATAATGATGATGATGATAATGACTATAATGATGGTGATGACCATAATGGTGGTAACTATGATGTTAATGTGGCATACCTTGTTATATTTTGGCCTCTACATATGAAGATGAATTTACTCAACTATAGATGGAATCTGGAGAACAAGAGGCAGTTTTCATCCCATTTCAAACTTATATACGTTGATCATCTGTTAATGTAGATGGATCTATTCCCCCATTATCAGTTAGAGAGGAGGTACTAAACTGGCAGTCCGAAAATACATTAGCACAAACCTGGGCTCTTTGTTCACTACATGATTAGATAGGAGCATTGACAAAAGTGACAAAAAAGATGGCAAATTTTTTTTGGCTTACTGACAAACCACAGAAAGCTATGAACATGTCATATTGGTAACATTATTGGCCTACCAACAAACCACATAAAGCTATCAGCATGTCATATTGGAAAATAAAAGAATTGCGGGGCCTAAAGGGAAAAGCCACAACAATTGGAACATGACACGGTGGCTCCTAAATCATTATACTTAGTCCATCCTAAATATTCAATATGACCTTGTGATAGCTATCTGTGGTTTTTCAGTAGGCCAAAATTTTGTCTGTCGTCTTCTTCATCAGTTCAGTCAATGCTCCCATCTGATCATGTAAGGAACAAATAGTCGAGTTTTGTGCTAATGCATTTTAAAAATGCCAGTTTAACACCTCATCTTTGATTGATAATGGTGGAATAGATCCATTTGCATAAACAGATGTCCGATGGATATAGGCTTGGAATAGGATGAAAGTTGCCTCTTGTTCTCTGAATTCCATATGTGGCGGAGGAAATTCATCTTCATATGCAGATGCCATCATTTAACAAGGTTGTGCCACATTAACATCATAGTTACCACCATCATGGTCATCGCCATCATTATAGTCAACATCATAGTCATCATGATCACCATCAGACTCACACATCTTTGGAGCATAATCCCAGATGAAGTGTCCATTAGTTTTAGTGTGGAAGATTGTACAGCTTGTCTCGTCCAAAGAATGGGGAGGTGAGGATTCTTTGGAATGGACATATACGGGTTCGACGATTAATGCCATTTAAAGAGGAAAAATAGATGAGGAACTGATGGAATGATGGGGTCCCTTAGGCTTTGTGAATGTGATTTTGATCTATCCATCTTTCTGTTGTTGGAGTGAGGTAAAAGTTGTGGATACAAGTGGTTGTTGCAAGGCTTGAGCTCTTTCATAGTTGGTAAGCCAATGTTTTGGGATAAACATTAAAAGTTCATATTTTGCTCATACCCATCCCCATACCTATCAAATCCCGGTGAGTATAGCGAATCCTCATGAGTAAAATTTTTTAACTATTTCATCCCCCATTTGGGGATCCTCGTGGGAATTTTAATGGGGATTTTTGCGGGGACGAGGAATCCCTATGGAATATCTTTTTTCCCCATTTTTATTCCCCATTAGGGATCCCCGCGGAGATTCCGAAAAACAAAATTGTAACAAATAAGGTGTAAAATATACATACATAGCAATACAATTGTTGAAACTCCAACAAAAATAAAAATAAACATATCATGCAATAAAAACTCTAACTACTAAATGCTAATACTTATAATTAAGTTTCTACAAAATCATTGGCATATGCAAATCGAAAAGTTCAAACTCAAAATGCTCCTTAAAGTCATTATCTATTTAAACCATCAAGTCAACAACTTTTTTCAGTACTTTTGATCCTAAAATTTAAAATAAAAATATAGTTGCAAACAATTCAAAACAAAGCATATAGTTATTAATTAACCAAATAAATTAAAATTATAAATCTCATTAATAGGTTTTTTGTTATATGTATAAGTGTTTCAGAGCGGAAACTATATAATATTATGTAATATTTATATATAAATATCATATGGTATATATATAATAAATATCATATGATGTATAAATTGATATATGATGATTACTCGTGGAGATCTTTGTGGGTATATTTTATTACCCATACCCGTGCGGGTATGGGATTTTGTATTCAGGGTAAATCCTCATCACCCGTGGGTATTCCTCTACCTATTTGTAATTTTAGTAAAAATTGCACTAGTAATAAGTGCATGCTTGTACTGAAGGAAATTGTTGTGTTAGAGTTCGACTCTAGTAAATAGCGGTATGGCATCTCTGTTATGAGCTGTTAAGATCAACCTCACAGCTTGTAGGTGGAGGTAAGTGCAGCCGAATGTTTACCATTGTGCTATAAACTTATGAGAAATTTTCAAGTTGATGTATTATTCTGCCATTGTGGCTTTGAGAGTGCATTGATAAAGTCTGGTTCCTTAAACATATTCTCTGACTGGTGAGGAAAGTGTGTGAATAATAGCGCATATGCGCCTTTGGAAAGATTGTTTCTTGGTGAACATTTGGCATGGATTTAACAAAGGTGGGAAAGTTTTAGGGACTTCTGGAATATGGGTTGTCTCTTTGACCTATTTTGTTTGATGCATGTTTGATGATGAAGTTAGGTAATATGGGTATGGAAAGTGAATATGTAATTTTGACAACATTAGTGTCATGGGAAGATGAGGGTCGGGAAAACACATCTAAAATAGAGGACTTCTGTCTTGACGATAGATTAGAAGGATTTATATTTGTTATCTTACTGACCAAAAAAGGATTAGAATAGGTTAACCAATGTTTACGCCTACCCTCGGCTTTGTCAAGATATAACCTTTTTCACCTTATCTTGGAGTTTTCGACTAACAAGGTATAGTTTTTATAAAGGAAATAGGGATGCCAGTGACTATTTGGATGTTGGATATAGGATACTTAGAACTTTCTCATCAGGAAGATCACCAAAAAATGCGATTTGAGAGCATACTTGATATGAGAAAGGAAAACAACATGGACAAGGGATATCAATGTCACCAAGATAAATTAATCATGAAACGTTTTCTTTTACTTTATTAATTAGTTATGAAACATTCAATAAACTCATGTTAATTAAGTGGCACTCCATATATATAGATGTATAAGCCAACATCTTTATTTATCATGAAATGGTTTTTTTGTTTATTAAATAGTTCTATCTATAGATGTATGCTTAATAAAGAACATTTTTCACAATTCTGGAAAAACCCCAGCATGATCAAAAATAAGTTTCATTAAACTAAAACTATAAAAATAAACCATACCTTATTTTATAATTTCCTTATCTTATTGTTCAATTTTCAAGATGTTCAAGTGCACATCCTGTATGGAAAATCCACACACGAACGGTGACATAGTTCATAGTGCTTGCCCTAAGAGAGATATATAACGTTTTTCTTTCACTCCCAAAGTCTAGAGAACTTGAAAATAGCAAAAAAAAAATCTTATTTCGTTTTAGGGTTTCAACCTCTATTTATATGTGTAGATAAGCTCACTTAAAACACATATTCATAATACAACTATTGTAGTTAGGCAATTCAAACAAATTACACAAACGCGTTTATTAATAAGTTATCATATAATAAATTGTAAGAGCTTTTATGTCATGAATTTTACCATATAAAAACTCATTACTTTGGAAAAATTGAAATTGTGCAATGATATTCTTTGTGTGTGACTATAGGTTCATGTGACGATGGTAGCGAACCAAAACCATTTTGGTACACAACTCAGAAGTGGTCTCTAGCAAGGCATTATAACTACCCAAGTAGCATGAATATCAAAATCGATACAACCTAATGAATAATATATATCATATTCTATTGTTGTGCGATATCCTTTGATTAAACATAAGACATGAAAAGTCACTCTTAATGTTCAATCGTACTAGTCTCGATGTTTAGGCAGACTGAAAACATCTAAGTTACATTGATAATATCAATTCACATGGACTTGGCCATTATCAGCCTATCATATCGAGGGATCCACTGATATCTCTCTCTATATAAGAGGGAAGAAATTCTATCTTGATTACACATCTTTACATAATATTAACATGATAATCAATCACAATCTTTATAAATGCCTGGATAAAGACAAAATTTGATTGTATCAAATTACCATGACCATAATATTGAAGTCTATGGTAGTTTCAAGTTGAATAACTAAATGATATACATATCATGAGTAACACAAGTGTCAGGGCCCGTCTCACTCAGCCTTGACCTAATTTAATTATCCTAATTAGGTTCTTAACCCATACAATTAACTTTAAACCTCGAAATTACTCGTAATTCAATCCTTAAATGGCTACAAATATAAATTGCTATCCTCATTGCAACCCAAATTCATTATTCGTTTAGGTGGAGCAAATTAGGAAATAATATGGATTATTCTTCGTATTTTTGTAAAAAATTTGGTAGCACATTCCCTAAAAGTAGACTGCCGAGAAAATCACCTATTAGACAGTAGATTAGGGAGAAGCCTAGAAGGACTCATAACTCCCCGTGGTTCACAATATATATCAAATTAGGAGACTCTCAACCTATTTGAGTGTATGCCACGTCCTATGCTCACCCCCGAAATCCAAAATACCTATGCTCACCCCGAAACCCAAAATAATATATATAAAATGATTACAACAAGAAAACTAAACTTTTAGAAAGTCAAACATTCACCAAATCTTCGAGTCTTGTTTGTTCTTCATTGTCTTCATTGAGTATCTGACATCATAAAAAATAACTCGAAGAAATCAGGTAACTAAATTCCTACATTGCTTTATACTCCTGCAAATGTTAGTCTAAATATATGGCGACATGTAATTGCATTTCGAAAATGACAAGAAATTTATATAACAACGTGAAACCCTTTCATTACTATTTAAGGTTCACAAACAGGTTGACCGACCTAAGAATGAACCTAAAACAATAATGAAAGTCCAATGCATGCTACCCCGGAGTCGACATTACCCGCCCTAGACACCTGCAATACATCCAGTCTGGAGTGGAGTACCGCACACTTTTACGACCCATAGCATGAGCAACTCTATCTAGATGCCATGACCAAGAATGATGTGAAATACAATGTAGACTAAACACAAATGCAGGTACATAGATTTTTTCATAAATAGTAAAGACCATTGTTCGGTTTACTTACAGTTCCACAAACTAAAAGTTGATCACGAAGCCTTACATAACGTTCCCTAGCTTTTAGGTACTTTCATGTGTCCTATTAAACAATATAATTCATTATTTCAAAATGGTGATTCTATTTCAATACTTTAAGATTCATATTTCCACTTACAATGAAATTTAAGACTCCTAACAAACTTTAACAATTATTTCAAGACCTTCGAAAGCACCTTCAAACTTCTTTTATTGTTTTGAAGTTCTAATTAGAGTTAATCATTAATTGGACTTTAGAATAGGTTTTTACTACCTATTTAACTTCACAATGACCAATCAACTTGGCTATGCGTTCCCAAATTGAGTTCTTCACTAAGTTAACAATTTTAAGCTATCTCATTTCTTAAGTTTGATTAGGAACCTTAATGAGTCCTAATTTGACTCATTGTGAAAATTCAATAAAATAGTTCTTTTTATCAATTTAAGAAACTAAATCTAGTTAATTAAGAATTATTCTTACATAAGTATCAATTACTTATATGCACCACATTTTATAGCTTTATATATCTTGTTAGATATGTCAAAAGAAGATCCAATTAAAATGTGCTTTAAGTTAATGCCTTATCGTAACTCGCCAATTAAAGATAACATTTTTTAAAGGAATTAAGCTCTAAATCAATTAATGAAAAAACTAATTAAGTATTATGAGTTTATATTGTACTCGATGAACTTCTCTAAATAAGATGAAGTAATTTAGTTACTAATTAAGGTAATTTACACTATTAGAAACTTATGAGTACTTTGTAGATCAAGATTAAGGACCTAAATTAGAATTAGAAATTAAGAGAGAAATAGAGTATATAGAAGAACGACTAGCACTTGCCTCTTTGATTGCTTCCCTTAATGTGCTCAAGCTTTCTTACATATTGCTCCATTAATGGTAGTTTCCACCTTCCTTTTCTCTTTTTTTATTTGAAGAAGATGAGAATTGATTTAGACACTTGCATATAAATTATTTTCTCCATAAAGATGCATGTCAAATTAACTCATAAGTTTGCCAATTGTATCATATATGGACACTTGTGGTTCATGAGCATCAATTTGAGACACTTGTAGAGCATTCTTTATTTGTACAAATTTTTTGCACCCATAAATATCTACAAACCTATCCTAAGATTGTTATTTTTTCTATCACTACTAGAATCTATGGTCATATGAAAATTCACATTAAATTAGGTACATTAATTAGTATATTCATTGATTAGCTTACTTAGGAAAATCAAACTAACTTATATACAATTTAATTAGTTAAACCATATGAAATTATTAGTTAATTAGGCTAGTTTTCATTTAATATTTGATCTCATTAATTCACTTATGTACTCAATAGATTTGGTTATTTTCTCATCTAGCCTACTTAGGCATTTTCATTAATTCCTTTATTTAGGCTAAATAAGCAAGTCCCATTCCATAACTTAAGCACATAGATTTTAAATAAAAAAATGAGAACTTGAATTGACTAAAGACTCAATGTTACACCGACCTAACCAACGTCTGCGCACACTCATCGTAAGGAACACTAACTCGAAAATCGATGACTAAATAATTAAATGTGCATATGGGTCTAAATAGATAATACACATCATCATTCATTAATAAAATACTTTGGACCATTACAGCCTTCCCAACTAATAAGAGTTTCACCCTCGAAATTAATTTAAACTCGCGTGAATTAATTATTAAAGATTTAATGGATAAGAGGAAAGTGGTAGTTAATCGATCTCGTGAAATTTAGGACTTAACGAAGTCACTTTAGATGATTAGTCATTTAACATAGATCGTAAACTCATGTAGAGTCACTCCTAATGGTTCAATTACTTAATCCATCAAATCGTAGGTCTTCGCTACAATTCAATTGTCAAATTCGCCAAACTGTGGGTATCAGCCTTAGCTCGACTTCCTTATTAATTTATTCAGTTAGTTAAGTTACTTTAGAACAGTATGATAGTAGGCCCATCAACTGTAGCCGGCCGCAACCACCTCTACTAGTTAAAACTACTAAATCATGAACTGTCAACTTAATTGAGTTACCTCATACAACCAAATGTAATTGCGGAGCATTGTCAATCGCAATCGAATGCTTCAGGTGATTAATCATAAGGTTTTGGATTTTATTTTGTTTTTTTGACTTTTATCACATGAATGATGCAAAAATAAATAAATGTCATACCCTCTATCCGATAGTCTGTTGCCTCCAAATGTAGATCTGTCATGGCATGAACTCTCTCTAGTTTGCGACGGTGCTCTACCAAGTTGCGGGCACTTATCCCTAAAATGGTCTATCTGCCAGCACTTGAAACATGCTCTGTGTAGCCCTGGCCCTGACACGATCCTCTATCCCTGCAGCTATCCATATCTCTATGAATGTACTAGCCCACTAACTCTACCTCCATCACCACCCTCGATGCACTGCTGCTGAGACTATGATGATGACTAAGTCACCTAAGGTGGTCGACTAGCATAACTCGATGCAGGAGTGGTTGAACAAACACTGTTTGAGCAAATCGTTGAGGTGGTGCTACTGAAGCAACACTCTAACCCCTACTATACTTGAAACCCTGATGGTAGTGTTTCTTCCTCTTCCTATTTGACCCTGATCTGTGCTCTAACTATGTCTCTTCCTAAACAATTTGTTCCTCCTCAGGTATGCATATTAAGGTAGATCTTTCTGGCCAAACTTTGCTTATAGACCCACTGTAATGTCATTGGCTCGGTGGTGACTATTGTGCCTCAAATATCTCGAAGTAGACCTTCAATGAAGTATCTAGTCTGCATCGGTGTTCGCCATACCACCATCATACTCTAGTAACTGCATGAATCGACCCATTTAATACATGATTGACTCATGTAATGCATGATTGACTCCCCTATATACTATCGAATGCTCAGAAACTTGACCCTCTTCAACTTCAGGATCGAAGGCAGGAAGTACTTCTGATTAAACCACCTCTTAAACTCTGCCCAATCCTTGGGCTTACCCTGGGTGGCGACCATACTACGCCACCAAGCATCTGTTTCTCTGAATAATAATCCCAATTGTATGGTAGCCGTCATATACTCTAAGGTGGCCAATATGCTATGGATCTTCTCATGGCTCTTCACAAATCTCTCTGCCGCCTCGTGGTTCGTGCCCCCGTAGAACTCAACCGGTATATTTCTCTAGAACTCTCGCGATTGTCTCGCCTCAGCTGTCGCCCCAGAGCTCGTTGATGTAAGTATAGTCAACGTAGTCTCTATCAGAGTAGGGGTGTAGGAGGCACTGCCTGTGCCTGTATTGGCACTATCTTAGCTATCACGGGTTCTACTGGTATGATGAGAACCACTAGAGTGGCCAACATAGTAGGTATACTACCCTTAGGAGTAAGGTCCACACAATTAACTTCTTTAAATAAGACGAAGTAATTAGTTACTTATTAGGATACTATTAGTAACTTACGAGTACTTTGTATATTTTAATCAAATTTATGTGTGCCTTAAGTTTTTCATCTAGTTAACATATGCACAATTAATTAAAAAGACCAATCTTAAGGTATCCTAATTAATCTCCTAATTAAAATCTTAATTTAGCCATGCATATACTTTGGTGGCATCTCCTTTTTTTTTTCTTACTAATACTTCGTAAATCTCAATTTCATTGCATGGACCATATATTATTAAAATTTATGTATTATACCTTAAAACAGAACTATTTTACTCAATAAGGGATGATAGCAATTACCTAGCTAATTCAAAGATTAAAAAGGTTTTAAATACTCATGTTACCCAACTTGATGAATGTCTTAAACAATAGTATCTCATTTATAAGATGATCAAGATTAAGGACCTAAACTAGAATTAGGAATTAAGAGAGAAATAGAGTATATAGAATAAGGGTAGCACTTGCATCTTTGATTGCTTCCCGTAATGTGCTCAAGCTTTCCTAGTTATAGCTCCATTAATGGTAGTTTCCTCCTTCCTATTCTCTTTCTTTATTTGAAGAAGATGAGAAACTAATTTTGATAAGAGAATTAGAGGTGCTATAGTTATATCGAGGGAGTTTCTTGTAAACAATTAATGATTTGGATATTGCATATAAATTATTTTCTCCATAACGATGCATGTTTAATTAACTCATAAGTTTGCCAATTGTATCACATATGGACATTTCTGGTTCATGAGCATCAATTTGAGACACTTGTAGAGCATTCTTTACTTGTACAAATTTTTTGTCTACTTATGATTGGTTTTCAACCACTTCATGCACCCATAAATATCTACAAACCTATCCTAAGATTGTCATTTTTTTCTTTTATTATTAGAATCTATGCTTATATGAAAATTCAGATTAAATTAGGTACATTAATTAGTAAATTCCTTGATCAGCTTACATAGGAAAATCAAACTAACTTATATACCCATTTAATTAGTTAGGCCATATGAGCTTATTAGTCAATTAGGCTAGTTTTCATTTAATATTTGATCTCATTAATTCGCTTGTGTAGTCAATAGATTTGGTTATTTTCTCATCTAGCCTACTTAGGCATTTTCATTAATTCCTTAATTTAGGCCAAATAAGCAAGCCTCATTCCATAAATTAGGCACATTGATTTTAAATAAAAAATGAGAACTTGAATCGATCAAAGTCTCAACATTACACCGATCTAACCAATGTTTGAGCACACTCATAGTAAGGAATACTCACTCAAAATCAACGACCAAATAATTAAATGTGCATATGCATCTAAATAGATAATACACATAATCATTTATTATTAAAATAGTCCGGGCCATTACAAATCTCGTGCTTTTAGCCACAACATATTAAGATTTGGGGATTTAAGGGTGATTTTTGTTATGATTTAGGTTAATATTTGCCCATTTTATGATTATACCTTATTTTTCACATATCGTTATTCCTAATTTAAGGTCATGTCTCTCGATGTGACCTCATTTCCTTTTCTTCCATTTTCTCATCTTTCTTGCCTTAAGTTATTGTAAGAATGGCTAAACACTCTACTTCAACTTCACATGATGACTCTACTGCAATTGTTGATCTTCCGACGTTGGAGTCAAAAGGCATATATTATCATGTTCCTACAAACAAACTTTACATTGGTACAATGTCAGATCTTAAAATTTCTATATGGAGTACACGTGTGTAATCAATAGTTGTTTGATGACGACAATTAATCGGGCACACTAGTTGCTCCAAGAAAGCATGTACTGCCAAGGGAAAGAAGAAGGTAGGTGACAATGAGAAGGTTTCCTCTAAATATTTAGATAGGATTCTTGATGAAGTTAAGGCCACCGGCAAAGCCTCTGAGCAGACAAAGATCGTGTCCATATCATAGTACTTTGAAGTGCTTGCTCCCTCTGCTTTTGGATAGTTCAAATCATTGGAGTGCATGGAGAAATTCAAAGAATGGTGAAGAAGAAGTATTGGTTTCATTAATCGATGAATGTGTCGCATTTTCATGAAACTGGACTTAAGAAATTTCTGGTACGAACTGAAATCTATGGATTGGTGACACATGAAGGCTTCTCAATGACTCCATTGTCAAGGAATTCTATTATAATCTTCCTGATAATTTTAAAAATTCTTTTGCAGAAAAGGTATTTGTTAATGGTTTCTTTATTCCATTCAATCCTACTTCCAGAAATTGTACACTAGGACTTTTTAGATTGGAGACACCTGCAAATAAGTAGGGTATGACTCTCAAACTTGATGATGTTGTCTATTTGTTGCAAGGCCTACATGCTGTGGAAAGCATTAACTACTAGTGTTATGGCTACTTCCGGTGTGACACATATATTTAAGGAAAAAGTGTTACTATTGTATGCTCTTGCTTTAAGAAAGAAGTTCAACATTGAGAAATAGATCTATGACTGTTATGTGTTTGAGCAAGAAAAAGAACATGCTTTATCTATCATGTTTCCTAAGTTCTTTATTTGGAAGATATTCAATTATTGAGTAAACCAATGACAAGCTGGAAAAGGTGGTGGAAAAAGTTAGACTAAATCATCTAATGGAATCTAACAACATATTGTTAACCTTAACTTCTTATCCCTAAAAAAGAATTCATCAAGTATATTAGCTTTGAGATCTTAATCTATCGCTACTACAACTGCCCTCATTCCTACTCTTATCACTACTACTGCTAATGCATTTGTTCATACCCCTGTTACAACGTCATTACAGAAGTCTAGACAAATTATGAAATGAATTATTGCTCAGGTATCTCAATCTGAAAAATATTCTAATGTTGAGGACACATGTCTTATTCACGTGCAATCTTAGGCGAGGAAATTGCAAGAGGAGATGATTCTCTTCTACTGGTGCAGGACAGACTAGACTGCCACCTGCCTTCAACATAAGGTGCAAGTTCCACTACTCCACTTCCTGATTACAAAAAGCAAGTTACCTCCCATGTTGATTCTCATGCTGATGAAATTGGAGTTGATCAAGGTAACTTTACGGGTTTAAACTTTGACCTAAATTTTATTACTCCAATTGTTGCTGCTAGGATAAGTATTCTTAAGTTCATTAGAAAGAATTATAGAACTAATGGAGAAAATGATGTAACACCACATGAATAGGTTGAGTCTTTAGCAACATCAGAGATTCCTCTTTTTGAGGACTAGACTACTGCTAACTTTGAGGGCATTCTACTGCTTTCATTTACTATGATTATGGAACATATTGTTGAGGCTCCAGTGAATGATGCTTTGCAACCAGAGCCATGTATGCCAGTCCATCTTCCTACTCACCTAGAGCAAAAGGATTTCAATGTTTATCAAGCCAATAATTTCAATCAAGCCAACAACTCTGGTTGATGTTACTCCTACTATACCAGTGGAGATTGCCCTTGAAATTGTTGCTATTGTATATATGCCTTCTACTACTTGTGCTATTACGGAGACACAAACAGAGGTTACTGAAGACAATTCTGCTTTAACTTTAGATGAACCTCTGCAAGAACCAAATTCTCCAGTGGTGATGAGACCACACTTGTCTTTGTATGATTACTTCTTGGATCCCATTGCATATTCGACAGCATACATAGATGATGTTGCTGGAGTAATGCGACCACAGCAAGAAGACATGGACATTGCTAATGCCAAGCTTCGCTGATAGAGGTGGATGGTTCACACTCAATCGTAATCTCTTTTAAATAATTAGTCAAAAAAGGTGAGTAAGTGAGCAAAAGAAAGATTAAAGTTAAGTTTTTTGATAGTTTGTGACAGTAAGTACTTAAAATTTTATGTTTTTAAAACTATATTTCACAGATGTACTTATTGGCTGGTGATTATAGCTTTTTGGGATTTTACTGTAGTTTGTGTCTTGCTACTTTAATCCATCGGTAATAGTACATTTCATGAAGTTTCGCAAAAAATCGGTTATCTTGCTATTTACTACTCTTAATCAATCTATGCCAAATGAGGGGATTGTTGGACCCTAGTTTACTGTGTTTGGGTGGATTTATCCTTATTGGTAGTATATTGTCAAAACATAAGTTAGTTAGGTAAATGTTGCAATGAAGATAGAAGCTTGACTTGGCAAGATGTCTAAGTGTAGATACAACTCAAAGATAGATTGCAATGTAAATCCTAATTAACTGCATTATCAAGGTTACAGTTGAAGATGAAGACATAATAGAAGTGAAAGCAGGAATAGAATACGAGTTGATACTGAAATAGAACAACTATTTGTATTAGTCTACAATAGTGAAGAAGTTTGATATTGCAAGGAGTTAACTTCGAGATTGATTACAACTTCAAATCCAAGAGAAATGTGCATAAAGGACTAAAGAAATTTATGGAAACGACGAGTCAATATTCTGTAAGAAATAGAAGACTTAGTTGTTGAGCGTTGGATGATTCCAATAGAAATTACAATTAGAGACTAAGGAGGTTTTCCAAGTTATATTTTATTTAGAACTAAATCCCAAGATATAGTAAATAGACTAAGTCATAAATACTCAAGATCGCCATTATGTGGATCATCGTTTATTATTTGAGATCATTATATTAGTTGTACACATAATCAATTTGTTTAATAGATTGTTTAGGGTGAGCCTACGCAAAGGAAGACATTTAAGTCTTACTACGATATCAATTCTTCTTTAGTATTGATGTGTGTTTATTGGTTCATCACTGATTCGTTAATCCCTCAGTTCCTCTAGTTTCCAAAACTTTAAAAGTAGCATACACTCTTTTCAATAAAATATATAAAATACTTGATCAATATTCTTTGTGTAATAAGATTCTTAGAAATATGTCTTGTTTATCTTGACTATTAGTTCGATCTTTTACCCGTTATAATGTTTGACTCAAAGCAATTAATCCCCTCTAAACAACTCTAGTGTATACACAATCTATGTTAAGTCAAATAGGGTATAATAATTCCCTTCCATCATGAAATTTCTATTTTCATGGGTAATAATATAATATCACTTCCTTATAAATTCATATTATATTCAATTTCAATATTCCTAACTTATTAAAGTGAAATGAAATGGAAAAGTATCACTTTCATCGTGAATTTTTTTTGAACAATTCACATTGTTCAACATTCAAATAGATTTTACCTCTCGTTTCCTTCATACGTTGCATCATAATGCCTCACTTCACCTAATACCCTCAAACTCATTCCAAACCTTGTCCACAAGGTTTTAAAAACAAAGTTAGGTTTCCAACAAAATAACAATTCCTCGTGAAACATAAATGAATAAATTAAATAAATAACTAACTAACTATCATAAGAATAAATTGAATAAGTAAATAAAACATTAGAAATCGAAACTTTGATAAGTATTATATAATAGAATTGAGTATATCAAACTACTGTATCAAATATGAACACACTAAAGCAAATGTATTATAAATTCACACCACATCATTCATATTAGAATATTACAAACATATACCTCTCACTATAACACTTAAAAGAAAAACATAGAAGAATGAATTATCATAAACATCGACCAGATGTTGCATTGCACCACCATCCCTTTGGTCTTGTTGTTGAGATTGGAAGCTCCTTACAAGATCGTATAACTTGTAGTCCACTCCCGCCACCGGAGTATCTTCTGAAAAGATTTCTTGGTAAGGCATTCTCAGTAGGGTTGATGGAATATGCATATTAGCTCCCTCGACTTGCATCTTTCTGGTCATGCCTCACTCAAACCTATAGATGTTCCTACCAGTATCGCATTGGTTTTGCAACATGACTTCTTGATGTCTCGGAGTTCTCATCTGGTTCCACAAAATCGACCCCATTATAGCCATCTTTGTTTCATCTGTGTACATGCCAGTAATTTCCTTCATATGTGACTATGGGCTTTGGATTGTTATGTCATGATACGTGACGGTTTGCATTTCTCTTTGTGGCCTCTCTCCTTTGTGTTTCGTTTCTCTCCAATTTCTCCCCCGAATCAACATAGCTTGGCACATTCTTTGTGCTTTCAATGACTTTATCGGTGATGGTTCTATATGAGTCAATATCTAAACCTAAACATATTATTGGAACTTAATCTTACTTGCAAAACTTTGTAATTATTAAGGGAAAAAACAATCCTTAATTTTTGTTTGTGGTGACCGCATTCCTAATCCCATCATACATTATCTTGCCAACATAAATATAGCCGATCCCATGAACTATGTGTTATAAAAGAGCTGCCCTATAGTTTACTATGTCATAGTGTTGCAAACTAGGTTGTAGGCTCGCGTTTAAGAAAAAGCTCCAAGCTTTGGTGGTTTTCCTAAAATATTTTGTTTGTATGTATTTTAGGTAAATGTCTTTATCAAAAAGAAATCCATCTGTTGGAATTGCTTCTAAACCATTTCGAATGGTTTCGTGGGGAAGTATGTTTCTCATATGAATTTTTGGTAAACCATAATATCGAGTTATTATTGCAGGTGAGTAGTCCACTAGTCTACTCGGACCACGACTAATGTCTTTTTGCTGTCTCTGTGCCCATTTCCATAAAAAATTTCTCACTAGCATTTCACAACGCATTTCAACCAAGGACCCCGCATCATTATTGACATAATAATCCTTAGTTAACAACCCCCAATTCCATGCCCTTATTATGTTCAAGATCATAGGCCTATACTTAACTTCATTTTTAACATTAAAACCTCTATCTAGTATGACTTTCATCTGTTTACTAATGTCGCTTTGTATCCTATCAAGAGATTTGGCATTAATAATGTGTTGGGATGAGAAATAAGTTCTAGGTGTTTCCCTAATTCTTTTCTCACCCAACAACTTATCGATAAGAATTAAAGGAGGAGAAGGTTCTCTAGGTGCTCTATTTCAGGGGTTATTTATTGAAATCCCTGTTGGGTGAGAAAAGAATTAGGGAAATCCATTTAGAGGGCTTGCTTGAAACTTATCATAAACTTCAAAATAGAATTGGCATCGAAGTGTCAAAATAAATATAAACTTTAAAATTGATTTTAAAAATATCGTAAAGCAATTGTGTGATAAATCTTAAGTTTTTTAAAAAAACAAATTAAATTAAAAAAATTGTAACCAAACCCCCAAACCCATTTTAAACTCGATTCTCAAGCCATTTGCAAATTCGTGTAATTATACCAAGATTTTAGAAATTGTTGAATTTGTAAATTAACGATCAATATCTAGTATATTGGAATGAATGAAACCATTTGTTCAAGAGAAGTGAGTAAATTTTGACAAAGCAAATTCAAAAAACATGGAAAACTTTGCGAAAAGCTTTCAAATCAAAAAATTTATTAAAGGAAAGAGCTTGGATAGATTTAATTACCTTTTTAAGAGTGAATCACTGAAGATTTAAGCTCTTGAAATTCTCTTGACCATCCCGCCAAGCTCTATCAAATTCCCTAAAAACCTAGTTTGGTTCAACACTTCCAAAATTGAAAATATTGGGTTGAGTGGGACTAGGTTAAGGTGAGAATGACTTAAATACTATGAGATTGAGCTTAGGATGGCTGAATCAAGGCAAGAAATTGAGATTTTGTGAAGGGTTGCAACAGTTTGTTAGTGTGAAGGAGTTAATGTTTATGGCGATTTGGAGTTTTAGTTTAACAAAAAAAAAATCGTGCCTAGCGGTTCTGGTGTTATGTGGAATTACTGGTAAATCACTAGGTGAATCGGTGGTAGGTGAGGTGTAGTGACCCACCGATCTGAGTAACGATTTCCTTGTAAGGCGAATTGCTAGGGATTCACCAAACTCAAAATTTTCACTAAATCTCCTATATACTTCGATAGAATTTTTTAGTAATTCGCAGTGTTAATTTAAATCATTAGGAAATCGCTATGCCGAATTCACTATTTTGCGATTTATTCCATAATTAACTTATATATCATTCATTAAAATCATATGTTAAGGTATAATTAACTAAAATCTTGAAAGTTTGAGGGGGACTTGTAACTAATTGACTAATTTTATTAATTAAAAAACAAATATAAATATGAATAAGCAAGTGAATAATGCGACTTGCAAAAAGGCCATATAAGCAAAAACAACTCGATCACTCCTATTGAATTAAAATTACCAGGGAGTTTCAATTCAGAAAAAACATCAAATACAAAAGTCAAGAAATGAGAGAATAAAACATACTAAATGAGATTAAACACAACTAAATTAATTTCTTAATAAAATTAAATAAACATAGAATATTGGCTGCCTACAATAGAGCACTTTTATTTGTCATAGTTGGCTTGGCTTAATCCTTCTAGAATTAGGCTGGATTTCTAAACTTGAATTTACAATTATCCACTCTAGTGCCATTCCAAATAGTGAGTGCTTGGTCATTAGTCAGCAGAGTAATTGTTTTGTTCAAAATATCCATAACAGCTTGTGTAATGGTTAAGAAAGGTCGTCTTAAAATCAAATGAGGATCTTCATTAAATCTTCATTAATAAAGTGTAGCATGACAAAAAGTCTATTTATACGGAGTAGTTGTTGACTTAAATTGGCACATCCATGGCCACTCCTATCGGTTGAATAATCAAATTTAGTCGTATATTTAATATAAATATCCACAAATGAGCTCTAAATCAGGGTATGATTGTATGTTTAGGGAATTAAGATGTAAAGGAAGGAATTAAGGAAAACAAGAAGAAACAGAACAAAAACCCACAAAAACACTCTTGGCACTGTGAAACACATGATGGCACCGTGGGAAGAAAGGGCATAGTTTTGGGAACAAAATGCACGGCATGGGTATGGAAAAAAGTAAGAAAATCAACTCTAGAGGTCCGACGCAGTAGAGGCATTATGGAGTATAGGGGATGGCGTCGGAGGAGCAAGGCACAACTTCAGGACACGTAGGAGTGAAAATAATGCATATGCAGTGTTGCATAATGGCAACGCAGTGGGTTAAGGCACGGCGCCGAGACAGTTAGCGACAACGCCAGACACATGAAATAGAAAGTGGAGTTTCAATTCAAGTTCAATTGTAAAGTAGGGTTTCAAATTGTTATTAGAGAGTATAAATAGGTATTAAAACATGATAAACTCACCACATAGCAAATGTTCACTACTATTAGAATAATTTAGCATTGGTTTTACATTGAGTTTAAGTATTAAGGAGTTTATGTGAAGAAAACATTGAAGACTTCACTTTTGCATTTCAAGTTTGGTTTCATTGATTAAACTCATGGTAATATCTACATTCATTTATGATTTGCAATGATTTCCATAATGAATTGTGATAAATGTATTTCAATCAAGTGTTAGTATTATATTTATCTTAGGGATCAATGTATCCTATGGTAAGAATGATATGCTTTGAATATGAATAAAAAGTTATAATAAAAAGTGCAATGGTTGGTATATGTATTGGTTCTTAGCGTAATTCTTTGGACATCTTGATCACGTGTTTAATAAACCTAGGCTTTAGAAGTCATCATGGTCATTGAAGCTTGTAATTTAGACATGAATGGTATAATTGTAAAATACACAACATCAAGAGATAGTTGTTGATTAGGGGGTGCGGATAGTAAACTTAATTGATTATGAATTCAATGATTTGGGACTTAAAGCATTGTAGAGCTTATGTTATTCACATCGATAGGTGGAGTTCTAGTTTGCACATTAGAATGTTCTCCATCACGGCAGTGGGTTGAAGTGGGTTTGAAGGAAATCTATATATTCTAATTAAGCATTACACACGACATATTGAGATGTAAATATGAGTACAAAGCAGAGTATTAAATTACCTCGGTGAAGTTGTGAACTAAGATATTCTTAATAAAAGAGTTAAAGTAAGGTTTCAATTGATTTTTTAGAATAGTTTAGTTTAGATATAAACCAATTAAAAGTGAATTCCTTTGCAATAGTATAAGTTAAATAGGTAAATAAAAAGTAGTGCAAAAACCTTTCCATGAGGACGATATCCGTGATCAACATAAGTCGATTGAACTATTACTAAACACGAGTTGTTATACTTGTGGTATGCACATCAAGTTTTTGGCGCCGTTTTTGGGGATAGGTAGATATTAGTATTACTTAGTTTGATAAGTTTCTAAGTTTTATTTTCAGTACTTCAATTTTCAGTTCATAAGAAAAAATAAGGTTAAGTTTCATTTTGACTTTTTGCAATTAATCTTTTGTGTTTTTCTTCAGCGATACTTAGTGAATGCGTAGCAAGGGATAGAATGACCTAGTGACTTACAACCTGGAGATTGAAAGAATGACTAAAAGAAAGAAAAAGAAAGGAATCAAGCTGGCTCAGGTGCAAACTAGAAACTAACAACAGGGTCGCAGGAATAACCAACCCGTAGGTGATCTAGTAGTGCAAGAAAGAGCGCAAGGATGGAGATGCCTTTGTAACTACTTCAAGCTAGAGGTTTAGGAGACGTACAATAGAGTGATGGCTTCCAGCCAACACGAACAAGTTCAAACTGAGACCGTTTCTAATAAACATGGTGCAAAATAGTCTGATTAACAAGCTATTCAATGAAGATCCAGTTGTACATGTTAAGAATCTCTTGGAGAAGTGTGACACTGTGCACATCACCAGAGTTACGAAAAAGGTGATTAGGATACGACTTTTCCATTCTCAATGGGTGGAACAGCCAAATCCTGATTCCAAGGGCCGAATGCAGGGAATATGACTTCATGGGCGGAAATTAATAAAAGGTTTTTTGACAAGTTCTTTTCCACAGTGATAGTTGGAGAAAGGAAACTAGAGATTTTTTTTTTCAAGCAAGAAGACACCGGGTCTCTTGTCTATGCTTGGGAAAGATTCAAAGAGACGCTGAGGAGATGTTCGGGACACGAATACGTGAAACGGGCATAACTCCAAATTTTTTACTATGGGATGAACAACAACGCGAGAATGCTAGTATATGTTGCATCAAGTGGCTCTCTACTTACCTTGCATGAGGATGGAGCATTGGATCTCCTTGATCTTTTGTCTTAAAATTCTACTAGTGGTACTCATTTCACTGTAAGGAAACTAATAAGCATCTATGAGATAGACTCGCAAGTCGCAATTATGGCATAGCTATGAAATTTGAGCAATCAGATGATGAAACTCCAGATGGGACACCAAGGTCCGCAAGTATCACATCAATTCGTGGATCACCAAGGCATGGTGGTTAATTAATTGGATGTACAACAGGGAATAGAGCATGAAGACATCAACTTCATGAATAGTTAAGGCTGCACAACTTTAGGCTAAGAAGAATGGCTTATTAAGGATAGAACAACAACCCAAACTTTTTGTATGGAAATCCTGATAATGCATTGAAGTTACCTCAAATCTTCGAACAACAAGTCCAATAGGGGAAACTGGGCCAGAGCAAATAGATGACTTCACCAAAGTTAATAAAGAAGTATTTGCAAGCCGTGTAAGTGAGAGATATGAAGCGCCATGAGAAGCATGAGAAATAGCTGGAGGTAATAAAACAAACCATGAAAATATGGATGATAAGCAATCACAAATTGGTCAACTTGCAATAACCTTAAACTCGAAGAAAGAAGGACAGGTTCCTAGCAACACCATTACTAATCCCAAAAAGAACGTGGGTGTTATTCGCATGATGAGCATTATGGCAACAAATGAGCCAAGGCAAGAACAAGTAATGTACAAGCATGAACAAATGTATGAGCACAGAAACAAAGTGCAGCAAGATGAGCTTGATGGTTTCAAGAAACAAACAATCAATGCCTTGAAAAAAAAATGGAAGCAACAATGGAAAGCCAAGAAAAAAAATGATGGACCTTTCGAAGAAGACCCACAAGGCAATAACATAAAGTTAGTTCCAAAGAAACTATAATCGAAGCTTAAGTTTATCCATCGACTTACCTATAAGAGGAGAGATTCTGGAGACATAAGCATAACGATAAACATTGATATGCACTATTTGAAAAATGTCTTATATGATACGGGAGCCTCAATCAATGTCATACCACTGATGGACATGATACATCAATGTCGTGCCACTGATGGACATGACACATGTCATTTTGAAGATCAATTGTCTCGATACAATGAATTTTCAAGTTGAAAATGCTAATTTGATGACTACTATACGAAGATTTTTGAACTTGCATGTGAAAGTAGGTAGATTCACATTCATCAAGGATTTTGAGGTGATAAACCATAATATGAACAATGATGTGTCTATCATACTTGGGCGGCCATTCTTGAACATTGCTAAAGCAAATTTGAACATAAAAAGGCAAATCACGATGAGTATCGATGAGGGCCATGATGCTGAGAAGTTTATCTTTGTCAATGGTGAAGAAGTACATCCAAATGGGAATGACATCATAATCTCTGATTTGCAGATATAGCTTCTCGATTTAGAGTAAGACTAAAAGGGTGGAAAGGCGTCAGACAGATGACGTTAAATTAAACACTATTGGGATGTATCCCAGGGTTTTAAGTTTTGAGTTCTAATTTTTTTTGTTTTTGAATTTCAGTTAGTAGTTAGTTATTTAGTTAAATAATTACAATTTACAAGTGTTAGTTCTAACTTTCAAAAATTTGTTTTGAATATGCAGGAAACATCATTTGCTTGGTGATGATTCATCAGAATGGAAATGTCTCGTGAACTCACTAAAAGAAGGGGAAAAAACGAAGGAGTTTAAAGCGGTGAAGGTAAGGTGCATGAGAAAGTCAAAAGTAAAATTTAGCATTTTTATATTTTCACATATTTTATGCGATCACGACATCTTGTGTGAGTTATACACAAAGTCGAAGGAGCGTCATAGGAGAATTAGAAAACAATCATACGCGAAGATATGGGTTGTGAAGTTGACGCCATGGATATTACCTACAGAGTCATGATTACATGCCAAAGTGCCAAGGTGGCATCATGCTAAAAAATGAAACAAACACATTGTGTATTAGCATAAGTTTGATCATTCTCAAGTGAGATTAGTGAGTTCCAAGTGATTTAGAATGAAGAAATAAACATATTGTACATTAGCATAAGTAAAAGAGCTAAGGCTTGGATTTTTGGATTTTAATTCCAAAAAATACTAGGGTTCTTGTTGGTGAGACGATTTAGAGGGCTTGGATTGGAAAAGATTTGGAGGAGTGATCTACACCGAAAATTAATCTGGCATTGAGGTATATTTACAATTTCATCTAGTTATCTTTGAGTTTTTAGAATTTTGATGATATTGTATGAAATTATGGATTTCAGGTTGTAGGAGAGGTTTTGGAGGATTGTGTGAATGTGAGCATTAATACTACCCATGGAGACTTAGTTGATATTTTTGCATTATTTGGCGTATGCACAATCCATATTATATAAGTTTTAATTTTTTAGTGACTTGAAGACTAAGTTGGGTTGCATTATTATTAGTTGCTTGAAATTTAAATAAAATGGCAAGAACAAGGAAACAAGTTAGCCAAACTAGAGCAAATTATTATGAGGCATCTACATCTAGAAACCCCAATAACAAAGAGCCTAGACCTTTTAAATCCAAAAATTTCATTTGTTAAGAAGCTGAGGAACAATATGAGAAGATTTTACATAAGGAGTTCATTTGCAAAAGGGGAATTAATTTTTCGACCAAATATGATAAGAGAGTGAACAAATTCATTAGGCACCGAGATTGGGAGCATCTTACTCAAGATTATAGGGAGAATGAAGTAGAAGGAGTGAGTGGGATTTTTTATAAGTTCTATGTTAATGCAAAGTTCATGGTTAAAGATGAGCTTATAAAGGTGAGAGGGGCTTTAGTTCTCTTCAATAGATGTAAGATCAATAATTTCTATGGGTTGGACCATCCTCTATCAGATCTGCGAAATAGCCCCAAGAGAGATAGAAGACATTTTTCTTTCTTTCCCAAAGTCCAGAGAACTCGAAAAATATCAAAAAATGAAAATCTTTTTTAATTTTATGGTTTTAACCTCTATTTATATGTTTAGGTAATCCATTACTTAAAATCCTATTTATAGTACAACTATTGAATTTAGACAGTTTAAGCAAAATTACACATACGACCCTATTAATAAGTTATCATACAACAAATTGTAAAGGCTTTTATGTCATGAATTTCACCATATAAAATTCATTACTCTAAACCAATTGAAATTGCACAAAGCCATTCTTTATGTGCGACCCAATAGGTTCGTGCGATGTTGGCAGTGAAACAAATCCATTTTGATACACAAGTCATAAGCGGTCTCTAGCAAGACATTATGACTACGTAGCATGAATATCAAAATTTATACAACCTAATGGATAACATATATAATATTCTTTTGTTGTGCGATCTCTTCTAATTAAATATAAGGCATGAAAATTTACCCTTAGTGTTCAATTGTACTAATCTCGATGTTTAGGTAAAATGAAAACATCTAAGTGACATTGGTCATATCAATTCACATGGACTTGGCCATTACAGTCTACCATATCGAGGGATCCACTAATATCTCTCTCTATACGAGAATGAAAAATTATACTTTGATTACACACCTTCACATATTATTCACATGGTAACCAATAACAATCTTTATTATCATTTGGTTAAAGACAACATTTGATTGTGTCAAATTACCATGCTCCTAATATTGAAGTCTATGGTAATTTTAAGTCGAAGGACTAAATGATATATTTATCATGAGTAACACTTATGACTTAATATATATGGTGTTCTCATAGCGGGTCAGTCCAATACTTTGTTCCCTAACAAGTACTCATGATCTCGATTCGTATCCCTATATTCATTATCATCAATTAAGATTCACAATAGTCTTAATTCATTATAGTTCCCTATATAATTACTAACTATGAACATTTATGATATTTCAACAAATATCCATAAATCTTAATATAAGGTAAACATGCAATTAATTATAATAAAACATCAAATAAAAACCTTTATTTTATTAATGAAAAATTATAAGATAAATAATGTTTGTAGATTGACCTAGGGCACACGCCCCAACAGGATGGTCTTAAGGTCTTTCCGCCACCTCTTCCTCCACAGGCACCTGTACCACCACTAGAGAATTTGACTATGTAGCAGTAGAGGTTATGGATATTATAGATGAATAGACATTACTAGGATGATAGGGTGCAATATAAGGCAGCCATGCCGAGATATGAGCAAGATATGGAAACGAGAGAGCAATACTGACAAGATGGGCAACGCAATTTCATGTTATTTGTTGATCGTCATAGATACATAGCTAGATATGAGAAGAGCAGATGGTTGAGACCTACTGATAGGTCCAATAGTATTCTAGCAGCACTAACGTATGTGTTTGATCATGATTTTATATAGAGCAAGAGGGTGGAGCGTCTGTGGACACCATCCCAAGTTGGAATTGATGATGCCGATTATGACGATGATGTACAATCGTGAAGTCAGTGTAATAAGAATCTTTTAAACATGGGGAGTTGAAAGTGACTTTGATACCATTTAATTTTGTTTTAACATTCAGGATATTTTGTTAATTATTTACTTTTTTTTTAATTCTATGTTTAGTTTAATTTATTATAACTTGTGTTATTATATATGTTTGTGTATTTTAGCGTTTTCATGTTTCAAGCTTACATTTGAGACTTTAAGGATAAGGTTTAGTTTAAGTCTGAGAGCATCGACACTACAATACACTATGGGAAGTGGTAAGATAGGCTAAAAAATATAGATATACACTGCAGGTATGATCATATAAAATTTTAATTTGAAGTAGTTAACAAGGAATTTATGGTATTGTATAAATTTTGTTTTTTTTCGACTATATGATGTTTATGTAGTATAGATTAGGTTAAATATAGTAATATGTAACAAATAAGTAGCTCATTTGCATGTTCATGCATTTAATTGTAGATGAGTATATTACAAGTATCTTATTCATATGAAACTCAAAAAAATGTTTCAAATTTTTAAAGAAAAAACAATTGAAAGCCTAGAGTTAGGGAAGACCTTGAACTTAAAATAAAAGCAAGAAATTAGAACAGTTCTATTGGAAAAAGTTAAATCTCTAAGAATTCTATAATAAGTGTGAATCTTACTTGAAAATAAAAAACCAAATAAAGACTTAGTGCAAATAAGGAAGAGATAGACATCATATATTAGAAGTTAGAGTTAACTTACTTGATTTAGTGAAAGTGAGAAGTGCTAACAAAAGTTTTAGAATAAAGAGAAAAATGAGAGAATCCTACAGGTTCTAAGGAAATGGAGCAAATAACTTAATAGATGGAAAAAAGTGAGGAAGAATTAAGTCCATAGGAAAAGGAGCAAGGATTGTAAAAAAAAAAAAAACGAAAAGATGAAAAAAAGAAATGAGAGAAAAGGAAAATAAGGTGGAAGTAAACTAAAACTTTCAAATAAAATATTTAACTTGAGTACGAGTAGCTAATTGAGATAACTTTCCATTCCAACTATGTAAAGCCCTATAGACTCTTAATGTGCTAAGGGATAATCGTCGATCTTCTCCTTGCCCGGGCTGCTGGTAGATGACTCTACACCCACCTTCATAAAAAGGACGGTGAGTACAAGAATAAAACAGTAATCTCTTATGACAAGTTTTATTTGCATTTCCAAATATTCAAATGGTATTTAAAAGCATATAAATGGGAAAACTGGAAAATAAATCATATGCGAGTAAATACCAGAGTTAAACAAGTGATACTGACACTAGGCTAAGTAGTGGTGATTTAGGTCCGGTCAGCGGTGAAACATGTCATTCCGACTCAATAATCATATAGCACAAGGGACTCTACCCAAGTGTTACCAGGGCTCTAACCCCGGTGTGTAGACCACCTCAGGGACTCTAACCCCGAGTGTCATACAATGTCAAGTAACATGTGTCGACATCCCCAGGGAATCTAACCTCATGATTAATGCACACCTCGATCGAGTACGGGACCTAAATGCAAAAACTACTTTTAAAATTTCAAGAAATATCAAGTATGGATTGTTAAGACATAGGCACATCTAGACGCCTAAACAAATAAGGAATACAAGTCCTCTTAAACATTTAAAAGATATTCACTAGCTTAATAGCATGATGTTTATCATTCAATTCACATTTAAAAAAACAAGAATAAACATAGCATGGGATAGAATCAATGAATCAAATCAAATGAATGGATATCATGCAAATTAGACTCATCAAGTGAGCATAGACACAAAGAACACATGATATAACAATACAAAGGCAAAATAGTCAAAAGGACTTTGCAAGGACAACAGTTAATAGAAATGAAATGACAAGTAAAATTGACATTGGGTATACTCACAACAACAAAGTAAAGTCCTAGCTTTACTAGCCTCCCGATACTCCAACTCTTGTATTCGCTCTCCCATACCCTTTTTCTAAGTTCCTAAGTTTAGTGTCTCATTAGTTCAAATATAGTGGGTTTAAGCTCAATTTTGTGGTATTTATTGTGTATTCAAATTGGTTCAATAGACTTTAAATCAATTTTCCTAAATTAGCCCCTAAAGACTAAATTAAGTTTCAATTTCAGTCCTACATATTAATGCACATTTAGGCATGAAATGGTCCAAATATTTAAATCCTCCATCAGAATAATTATTTTTGGTCTCTCTCTTAGCTTTCCGGAAGGTTTTAGTTTGCAAAATTTTGATTTTGAATGAATGAGATATCATGATTTTACTAAACATAGGTTTAATTGGAATTTAATCCGACTAGCGGAATTAGAAAATCTATTTCTCCTAATCTATAGTTCCTAAGAAAGTGTTTTTTGGTCTCGAGGCAGAAAATATACCCAAATACAACATATTAAAAGATCAACTCATTTTCGTAAGTAGTTAGGGAGTTCTGCCCTTAAAAAATTTAGTTTCAAAACTTTCCTTTTTAATTTCGTTACCTATTTGTAGAGCATGTTCGGACATAAAAACATTTGAATCAAAGTACCTTCAGTTAAGAAAAGTTATTCCACTTTGAATAAGCTTTCAAATGCCACAAATTTGGATCAATTTGGATCTAAAATGGGCAGATCATAACCAAAGTACCCAGGTTCATTCCTAATACAACATGCAGAATTCTAGTTTTGGTGTTGCAACTTCAAAAATTCATATCTTTATGATTTCAAAACCAAATTAAGAACTTCAATATAGCTGAATTATCAGCCTGAAATTAGGAATCAAAATATATAAATCAATTATAAATACTCAATCATCTACCATCAAAAATCAGCCTAAAACCAGAACTTGTTCTAATTTCAACTAAAAAGATGTGTACCTAGTTGATGTAGCACCCTAGCTTGAGAATTTCTCACCAACTCCCATGGATTCCTTCAACACCTTGATGATTCACTCCTCTCTAGAAATTCCTTCTTCTTCTCCAGAAAAAATAAATGAGTGATTTGGTTTGCATGTTGTTTGATCACTACTGCTATATATTAAAGTGATGTTCCTTCCTAGCCCTTGATCTCCATGAATTTATGTATCTCGAGGAATATCTAATGGTCCACCTCTTGCCATATATCCCACTAACTCCCACTAGCTCAACCTCAAGTGAAACCATTTCATTACTCACCTAGTTCCTAGATGTGTCAATGTGTATCTATAGACCAATCCTATGTTTTCCATTTAATTTACTCAACTATAGGCCTTTAATTTGATTTACATTAACAAACACAACCATAGGCTTATAATTAATTCATTATTTCAATTTAGTATTAAATAAGACTTACCAAAATGCTAACTACCCTGCTCCCCAGCTCACACGCTTCTCGAGGCGCGTCCCCACTCTCATCTCGATGCCTACAACTGTATAAATCGACTTAGTAAGTCTACACAATACATAACACTAGGCATACATCATTACAAAAATACAATATACCTCGGCCACGTGCCTCGGTCGGTGCACATATTACGGTGTAGGTCCCACATCAATGGTCGGTGATCCTGATTAAGAAATTAAAACGGGGTTTAGAGATTTGGGCCGTGAAAAATATTTCCAACAAAATGAAAATTTCATCCTCGAAATTAAGTTTAAGTTACGGTTCTACCAGACTCGACCAAGTACGGGAATCTATCTCGCATGTAGTCCTCCCGCTCCAAGTGAGTTTCGTGTCATCGTGGAACTGCACTTTACGAGTACCTTCGGGATGGACTTGCTCCTCAACTGTTGTACCTTCCGATATAGGATCTGAATGGGTTGCTCTTCGTAAGAGATGTCTTCGTTCAGGTCGATCTGACTCAAGTCAACTGTCAGTAGCACGCCTTCTTTCGACTCGGCTAGTCGAAGTATCGAAATGTGGAACATTGGATGGACCTTGACATCTTTGGAGGCAATTCAAGCTCGTACGCCACTTTTCCAAACCGTTTCTTAATCATGAAAGGCACGATGTAAGTCGGTGCAAGTTTGCCTTTAACCCGAAATCTCTGAAGACCCTTCCGAGGGGAAACCTTTAAGTAGACAAAGGCTCCCTCGGAATACACGAGATCACCGCGATACTTATCTGCATATCTCTTCTATCTTTCCTATGCTCCTCTGATTCTTTGATGGATCAGTTTGACCTTTTCCATGTGATCAACAAAAATTTCAGGCCCCGCTATCTCCCGGTCCTCTGGTTTAGCCCAACACGATGGCGAGTGATACGATATGCCATACAAAGCCTCAAATGGCGCCATCGCAATGCTAGCCTGATAATTGTTGTTATAAGCAAACTCACATAACGGTAGGTACCCTACCCAAGATCCGCCAAACTCCAATGCGCATGCCCGTAACATGTCCTCGAGGACCTGAATCAATATTTCAGTCTACCCGTCGGTCTGAGGGTGGAAAGTCATACTGAACTGTAAATGCGTACTGTATTTCTCTTGCATACTCCGCCACATGCTGGACGTATAAGTAGCATCTTGGTTTGACGTGATCGTCAATGGTACCCCATGCAGCCTGATAATCTCTCTCTCTAATAGTACGCTCAGCTGATCGAACGTTTAATCCGATGCCACTGGCAAGAAATAAGCAGACATTGTCAATCAACGACTATCACCCTGATTGAGTCATGTCTCCTCGCGGTCCTCGGCGGTCCTCTAACAAAATCCATAGATATGTCTTCCCACTTCCATCGAGGAATGGGAAGCGGCTGTAGTAATCTCCCGGGTCTATGATGCTCGGACTTCACTTGCTGACAGATACCACAGTTCTTGATGAATCTAGACATGTGTGCCTTCATCCCAGGCCACCAGAAATGTCTCCTCATGTCGTGGTATATCTTAGTCCTGCTTGGATGTACGGTAAATTTGGAATGGTGCGACTCCTGAAAGATCTAATCTCTCAGCTCTGGCACCTCTGGTATCCACAACTTGCCCTGGTATGTCAGACATTGATCTGTCATCTCTGCCCAATCTGTGCGCTCTGCATTCTGCTCTAACTCGCTAAATCTCGAGTACAACCGGTCGGTCCTCTGACCCTTTGACACTCACTATGTAGACACAATCTGTAGTCTCATCTATGCACAAATCATCACCTGAGTATCGGTACGAACCTCTGTCTGACATGCTGTCCTCGCTGTTTCGAGTAATCCGTACTCATGCATCATGTGACATCTAACCACCTCAACATCTCTAGCCGGTCTCCTACTCAGCGCATCTGCAACTACGTTCACTTTTTCTGGGTGATACTCTAAGGAAAGGTCGTAGTCCTTCAAGAACTCCAACCATCTGCGTTGTCTCATGTTCAACTCTTTCTATGTGAAGAGATATTTTAGACTTTTATGATCAGTGAAGAGTGTGAATCTCTCTCCATACAGAAGGTGTCTTCAAGTCTTCAGCACAAATACAACAGCTGCAAACTCTAGATTGTGCGTAGGGTTGTTCTTCTCATGTATCTTTAACTGTCTCGATGCATATAGCACGACATCGCTGCCCTGTATCAAAATATAACCTAGACCCGTATGAGAAGCATCGATGTACACTAGAAATCCATGTCCAACCTTTGGCAATACTAACACTAGCGCGGTAGTTAATGACCTCTTCAACTAAGTAAATGCAGCCTCGCACTTCTCAGTCCACTCATAAGCAAAATCCTTCTATGTCAGCCTCATCATCGGTGAAGTGATCTTCGAGAAATCCTTCACGAATCTACGGTAGTATCCTGCTACCCCTAGAAAGCTCCTAATCTTTGATACTGATGTCGGTGCCGGCCAATCCATGATCGTCTGAATCTTGGCCTGATCTACTGCAATCCCTGCTGCTCCAACAATGTGCCCCAAGAACTTGACCTCTGCAAGCCATAATTCATACTTGCTAAGCTTAGCGAAAAGTCGGTGTTCCCTCAATGTCTGTAACGTCTCTTTGAGGTGTTGCTCGTGATCCTCACTTGTCGTCGAGTATATCAAGATGTCGTCGATGAAAACTAACATGAAGCGGTTGAGATACGGTCTAAGTACCCGGTGCATCAAATCCATGAATATGGCGGGGGCGTTGGTCAGCCCCAATGGCATGACTATGAATTGGTAGTGTCCGTATCTAGTGATGAATGTTGTCTTGGACCTATCCTCATCCTTGATCCTAAGCTGATGATACCCCGATCTCAGATCTACCTTGGAGAAAATTTATGCTCCTCTCAGCTGATCAAATAAATCGTTTATTCCTGGAAGTGGGTACTTGTTTTTTACTGTCACTCTGTTCAACTGCCTGTAGCCGATGCATAGTCTCAGACTGCCATCATTTTTCTTCACAAACAGAACAAGCGCTCCCCACGGTGACATTGTAGGTGTGATGAATCCCTTCTACCCCAAATCCTTAAGCTGAATCCCCAACTCCTCTAACTCCCTCAAAGCCATGCAGTACGACAGCAATCGTTCTAGTACCTGGTACTAGGTCGATGATGAAGTCTATTTCTCGTGGTGGCAGTAATCCTGGTAAATCCTCTGGGAAAACATCTGGGAAGTCTCGAACAATCGGTATCTCATCTAGTTTGGGTCCCTGACTCTCTATTACAGCGTACAACACTACCAGAGTCTCCATCTCTCCACTGGATCTAAGCGGACCTTTCGTGGAGCTGAATCTCGGTGTACTACCTCGGTGAACGAATATCGGACGTCCTGAAATCTCAAATATGATAGACTTACTGAAGCAGTCGATGTGTGTGTGGTAGGCTGGCAACTAATCCATCCCTTGCAGCGCATCGAACTCTAACATCTCGAGGACTCTAAAATCTGCCGCTAACTCTACCCCTCCTATCTCTACCGGACATCCCCGAACTAGACTATTAGGGTAAACCCTATCCCCGGCTGCGGTGCTCAAAATGAGGTGTACGCTAAGCATACAGGTGTCAATCCTAATATGCCTAACATGCGACCAGCAATAAAAGACACAGTCGATCCATAGTCAAACAATGCAAATAAGTCTCTACCATAAACGAAAATCATACCCTCGATGAGGCTGCGTGTCGCTCCAACATCTGGCATGCGACCATATGAACTCACTCTCTGCCTTGCTTTGTAGGGGATGTGCAGCCAGCTGTGTGCACTCCCTAGACATGTGTCCCACTTGACCACATCTCTAACAAGTGATCTGACGACGTTGCTCTACCTGTTTCGCATATCCCAGTAATTATTGGTGACCTTGTCGTGATTTATCCATGCCTCTACCTCTGTCTCGACCACCCTGCAGCAACTGGTGTCGCGATGCCAGTGGAACTTGCAATGCCTGTCTGGTGGAATGTGGTAAGGGAGCTCTTGCTATGTCTGTGTGGGTGTAGGGTGAGGTACATAGGGCACTGCTGAAATAGGGGCAATAGGTGCCCCCACCCCTCTGTGGACCCCTGTCCCGTCACCTTTGTCCCTTACCCCTCCGTATCATGTCGCAGTCTAAACCCTGATCGTAACCCTCTACTGCTCTCTCCTCTTCTCTGCCCAACTCATAAGTCTCCTAGGTGAGTGCTCTCTCATAGATCTCCTGCAGAGTGCGACTTTCGGTGCCAATGACGTGTCTTGTTATATTTGGCCATAGTCCATCTCCAAAGTAGAAGGCGTCATCTATGTCATCCTTCACCAAGTCTCCCGCGAACTGCCTCATGTAACCATATCGGTCGCGGTACATCATCACTCTCTCCCCCTCGGCCTGTCTCATGCTCATAAACTTCTTCTTCAACCTCTGCAACATTGAAGCCGAAAAATACTGCTTGTATAACTCTACTTTGAAGTGTGCCCATGATGTGAAACTGCCTCGACTCGCCACTGTAGTGCACCACCAAACATCATCACCCTTATCCAGGGTGTAGCATGAAAGAACTGGTTGTAGTCTGTCCTCAATACCCAGTAGTAGATGCAACTTCTCATGCAATAGAATCCACTTCTCGATCTTGTCGTGGTCCCTCTCTCCTGAAAAATACGCCAGCCTGAGTCCAATGAACTCCTTCACTAGCTTGGCGTCCCTTGACAAGCCAGTAATCTCAGATATAGCGGGTGTAAGCGTGTCTATTACGTTTCTGGTTCCGATACCGTGATGACCGGTAGTGCTGGTGGACGCGGTGTCGCTGGTTCTACGGGTGGTACTGGTGTTCGTGCCTCTGTAGTAGTAGTGGCGGGTGCAGTAGGAGTCTCTGTGGTCGGGGTTGCTGTAGTAGTAGTTGTCGTGATGGGGGCGGTCGAAACCAGTGCAGTCATCAGTGCCGACATGTAGGTGATGAACTCAGTGATTTGTCTCTCCTGAGCAGTCATCCGGCCAGACAACCTCTGAAAATCGTCAACTGATACTATGGAAGGTTGATTGCCGCTACTTCCAGTGTCTCCGACATCGCGCGAATCCGCCATCGGTGTCTGCATGTTGACAATTGTACGCGAATCAAGTACTATGGGACATACCTTATATTCCTATACATATAGCAAATAACATGTATATAAAGAAAACACCTCGGTTCACCTTTACTCAATTCCCAACAAAGTAGTTCCTAGGCAAGGATCATCTTGTTTCCATTTCAAAGGTTTGTGTTTTATACGAGTTCGTATTTTTCTTATTTATCCCTAAAATTCTAATACCTACGCTCTGATACCTCCACCAATGTAATTATTGTTGGTCTTTCTCTTAGCTTTCCAGAAAGGTTTAGTTTGAAAAATTCTGATTTAAAATGAAGGAGATGTCATGATTTTACTAAACATAGGTCTAATTGAAATTTAATCCGACCAGCGGATTTAGAAAATCTATTTCTCCTAATCTGTAGTTCCTAAAAATGTGATTTTTTTTTTCACAAGGCAAACAATACACCCATATAAAACATACTAAAAGATCAGCTCATTTTCAAAAGTAGTTAGGGATTTATGCCCTTAACAAGTTTAGTTTCAAAACATTCATTTTTAATTCCCGTACCTATTTGTAGAGCATATTTGGACATAAAAACGTTTGAATCAAAGTACATTCAGTTAACCCGAGTTATTCCACTTTAAATAAGGTTTCGAATGCCACTGGTTTGGATCAATTTGGATCTAAAATGGGCAGATCATGACCAAATTACCCAGGTTGAGTCCTAATATAACATGCAGAATTCTAGTTTTGGTGTTGCAACTTCAAAAATTCATATCTTTATGATTTGAAAACCAAATTAAGAACATCAATATAGCTGGATTATCAAGTTCAAATGAGGAATCCAAATATATAAATCAATTTCAAATACTCAATCATCTACCATACAAAATTAGCCTAAAACCAAAACTTGTTCTAATTTCAACTAAAAATATGTGAACCTAGTTGATGTAGCTTGAGAATTTCTCGCCAACTCCCATGGATTCCTTCAAAACCTTGATGATTCACTCCTGTCCAGCAACTCCCTCTTCTTCTCCAGCAAAAGTGAATTAGTGATTTGGTTTGCATGTTGTTTGATCACTAATGCTATATATTAAGGTTATGTTCCTTCCTAGCCCTTGATCTCCATGAATTTATGTATACCGAGGAATATCTAATGGTCCACCTCTTGCCATATATCCCACTAACTCCCACTAACTCAACCTCAAGTGACACAATTTCATTACTCACCCAGTTCCTAGATGTGTCAATGTGTATATATAGACCAATCCTATGCTTTCCATTTAATTTACTCAACTATAGGCCTTTAATTTAATTTACATTAACAAACACAACCATATGCTTATAAGTAATCCCTTATTTTATATTAGTATTAAATAAGACTTACCAAAATGCTAACTACCGATTCCCCGGCTCACACGCTTCTCGAGGCTTATCCTCGCTCTCCTCTCGACGCCTACAACTGTACAAATCGACTTAGTAAGTCTACACAATTCATAACACTAGGCATACATAAATATAAAAATACAATATACCTTAGCCACGTGCCTCGTTCGGTGTACGTATCACGGTGTAGGTCCCACGTCAATGGTCGGTGTTCTTGAATTAGAGATTTGGGCCGTGACAAATATTCCCAACAAAATGAAAGTTTTGTCCTCGAAATTAAGTTTAAGTTACGATTCTACCAGACTCGAACAGGTATGGAAATCTATCTCGAATGTAGTCCTCTCGCTCCCAAGTGAGTTATGTGTCATCGTGGAACTGTCACTTTACGAGTACCTTCGGGATCAACTTGCTCCTCAACTATTGTACCTTCCGATCTAGGATCTGAATGGGCACCATGATACGTGCCAACAGTTGATGCATAGTTTCAGAGTGCACACAGCCGACATTGTTAGTACTGCGTCATACGTGACAAATAAATGTTTCATGCTAAGCTGGGTACCATCGGTCTTGTACCCGGTACTAGGATCTGAATGGGCACCGTGACTTGCCACTTTACGAGTACTTTATTACGAGTACCTTTAGGGAGTGACTACTACGTAGTTAAGTCATACACCGTGATATGTGCACTGACCTAGGCTCGTGGCCGAGGTATATTGTATTTTTGTATTGATGTATGCCTAGTGTTATGTATTGTGTAGACTTACTAAGTCGATTTGTACAGTTGTAGGCGTCGAGACGAGAGCATGGACACGTCTTGAGAAGGGTGTGAGCTGGGGAACTGGGTAGTTAGTATTTTGGTAAGTCTTATTTAATACTAATATGAAATAAGGAATTACTTATAAGCCTATGGTTGTGTTTGTTAATGTAAATCAAATTAAAGGCCTATAGTTGAGTAAATTAAATGGAAAGCATATGATTGGTCTATATATACACATTGACACATCTAGGAACTGGGTGAGAAATGAAATGGTGTAACTTGAGGTTGAGTTAGTGGGATTTAGTTGGATATATGGCAAGAGGTGGACCATTTGATATTCCTCGGGATACATAAATTAATGGAGATCAAGGGCTACGAAAGAACATCTCCTTAATATATAACATTAGTGATCAAACAATATGCAAACCAAATCACTAATTCAATTTTGCTGGAGAAGAAGAAGGAGTTACTAGAGAGGAGTGAATCATCAAGGTGTTGAAGGAATCCATGGGAGTTGGTGAGCTTGAATTACCTCCACAGATGTTAGGGGTCCATCCAGTGTTCCACATTTCGATACTTCGACTAGTCGAGTCGAAGGCGGCGTGCGACTGATAGTTGAATTGAGTTAGATCGACCCGAGCGAGGACATATCTTACGAGGAGCAACCTATTCAGATCCTAGATCAGAAGGTACAGAAATTGAGGAGCAAGTCCATCCCGAAGGTACTCGTAAAGTGGCAGTTCCATGATGACACGAAACTCACTTGGAACGGGAGGACTACATGTGAGATAGATTCTCGTACCTGTTCGTGTCTGGTAGAGCAATAACTTAAACTTAATTTCGAGGATGAATTTTTCATTTTGTTGGGAATATTTGTCATGGCCCAAATCTCTAAACCCCGTTTTAATTTCTTAATCAGGATCACCGACCATTGACGTGGGACCTACACCGTGATACCTACACCGTCGAGGCACGTGGCCAAGGTATATTGTATTTTTGTATTGATGTATGCCTAGTGTTATGTATTGTGTAGACTTACAAAGTCGATTTGTATAGTTGTAGGAGTCGAGACGAGAGTAGGGATGCGCCTCGCGATGCGTGTAAGCTGGGGAACCAGGTAGTTAGCATTTTGTTAAGTCTTATTTAATACTAATATGAAATAAGGAATTACTTATAAGCCTATGGTTGTGTTTGTTAATGTAAATCAAATTAAAGGCCTATAGTTGAGTAAATTAAATGGAAAACATAGGATTGGTCTATAGATACATATTGACACATCTAGGAACTAGGTGAGTAATGAAATGGTGTCACTTGAGGTTGAGTTAGTGGAAGTTATTAGGATATATGGCAAGAGTTTGACCATTATATATTTCTCAGGATACATAAATTCATGGAGATCAAGGGCTAGGAAGGAACGTCACCTTAACATATAACATTAGTGATCAAACTACATGTAAACCAAATCTCTCGTTTATTTTTGCTAGAGAAGAAGAAGGGATTTCTGGAGAGGAGTGAATCATTAAGTTGTTGAAGGAATCCATGGGAGTTGGTGAGAGATTCTCAAGCTAGGGTGCTACATCAACTAGGCACACATCGTTTTAGTTGAAATTAGAACAAGTTTTGGTTTTAAGCTAATTTCAGATGGTAGATGGTTGAATATTTGCAATTGATTTATATATTTGGATTCCTCATTTCAAGCTGATAATCCAGCTATATTGAAGTTCTTAATTTGGTTTTGAAATCATAAAGATATGAGTTTTTGAAGTTGCAACACCAAAACTAGAATTCTGCATGTTGTATTAGGAATCAACCTGGGTAATTTGGTCATGATCTGCCCATTTTAGATCCAAATTGATCTAAACCAGTGGCATTCGAAACCTTATTTAAAGTGGAATAACTTGGCTTAACTGAATGTACTTTGATTCAAACGTTTTTATGTCCAAACATGCTCTACAAATAGGTATTGGAATTAAAAAAAAATGTTATGTTTTAATGGCATAACTCCCTAACTACTTATGAAAATGAGCTGATCTTTTAGTATGTTGTATTTGGGTATATTGTCTGCCTTTTGACCAAAAATCACATTTTTAAGAATTATAGATTAGGAGAAATAGATTTTCTAAATCTGTTGGTCGGATTAAATTCCAATTAGACCTATGTTTAGTAAAATCATGACATCTCCTTCATTTTAAATCAAAATTTTGCAAACTAGACCTTTCCGGAAAGCTAAGAGAGAGACCAACAATAATTGTACTAATGGAGGATTTAAATATTTGGACCATTTCATGCCTAAATGTGCATTAAGATGTAGTAGTGAAATTGAAACTTAATTTATTCTTTAGGGGCTAATTTAGGAAGATTGATTTAAAGTCTATTGAACCAATTTGAATACACAATAAACACCACTAAATTGAGCTTAAACCTACTATATTTGAACTAATGAGACACTAAACTCAGGAACTTAAGAAAATGGTACGGGAGAGCGAATACAAGAGTTGGAGCATCGGGAGGCTAGTAAAGCTAGAACTTTACTTTGTTGTTGTGAGTATACCCAATGACAATTTTACTTGGCATCTCATTTCTATTAATTGTTGTCCTTGCATAATCCTTTTGACTATTTTGCCTTTGTATTGTTATATCATGTGTTCTTTTATTCTATGCTCACTTGATGAGTCTAGTTTGCATGATATTCATTCATTTGGTTTGATTCATTGATTCTATACCATGCTATGTCTATTCTTGTTGTTTTAAATGTGAATTGAATGATAAATAGCATGTTATTAAGCTAGTGAATATCTTATAAATGTTTAAGAGGACTTGTATTCCTTATTTGTTTAGGTGTGTTGATGTGCCTATGCCTTCACAATCCATTCTTGGTATTTCTTGAAATTTAAAAAGTAGTTTTTGCATTTAGGTCTCGTAATTGATCGAGGTGTGCACGAATCACGAGGTTAAAGTCCCTGGGGATGTCGGCACATGTTACTTGACACTGTATGACACTCGGGGTTAAATTCCCTTAGGTGGAAACCAGATGATCCTTTCCTAGAACTACTTTGTTGGGAATTGAGTGAAGGTGAACCGAGGTGTTTTCTTTCTATACTTGTTAATTGCTATATGTATAAGAATACAAGTTATGTCCCATAGTACCTGATTCGCGTACAATTGTCAACATGCAGACGTCGATGGTGGATTTGCCCGATGCTGGAGACACTGGAGCTAGTGGCATTTAACCTTTCGCATTATCAGTTGACGATTTTTAGAGGTTGTCTGACCGGATGACCGCTTAGGAGAGACAGATCATCGAGTTCATTGCCTACATGTCGGCATTGATGACTGCTCTGGTTTCAACTGCCCCCATCACCACAACTACTACTACAGCACCCCCGACCACAGAGACTCCTACTGCACCAACCACTACTACTACTACAAACGCACGAGCACCAGTACCACCCGTAGAGCCAGCGGCACCACGTCCACCAGTACTACCGGTCATCACGGTACCGGTAACAGAAGCAGTAGTAGGGACACCCACACCCGCTATATCTGAGATCACTGGCTTGTCAAGGGATGCCAAGCTAGTGAAGGAGTTCATTAGACTCAGGCTGGCGTATTTTTTGGGAGAAAGGGCCCGTGACAAAATCGAGAAGTGGATCCTATCACAGGAGAAGTTGCATCTACTACTGACTTCAGCTAGTTCTTTCATGCTACACCCTAGATAAAGGTGTTGATGTTTGGTGGTGCACTACAGTAGTGAGTCGAGGCAGTTTCATATCCTGGCCAGGCTTTAAAGTAGAGTTATACAAGTAGTATTTTCTAGCTTCGATGTTGCAAAGGTTGAAGAAGAAGTTTATGAGCTTGAGATAGGCCGAGGGGGAAACAGTGATGATGTACCGTGACCGATATGATTACATGAGGCAGTTTGTGGGAGACTTGATGAAGGATGGCGCAGATGACGCCTTCTACTTTGGAGATGGACTATGGCCAAATATAACTAGACACGTCGTTGGCACCGAGGCCCGCACTCTGTAGGAGATATGTGAGAGAGCACTCGCCCAGGAGACTTATGAGTTGGGCAGTGAGGAGGAGAGAGCAGCAGAGGGGTAATGGACAGAGGAGACGGGACAAGGGTCCAGAGAGGGGTGGGGCACCTGTTGCCCCTATTTTAGCAGTGCCCTATGCACCTCACCCTGCACCTACACAGACATATGGCAGAGCTCCCTTACCACATTCCGCCAGACAGGCATTGCCAGTTCCACAGGCATCGCGACACCAGCTGCTGTAGGGTGGCTAAGACAGAGGTAGAGGCAGGGATAAATCACACAGGGGTCAGCGATAATTACAGGGACAGGCGCAACATGCAGGGGTCATCAGATCACTTTCTGGAGATGTTGTCAGGTGGGACACATGTCTAGGGAGTGCACACAGTCGGCAGCACATCCCCTATAGCAGGGCAGAGAGAGAGTTCATATGGTCACATAGCCAGATGCTGGAGCGACAAGCAGTCTCATCGAGGGTATGGTTTTTATTTATGGTAGATACTTATATGCATTGTTTACATCTGTTAGGCTTAGCGTACACCTGATTTTGAGCACCGCAGCTGGGGATAGGGTTTACCCTAATAGTCTAGTTCGGGGATGTCTGGTAGAGATAGGCGGGGTAGAGTTATCGCCAGATTTTAGAGTCCTCGAGATGTTAGAGTTGGACGCGCTGCTAGGGATGGATTGGTTGTTAGCTTACCATGCACACATCGACTGCTTCAATAAGTCTGTCATATTTGACATTTCGGGACGTTCGATATTCGTTCACTGAGGTAGTACATCGAGACTCAGCACCACGAGAGGTCGGCTTACATCCAGTGGAGAGATAGAGACTCGAGTAACGTTGTACTCTGTAGTAGAGAGTCAGGGACCCAGACTAAAGGAGATATTAGTTGTTCGAGACTTCCCAGATGTTTTCCTAGAGGATTTACCCAGATTACCGCCACCACGAGAAGTAGACTTCATCATCGACCTAATACCGGGTACTAGATCAATCGCGATACCGCCATACCGCATGGTTCCCAGGGAGTTCGAGGAGTTAAGGACTCAGCTTAAGGATTTGGGGTAGAAGGGATTCATCACACATTCGATGTCACCGTGGGGAGCGCCTGTTCTGTTTGTGAAGAAGAATGATGGCAGTCTGAGACTATACATCGACTACTGGTATTTGATCAGAGTGACAGTAAAAAACAAGTACCCACTTCCATGAATAAATAAATTATTTGATCAGCTGAAAGGAGCACAGTTTTTGTCTAAGATAGACCTGAGATCGGGGTATCATCAGCTTTGGATCAGGGATAAAGATAGGTCCAAGACAGCATTCAGCACCAGATACTAACACTACCAATTCACGGTCATGCCAATCGGGCTAACCAACGCCCCCGCCGTATTCATGGATTTGATGCACCGGGTACTTAAATCGTATCTCGACCGCTTCATGATAGTCTTCATCGATGACATCTTGATATAATCGAGGAAACGTGAGGATCGCGAGCAGCACCTCAAAGAGACGTTGCAGACATTAAGGGAACACCGACTTTTCGCTAAGCTCGGCAAGTGTGAATTCTGGCTTGCAGAGGTCAAGTTCTTGGGGCACATTATTGGAGTAGTAGGGATTGCAGTAGATCCGACCAAGATTCAGACGATCATGAATTGGTCGGCACCGACATCAGTACCGGAGATCAGGAGGTTTCTAGGGTTAGCAGGATACTATCATAGATTCGTGAATGATTTCTCAAAGATCCCTTCACCGATGATGAGGCTGACATAGAAGGATGTTGCTTATGAGTGGACTGAGAAGTGTGAGGCCGCATTTACTCATTTGAAGAGGTCATTAACTACCGCGCTAGTGTTAGTACTGCCAGAGGCTAGACATGGATTTTTAGTGTACACAAATGCTTCTCAAACAGGTCTAGGTTGTGTGTTGGTGCAAGGCAGCGGTGTCGTGCTTTACTCATCGAGACATTTAAAGATACATGAGAAGAACAACCCTACGCACGATCTAGGTTGGCAGCGGTTGTATTTGCCCTGAAGACTTGGAGACACCTTATGTATGGAGAGAGATTCACACTCTTCACTGATCACAAGAGTCTGAAATATATCTTCACATAGAAAGAGCTGAACGTAAGACTGCGCAGATGGTTAGAGTTCTTGAAGGACTTTGACTTTTCCTTAGAGTATCACCCAGGAAAAGCAAACATAGTCGCAGATGCGCTGAGTAGGAGACCAGCTAGAGATGTTGAGGTGGTTAGATGTCACATGATTCATGAGTACGGATTACTCGAAACAGCGGGGATAACATGTCAGACAGAGGTTCCTACTGATACTCAGGTGATGATTTGCACACAGATGAGACTACAGACCGTGTCTACACAGTGAGTGTCAGAGGGTCAAAGGACCGACCGATTGTATTGGAAATTCAGCGAGTTAGCGCAGAGCGCAGAGTGCACAGATTGGGCAGAGATGACAGATCAATGTCTGAGATACCAGGGCAGGTTGTGGATACCAGAGGTGCCGGAACTGAGAGATGAGATCCTTCAGGAGTTGCACTATACATCCAGGCAAGACTAAGATGTACCACGACTTGAGGAGACATTTCTGGTGGCTTGGGATGAAGGCATACGTGTCTAGATTCATCAAGAACTGTGGTATCTGTCAGCAAGTGAAGTCCGAGCATCACAGATCTGGAGGATTACTACAGTCGCTTCCCATTACTCGATGGAAGTGGGAAGACATCTCTATGGATTTTGTCAGAGGACCGCCGCGGACCGTGAGGAGACATGACTTAATCTGGGTGATAGTTGATAGACTGACGAAGTCTGCTCATTTCCTGCCAGTGGCATCACATTACACGTTCGATTAGCTGAGCGTAGTGATCGAGAGATAGTTTATCAGGCTGCGTGGGGTACCATTGATAATCGCGTCAAACCAAGATGCTACGTATACTTCTAGGATATGGCGGAGTAATCAAGAGCAGTATGGTACGCGTTTACAGTTTAGTACGGCTTTCCACCCTCAGACCGACTGGCAGACAGAGAGATTGATTTAGGTACTCGAGGACATGTTACAGGCATGCGTGTTTGAGTTTGACGAATCTTGGGTGGAGTACCTACCGTAATGTAAGTTCACTTATAACAACAGTTAACAGGCTAGCATTGAGATGACGCCATTTGAGGCTTTGTATGGCAGACCGTGTCGCTCGCCATCGTGTTGGGCTAAACCAGAGGACAGGGAGATAATGGGGCCTGAAATTGTTGTTGATCAAACGAAAAAAATCAAACTGATCCATCAAAGACTCAGAGGAGCATAGGAAAGACATAAGAGATATGCAGATAAGTATTGCGATGATCTCTTGTATTCCGAGGGAGCCTTTGTCTATTTAAAGGTTTTCCCTCGGAAGGGTCTTCAGAGATTTCGGGTGAACGACAAACTTACACCGAGGTACATCGGGCCTTTCATGATTAAGAAACAGTTCGGGAAAGTGACATACGAGCTTGAATTGCCTCCACAGATGTTAGGGGTCCATCCAGTGTTCCACATTTCGATACTTCGACTAGTCGAGTCAAAGGCAGGCGTGCGACTGACAGTTGACTTGAGTTAGATCGACCTGAGCGAGGACATATCTTACGAGGAGCAACCCATTCAGATCCTAGATCGTAAGGTACATCAGTTGATGAGCAAGTCCATCCCGAAGGTACTCGTAAAGTGGCAGTTCCATGATGACACGAAACTCACTTGGAACAGGGAGGACTACATGCGAGATAGATTCTCGTACCTGTTCGAGTCTGGTAGAACAGTAACTTAAACTTAATTTCGAGGATGAAATTTTCATTTTGTTGGGAATATTTGTCATGGCCCAAATCTCTAAACCCCATTTTAATTTCTTAATCAGGATCACCGACCATTGATGTGGGACCTACACCGTGATACCTACACCGCCGAGGCACGTGGCCAAGGTATATTGTATTTTTGTATTGATGTATGCCTAGTGTTATGTATTGTGTAGACTTACTAAGTCGATTTGTATAGTTGTAGGAGTCGAGACGAGAGTAGGGACGCGCCTCGCGATGCGTGTAAGCTGGGGAACCGGGTAGTTAGCATTTTGTTAAGTCTTATTTAATACTAATATGAAATAAGGAATTACTTATAAGCCTATGGTTGTGTTTGTTTATGTAAATCAAATTAAAGGCCTATAGTAGAGTAAATTAAATGGAAAACATAGGATTGGTCTATAGATACATATTGACACATCTAGGAACTAGGTGAGTAATGAAATGGTGTCACTTGAGGTTGAGTTAGTGGGAGTTATTAGGATATATGGCAAGAGTTTGACCATTAGATATTCCTCAGGATACATAAATTCATGGAGATAAAGGGCTAGGAAGGAACATCACCTTAATAAATAACATTAGTGATCAAACTACATGTAAACCAAATCACTCATTCATTTTTGCTTGAGAAGAAGAAGGGATTTCTGGAGATGAGTGAATCATCAAGTTGTTGAAGGAATCCATGGGAGTTGGTGAGAGATTCTCAAGCTAGGGTGCTACATCAACAAGGCACACATCTTTTTAGTTGAAATTAGAACAAGTTCTGGTTTTAAGCTAATTTCAGATGGTAGATGGTTGAGTATTTGCTATTGATTTATATATTTGGATTCCTCATTTCAAGCTAATAATCCAGCTATATTGAAGTCCTTAATTTGGTTTTGAAATCATAAAGATATGAGTTTTTGAAGTTGCAACACCAAAACTAGAATTCTGCATGTTGTATTAGGAATCAACCTGGGTAATTTGGTCATGATCTGCCCATTTTAGATCCAAATTGATCTAAACTAGTGGCATTTGAAAGCTTTTTTAAAGTGGAATAACGTTTCTTAACTGAATATACTTTGATTCAAATGTTTTTATGTCCAAACATGCTCTACAAATAGGTACTAGAATTAAAAAGGAAAGTTTTGAAACTAAAATTGTTAAGAGCATAACTCCCTAACTACTTATCTAAATGAGTTGACCTTCTAGTATATTGTATTTGGTTATATTTTCTGCCTTGTGACCAAAAATCACTTTTTTAGGAACTATAGATTTGGGGAAATAGATTTTCTAAATACGTTGGTCGGATTAAATTCCAATTAGACCTATGTTTAGTAAAATCATGAGATCTCCTTCATTTTAAATCAGAGTTTTGCAAACTAAACCTTTCCGGAAAGCTAAAAGAGAGACCAACAATAATTATATTAATGGAGGATTTCAATATTTGGACCATTTCATGCCTAAAATTGCATTAAGATGTAGGAATGAAATTGAAACTTAATTTAGTCTTTAGGGGCTGATTTAGGAAGATTGATTTAAAGTCTATTGAATCAATTTGAATACACAATAAACACCACTAAATTGTGCTTAAACCCACAATATTTGAACTAATGAGACACTAAACTCAAGAACTTAGGAAAAGGGTATGGGAGAGCGAATACAAGAGTTGGAGTATCGGGAGACCTGTAAAGCTAGGACTTTACTTTTTTATTGTGAGTATACCCAATGACAATTTAATTGGTATTTCATTTCTATTAATTGTTGTCCTTGCATAGTCCTTTTGACTATTTTGCCTTTGTATTCTTATATCATGTCTTCTTTGTGTCTATGCTCACTTGATGAGTCCAGTTTGCATGATATCCATTCATTTGATTTGATTCATTGATTATATCCCATGTTATGTCTAATCTTGTTGTGTTAAATGTGAATTGAATGATAAATAGCATGCTATTAAGCTATTGAATATCTTATAAATGTTTAAGAGGACTTGTATTCCTTATTTGTTTTGGTGTGTAGATGTGCCTATGCCTTGACAATCTATACTTGGTATTTCTTGAAATTTAAAAAGTAGTTTTTGCATTTAGGTCCCGTACTCGATCAAGGTGTGCGAAAATCACGAGGTTAGAGTCCCTAGGGATGTCGACACATGTTACTTGACAGTGTATGACACTCGGGGTTAGAGTACTAGAAAAAATCTATTAGACTAAAAGAAATCAGTAAAAAGGTTCCTCGATGGGCATACAAATCTAAGGACGATTTAAAAGAAGAAGATAGGGAAAATGAAGAAGAGTCAACCGAGGATCGCGATATTCGTTCACGAAAAGCCAAACGTGTAGTAGTTTTTACTAATAACGAGTAGAACACCAATACTAATATTGTTCCCCAAAATATTAGTAATTGTAATCCAGTAGCAGAAGTAGCTTTGATACGTTATTTACAACAATCCAATTTTCGTCGCGATTTAATCACTGGGTCTATGCGCACTCAAAGACATAAAACAATTACTTGGGAAGTGTTTTAATCAAATGTACATTCACCCTTTTTTTGGACAGAATAGACAAACAAAAACTTTTTTTTTGCTTTTGATATATCAAGAAAAGTGAATTCCTTTTATAGGATTTTTACAGGGAAAGGTGTAGAATTCAAAACTTCAGATTTTGAGGAGGAAGTGGCAAGAGAAAAGGATAAAAAAAAAGGACAGAGAAAAAAGAGGAGAATGAGCGGAGAGTAGTAGCAGAGACTTGGGATACTCTTCTATTTGCTTAAGTAATAGGAGGATCCATGTTAGTAACCCAATCAATTCTTAGAAAATATATAATATTGCCTTCATTGATAATAGCCAAAAATCTTTTTCGTATGTTATTATCTCAATTCCCCGAGTGGTACGAAGATTTAAAAGCGTGGAATAGGGAAATGGATGTTAAATGCACTTATAATGGTGTTCAATTATCAAAAAAAAAAGAATTTCTGAAAAATTGGTTAATCGACGGTATTCAGATAAAGATCTTATTTCCTTTCCGCCTGAAACCTTAACAAGAATCTAAGTTACGATCCTAGCATAGATAAACAATAAAAAAAGGAAAAAAGTGAGTTTTTTTAACAGTTTGGGGAATGGAAACTGATCAGCCTTTTAGTTCTCCCCGAAAATAGCCTTCCTTTTTTGAACCCATTTTTAAAGAATATGAAAAAAACTTAGGAAGGTGAAAAAGAAATGTTTTATAGCTCTAAAAATTTTAAAAGAAAGAGTAAAATGGTTTTTAAAGGTCTCAAAAGAAAAAAAACAAGATGGGTTATCCAAACGATTCAATTTCTAAAAAGAATAATGAAAGACTTTGCAAAAAGAAATCCAATTCTATTATTTGGACTAAGAGAAGTATATGAATCGAGCCAAAATGAGAATAATGAGATAATAATAAGGAATATGAGTACTCATGAATCTTACATTCAAATTAGATCCGCGGATTGGACAAATTCTTTACTGACCGATAAAAAAATTTGATCTATCGTATAAGACAATTACGATCAGAAATCAAATTGAAAAAAATCACAAGAGATAGGAAAAAAATATTTCTAAATCTAGACATAAACATTAGTCCTAACAAGACAACTTTTGATAATATAAAAGTCGAATTACCAAAAAACATTTAGCAGATATTAAAAGGAAAAAACAACCAAGTCATACGTAAATGGCACTATTTTATGCAATTTCTTATTGTTAGTTAAAAAACCTACACGAATACCCTTTTATTTATAATAAATGTTACAAGAATCAATGTACAACTTTTCCTTGAATAAAAAAAATTATTGATAAATCCAATTACAATGATAAAACAACTTAAGAAGGAATTGAGGAAACAAATCTAAATACAATTCATTATATTTCGACCATCAAAAAGCTATTTTCTAATATTACTAAGAAGAATTCACAGACTCTTTGTGATCTATCCTCTTTGTCACAGGCATTTGTATTTTACGAATTATCACAAACCCAAGTTATTAACTATTGGGTTTTGGGGTTCATACGCAGCAGAGATTACAAAACAATTTTGACAAAAACCCCAACAGGATCTGAATCTAATTCCATTAAAAACGTTTAAACCAAGAAAACTTAATCATACCTCGGTCACAAAATACATTTATGAAGGTTGATCGATCTCTAAGGCGCTGCCAACGACGAACGCCCTCTATCAGCAGTCCACACACGAACGACGGCCAAGATTCGAAGTGCTAGCTTCGAGAGAATACCAAACCTTTTGTTTCTCTCCAAAACGATTCAAAGCATACCGAAAAACCTTTTAAAACGAAAATAGAGTTTCGGCCCTTAATCTTTCATACGTGTGTTCAAACTTAAAGCGTCTATTTATACAACCCTTGTATATAGACGATTAAGTAAATTACACATATACCCCTACTTAAAGAAGTATAAGTGTAATACACCACAAGGACGTTTATGTCATGAATTTTATCATATAAAATTCATTTTTCTGAACCATCTTAAAATCTCACAAAACCATTCTTAGTGTGCGACCCAATAGGATCATACAACGTTGGCAGTGTACCAAAACACATTTTGGTATACAAGTCATAAGCGGCCTCTAGCAAGACATTATGACTACCCAAGTCATACGAATATCAAATCGATACAACCTAATCAATAGTTTATATAACATCCTTTTGTCATACGATATCCTTTTGATCAAACATAAGGCATGAAATTGTCATCCAACATGTTCAATCGTACTAGTCTCGATCTCTAGGTAGACTGAAAACATCTAAGTGACATTGATCAATATCAATTCACTTAGACTAGGCCTTTTAATAGTCTAACACATCGAGGGATCCACTAGATATCTCTCTTTAAATGAGAGAGACAAATTCTATCTCGATTACACAACTTCATCACATTGCTCACATAGTAACCAATCACAACCTTTATCATCGTGCGGTTAAAGACAACGTTTGATTGTGTCAAATCATTGTGTTCCTAATGTTGAAGTCTCTGGTAATCTCAAGTCAGAGGACTGAAAAATATACCTATCATGAGAAACAACTATGACTTAATCCATATGATGTTCTCATAGCGAGTTGTTCCAATACTTTGTTCCCTAACAAGTACTCGTGATCTTGATTCGTATCCCTATACGTATAATCATCATATGATCATCAATCAAGACTCACACTAGTCTTAATTCATTATAGTTCCCAGTATAATGATCGACTAGGGACATTTAGGATATTTATGTAAATACCCATGGATCTTATTATAATGTAAACATGAAAATTAATTATAATAAACAGCAAATGAAATCCACTATTTTATTAACTAAAAGTATTCATAAAGACAGTTAATGGATTGACCTAGGGCACATGCCCCAACATTAACAAGTATCACTTGAAATATGTACTTCTATATCAAGGAACATCATTTTTTCTTAAATCTATAATAAGGGATTGTTTGAAAACACAAAAAATATTTCATTTTAGATTAAGGCATTAAAAACTTCAAAAGTTTGGAACGAATGAGTGGAAAGGCTAGTTAAGAGGTCATTATCACTATCAACATGATTTATCTCAGACTAGATGGTTTAGATTAGTACTACAAAAATGGTGAAATAGGGTCAATCAAAGTTGTCTGGTTCGAAATAAAGATTTAGTCCATTTTGATTTATACGAAAAGACCAATTATTAATTATCACAATTACCAAAAAAAATGATTATGTAGTAGATTCATTACCGAGTCAAAAAACAAAATTCAAAATAAACTACAAATATGATCTTTTATCACATAAATATTTGAATTATGCTGATAATAAGGACTCATATCTTTATGGATCACCATTACAAGGAAACAAAGTCCGAGGGATTCCCCATAATTACAACTATATAATCCTGAATTTTTGTATGTGCTATGGGATATAGTTCTTAGTGATTATCCAAGAAAAGATTCAATTATTTAGACGAATAAAAATGAAGATAGAAAATTTGTTGATTGGAGACTTCTTCATTTTTGTCTTAGAAAAAAAAACAATATTGAGGGTTGGAATAATATAGATATTGGAACCACCATTAATCAAAATACTCAGAGTGGGATTGATTATTATCAAATAATTGACAAGATTGATAAGAAAGATCTTATTTATCTCGCGAGTCATAAACAAAGAAATTCATCCAATCAAAGACAAAACCCTTTTGACATGATGGGAATGAATGAAAAAAAATTCAATTGTCACATATCAAGTCTCCAACTTTGGTTTTTCCCAAAATTTATGTTACTTTATAATACATATAAAATTCAACTGTGGATCGTACCAATCAATATTTTTCTTTTGAATTTTAATGGAAACGAAAACGTTAGTGAGAAAAATATCAACAGAAAAAAGAAAAAAATCTGCGTATCTCATTGAATCAAAAAAATCTCTTGAATTAGACGTAGAGGATAAAAAGGGGGATCCTATCAACTTGTTTTGTTTCTACCAAGGATAATAAGCCCATGAGCTTTATCTTGCTTCACCATCGAGAAACAAAAAAAGACTTCCATCTCTAAGCTTAGCTCGGACGTAGCTCCTTTTTTTAGGTGTGAAGCAATGTCAAACCAAAATACCTAACAAGCATTAGCTCTCCTTGAAAAGGAGGTGATCCAGCCGCACCTTCCAGTATGGCTACCTTGTTACGACTTTACTCCAGTCATTAGCCCTGCCTTCGGTATCCCCCTCCTTGCGGTTAAGGTAACGACTTAGGGCATGGCCAGCTCCCATAGTGTGATGAGCGGTGTGTACAAGGCTCGGGGATGAATTCTCCATCGTATGGCTGACCGGCGATTACTAGCGATTTTGGCTTCATGCAGGCGAGTTGCAGCCTGCAATCCGAATTGAGGATGGGTTTTTGGGGTTAGCTCACCCTCACGGGATCGTAAACTTTTATCCGGCCATTGTAGCATGTGTGTCGTCTAAGGTATACAAGGCATGATGACTTGACGTCATCCACACCTTCCTCCGACTTATCATCGGTAGTCTGTTCAGGGTTCCAAACTCAACGGTGGCAACTAAACACGAGGGTTGCGCTCATTACGAGACTTAACCAATACCTTATGGCATGAACTGGCGACAGCCATGCACCACTTGTATCTGCATTCCCGAAGGCACCCCTTTCTACCAAGAGCATTCGCGACATGTCAAGCCATTGTAAAGTTCTTCGCTTTGCATCGAATTAAACCACATGCTCTACCACTTATATGGCCATCGCCAATTCCTTTAAGTTTCATTCTTGTGAACGTACTCTCCAGGCGGGATACTTAAAGCATTAGCTACAGCATTGCATGGGTCGATACACACAGCGCCTAGTGTCCATCATTTACCGCTAAGATTACTAAGGTATCTAATCCCATTCGCTCCCCTAACTTTCTTCTCTCAGTGTCAGTGTCAGCCCAGCAGAGTGCTTTAGCCGTTGGTGTTCTTCCCGATCTCTACGCATTTCACCGTTCCACCAAAAATTCTCTCTGCCCCTGCCGTACTCCAGCTTAGCACTTTCCACTACCTATCCTGGGTTGAGCCCTGGGATTTGATGGTAGACTTAAAATGCCACCTACAGATGCTTTGTGTCCAATCATTCCAGATAACGCTTACTTCCTATGTCTTACCACGACTGCTAGCACAGAGTTAGCTGATGCTTATTCTTGGGATACCGTCATTGTTCTTCTCCAGGAAAAAAATTTCACGACCGGCGGGCCTTCTACCTCCACGCGGCATTGTTCCATCAGGCTTTCGCCCATTATGAAGAATTTCCTATTGATGCCTCTCGTAGGAGTCTGGACAGTGTCTCAGTCATAGTATGGCTGATCATCCTCCCAGACCAGCTATTGATCATCGCCTTGGTAAGCTATTGCCTTACCAACTAGCTAATCAGACGCAAGCCCCTTCTCAGGCGGATTCCTCCTTTTGCTCCTCAGCCTATGGGGTATTAGCAAATGTTTCCAGCTCTTGTTCCCCTCCCAAATGCAGGTTCTTACACGTTACTCACCTATCCACCACTGGAAACACCACTTCCCGTTCGACTTGTATGTGTTATGCATGCTACCAGCGTTCATCCTAAGCCAATATCGAACTCTCCATGAGATTCATAGTTGCATTACTTATAGCTTCCTTGGTCGTAGACAAAGCAAAGTTGGAGTTGTCTTTCATTCCAAGGCACAACTTGTATCCATGTACTTCATATTTGCCTGGAGTTTGTTCCCAGAAATATAGCCATCCCTACCTTCTTACGTCAATCCCACGAGCCTCTTATCCATTCTCATTCAATCACGGCGGAGGAGCAAGTCAAAATAGAAAAATTCGCATTGGGATTAGGGATAATCGGGCTCAAACTGATGACTTCCACCACGTCAAGGTGACACTCTACCGCTAAGTTATATCCCTTCCCTTCCCCCATCGAGAAATAGAACTGACTAATCCTAAGGCAAAGGGTTGAGAAAATAAATGCTACTATTCTTGAACAACTTGGAGCCGAGTCTTCTTTTCGCAATATTACGGATAAAAAATAATGGGAAAAATTAGATTCAATTGTTAACTGCTCCTATCGAAAATACGATTAACTACGGATTCGAGCCATAGCACACAGTTTCATAAAATTCGCATTATTTTCTCGATCTAAATCAAGCGAGTTTTACATGAAAAATATTTTTCTCAGCATGTTATATTCGATACAAGTAGGAGAAGAACCTGAATCGGTAGCAAAACCAAGTCAATATGATATAGATAAGTCCGTTCTTCTTAATTTATGAATTTCATAGTAATAGAAATACATGTCCTACCGAGACAGAATTGGTAACTTGTTATCCTCTTGCCTAGCAGGCAAAGATTTACCTCTACGGGAGGGCTAATTCATTCAGATCGACATGAGGGTCTAACTACATTGCATTGCTAGAATCCATGCCGTATATTTGAAACGGGAGGACTTCCTTGCTTCTCTCATGGTATAATCCTCTTCCCGCGGAGCCCTCCTTTCTTTACGTTCCACAGAGAAAAAATGTAAGACTGATGCTAATAGTTCATCATAGAAGAAAGGGCTCACCGAGTCGGGATCACTAACTAATACTAATATAATAGAAAAGAACTGTCTTTTCTATATAATTTCCCCAATTTCGTTGCTACCGCGGGCGTTACTCAATCGATCGGATCATATAGATATCCCTTCAACACAACATAGGTCATCGAAAAGATCTCGAATAACCCACCAAAGCACAAAATCCAGGATCTTTCAAAAAATGGATTCATATTCGAAAAGTGCATAACTGCATGGATAAGCTCACACTAACCAGTCAATTTGGGATCTTTCTTAGGGGTATCGGGAAGGAATTGGAATTTAATAATATTGATTAATACAAAAGAAAAGGTTTTCTATTGATTCAAAAGCTATTCCTATGGGATAGGGATAGAGAAAGATGAAAAAATCGAAAATCTCACATAGCACTTTTGATCATAAAAGAAATCTGATTGATTTTGTACCCTTTGCTCGATGAGAAAATGGGTTAGATTCTACAGGATTAAACCTACTGGACTTAAGGAATGACGGAAGGGAAAAAAAGAAAAGATAGGGAAAAGAAAAAAAATAGAAATAAAGAATAAAAGAAAAGAGATAAAGAAAAAAGTCAATAAAACAAAAAAATCAAATCCAAAAAAAGTAGCTGAAAAAACCCAAACGAACAAATGAACAAATTCAAACTCGAAAAGGATATTTTTGATTCACGAAGAATGAGGGGCAAAAGGCTTGATTAAGGAAGATCTCTTGTTCTTATTCTAAGATTAGAAGATTAAGATCGTGATTGGATCCGCATATGTTTGGTGAAATGAAGAATCTTCCCCCCCCCCTTTTTAGAATAATGAAAAATATAAAATGTTCAATTGGAACATGAAACGTGACTGAAATGGTCCTAGTAGCTCTTCGAGATGGAGTAAAAGAAGGGAGGAGATTCTCGAACAAGGAAAAGGATCCAATGACTTCGAAAGAGTTGAACGAGGAGCCGTATGAGGTGAAAATCTCATGTACAATTATGTAGAGTGACAGTAAGTGTGACTTATATGTCCTGTCAACTTTTCCACTATCACCCCCAAAAAACCAAACTCGGCATTATCTAAAGTTGCCAGAGTACGACCAACCTTTGGATTTGAAATCACTGCTTATATACAAGGTATTGGTCATAATTCACAAGAACATTCTGTATTCTTAGTAAGAGGAGGAAGGGTTAAGGATTTACTCTGTGTGAGATATCACATTGTTTGAGGAACCCTAGATGCTGTCGGAGTAAAAGATCGTCAATAATGGCGTTTTAGTGAGTTGTAGATTCTTATCCAAGACTTGTATCATTTAATGATGCCATGTGAATCTCTAGAAACATGTGAAGTGTATGGCTAACCCAATAACGAAAGTTTCGTAAGGGGACTGGAGCAGGCTACCATGAGATAAAAGATCTTTTTTCTAAAAAGATTCGATTCGGAACTATTATATGTCCAATGTCCAATATTGAAATCATTTCAGAGGTTTTTCGTGACTTTGTCGGTGTCAACAAACAAGTCAAAATACCTCGACTTTTTTAGAACAGGTCCGAGTCAAATAGCAATGATCGAAAGCACTTCTTTTTACACTATTTCAAAAACTCAATGACTCAATCATATGGATATGTAAAATATAAGATTTCCAATCCAAGCAGGAAAAGGAGAAAAATGGATACTCAATTTAAAGTTAGTAAATAGAATTTCATACTCGATCTCATAGATACATATGGAATTTTGTGGAAAGTCGTATTCAATGAAAGTCGTATGTACGGCTTGGAGGGAGATCTTTCATATCTTTCGAGATCCACCCTACAATATGGGGTCAAAAAGCCAAAATAAGTGATTTTAGCCCTTATAAAAGTAAAACCAATTTTTGAACCTCTTTCACGCTCATGTCACGTCGAGGTATTATAGAAGAAAAAATGACAAAATCTGATCCAATTTATCATAATCGATTAGTTAACATGTTGGTTAACCGTATTCTGAAACACGAAAAAAAATTTATTAGCTTATCAAATTATCTATCTAGCCCTGAAAAAGATTCAATAAAAGACAAAAACAAATCCACTATCTATTTTACGTCAAGCAATTGATGATGTCATATGAATCACTAGAAACATGTGAAGTGTATGGCTAACCCAATAACAAAAGTTTTGTAAAGGGACTGGAGCAGGCTACCATGAGACAAAAAGATCTTTCTAAAAGACTCGATTTGGAACTATTATGTGACCAAGGTCCAGTATTGAAATCATTTCAGAGGTTTTCCTTGACTTTTTCCCTGTCAACAAACAATTCAAAATACCTCGACTTTTTTAGAATAGGTTCGAGTCAAATATCAATGATTCGAAGTACTTCTTTTTACACTATTTCAGAAACTCAAGGACTCAATATTATGGATATGTAAAATATAGGATCTCCAATCTTAGCGGGAAAGGGAGGGAAACAGATACTCAATTTAAGGTGAGTAAACAAAATTCCATACTCGGTCTCATAGATACATATGGAATTCTGTGGAAAGTCGTATTTGATAAAAGTTGTATGTACGGCTTGGAGGGAGATCTTTCATATCTTTTGAGATCCACCCTACAATATGGGATCAAAGGCCAAAAAGTGAATTAAGCCTTTATAAAAAGAAAACTGATTCTTGAACCTCATTCACACTCATCTCACGTCGAGGTACTACAGAAGAAAAAACTGCAAAATCCGATCCAATTTTCATTATCGATTAGTTAACATGTTGGTTGACTATATTTTGAAACAGGAAAAAATCATCGGCTTATCAAATTATCTATTGAGCCCTAAAAAAGATTCAAAAAAGACAAAAACAAATCCACTATCTATTTTACATCAAGCAATACGTGGATTAACTCTCAATATAGTAGTAAAAGCACGACGCGTAGGCGGATCGACTCATCAAGTTCTCATTGAAATAGGATCCACACAAAGAAAAGCACTTGCCATTCGTTGGTTATTAAGGGCATCCCAAAAATGTCCTGGTCAAAATATGTCTTTCAAATTAAGTTCCGAATTAGTGGATGTTGCCAAAGGGAGTGGCAATGCCATACTCAAAAAAGAAGAGACTCACAGAATGGCAGAGGCAAATAGAGTTTTTGCACATTTTTGTTAATCCATGAACAAGATCAATATAGACACATAGATCCATGGATCCATGGAAAATCTATAAAATATATATTTAATTGTATTTTTTGTCATTTTTAGGTTAAACGGAGGGCGCGATTGAATTCGTGACGAAACAAATACTCGAAATTGAGTATTTACATGCAGTGATCGGATGCCAGACAGTTGCCTTGGGTTATGCGTTGTGCAGTGGGTAGAAAATGAGACAGCAGACCAAGTACACCGCCACATGTTACTCTACCACTGGACAACCACGTCATTCTACCGGCCTTCTTCCAATCAGCGTTCTCCACGTGGTGGATCAGCGCCATATCATGCTCTTTAACCACGCAACCACGTCAAAGGCGCCAGCTCCACCAATCAGATGCCACCACATCAGCTTAAGCAACCACGTCACAAACCAACACAATTCTCCTCGCGAACTGCTCTTCGATCTGCATCAAGATGCGCGCCCACACAAACTCCTAGATTTTCGGCGGAACTCGATCGATTTCTCATCTGCCTCTCACACGCCACGTGGCGCGTTCTCACCACGCCAGCGCATCTTCACAGCGGTCTCCACCAATCAGACACCACGTGGCGCGTTCTCACCCAACCACCACGTCAAAGCTCTAGTTTCAGCCAATTAGAAGACGACACGTCAGCTGTGCGCAGCACTTTCGGCCAATCGCGCTGCGTCACATGGCAGACAACTATTTTTGAGCCAAAAATAGCCCTACGATGCTCCTCAGTGCATGACTCACCTCCCCAACCCCTAAAATTAGTTTATATCACCTCCCGAGACCAATTTTTAGTAGTTTTATATATTAGGAACTTAGGTTTTATTTTTTTGGAGAATCACCAACTATTATTATTTTCTTATCGACTTTCTTCGACGATGTTCCGCTAATCAACTTCTTGCCTAGATCGAAGGGGAAATAAGTCGGGATCATGGATTCTTGGCATATTATGTGAGATCTTTTATTTTATTATTTAAATTAGTTTAATTTCTCCTATTTCATTGTTGTTGATTTTAATGAATATGGTTTAGATCTAGGGTGTGTATGTGGTCAGTGCATGCTTTAGGTGGACAATCTATAGTTATTTGGACTATTAGTATCCGTGTAATTGTGCTTTTGGACCAATAAAGTGACAAACACTCACCCGTTTGCCGTAAAACCCTTTTCGGTTCTTGAGTGTGCAACAATTGAATCTAGGTTAAATCGGGAGCGGATGCGATTCGGTTATTTAGGATTAGTGTTCCCACATACCCATATTACTGTGGTTAGTGTGTTAAAACCCAATTGGCAGATGTCTAGGGTTATACATTAATTAGGGAAGTAGTTAATGGCGGACATCCTGGCTATCGAGATTAGGGGAACCATAAATTTCTGGCGGATGTCGATTTTCCATAGCTAATTTAGGAGAATTTAAATTAATAACTTTTTGGGAAAGATTGAAGACCATGATTGCCATTGAATCTTGATCCAGATTTGTGGAACTATAGACTTAGGTGTTACTAATGTATTAACTAATTGTTTTCAAAATTAGTTTAGTTATTTTATTTATTTAGTTTAGTTAAATTAGTTAGTTAAATTAATATTTATTTTAAAACTCGATTTTCCTTTTTTTGTTGTTTTTAACCTAAGAAAGACTACCAATCTCTGTGTGATCGACCCTTTGCCACTATTCTACAAAATAGTTGGTTTAGAAAACTTTACTTTATTGACATGTTCTTGACGTGTTCGACACGCGTCATCTTAATTCATTATAGTTCCCAGTGTAATGACCGATTAGGGACATTTATGATATTTCAACAAATACTCATGTATCTTATTATAAGGTAAACATCCAATCACTTATAATAAAATAGCAAATGAAAACCTCTATTTTCATTTGCTATTTTAGTCGGACAAAATAGTCGAACAAGTGGGGAGGTTAGTTTGATATCCAAAAACTACTCAGCAATAGTCGGACAAGTATGTAATATTGGGGTGAACCAGAAAAGTTTGGGTAGAGCCGGATCTAATTGTTGGCTCGGTAAGCGTCATGTAGTAAGAGAAGTAGTTATGAACCCAGTATACCATCCCCATGGGGGTGGTTAAGGGAGGGCCCCAATTGGTAGAAAAAAACCCACAACCCCTTGGGGTTATCCTGCGCTTGGAAGAAGTAGAAAAAGGAATAAATATAGTGATAGTTTGATTCTTCGTCGCCGTAGTAAATAGGAGAATATTGAAAATAGAATATATTTCTCCGACTTTACAAAAAAAAGGAAAAATGAGATGAGTAATTAGTTGTGACACGTTCACTAAAAAAATCCTTTTGTAGCTAATCATTTATTAGAAAAAATTGAGAAGCTCAACATGAGGGTAGAAAAAGAAATAATAATTTGGTCCCGAGCATCTACCATTATACCCATAATGATAGGCCATACTATTGTTGTTCATAGTGGCAAAACCCATTTGCCGATTTATATAACGGATCGTATGGTAGGTCATAAATTGGGAGAATTTGCACCTACTTTGAATTTCTGGGGACATGCGAGAAATGATAGTGGATTTTGTCCAAAATGTTAATAGTTAATAAAAAAATGAATATGGGTGCTCATCATTTATTGATGGGAGGTTACCTTTAGGATAAAAAGGTATCCGAATGTAGAAGTATGTGCTTCTGGTCAATATATACGTATGTCTGCTCATAAAGCCCAAAGGGTACTTGATCAGATTCGTGGGCTTTACTACGAACAAACCCTTATGATACTAGAACTCATGCTTTATCGAGCTTGTTATTCAGTTTTAAGATTGTTTTATTCTCTAGCAGCAAATGCCATTCACAATATGGCTTTCAACAAAGAGGATTTAATTATTAGTCAAACAGAAGTTAACGGAGGTACTTTGCTAAAGAGGTTTAAACCTAGAGCTCGCGGACGTAGTTATCCGGTAAAAAAACATGTGTATCATATAACTATCGTATTACAAGATATATCTAAAGATCAAGACTTTTCATATGGTTAAGAAAAGGGACTAGATATACGAGACCGTAAAAAAATATTAATATAAAAGAAAGATATGTAACTATGAGCTATTAGAAAAGAATGATATGGGCTAATAGCGGGTGAGAGGTAGTATGGGATGAGGTAGTATGGGACAAAAATAAATCCACTTAGTTTTAGACTTGGTACAACCCAAAGTCATCACTCTGTTTGGTTTGTACAACCAAAAACTTATTATGAAGGTCTTCAGGAAGATCAAAAAATATAGGATTGTATCAAAACTTAAGTATAAAAAAATATGTGAATATCCTCAAATGTCGAGCGAATTGCACGTATAGAATTTAAAAAAGAATCGACGTGATCCAGGTAATAATATATATGAGATTCCCAAAATTGTTAATAGAAAGTAGACCAAGAGGAATCGAAGAATTGCAAAGCAATGTAAAAAAAAATTGAATTCTGTGAATCGAAAACTCAATATTGCTCTCACAAGAATTGCAAAACCTTATGGACAACCGAATATTCTTGCAGAATTTATAACTGAACAATTAAAAATAGAGTTTCATTTCGAAAGCCAATGAAAAAGCTATTAAATTAACCAAACAAGCAGATACAAAAGGAATTCAAGTACAAATTGCGGGACGTATCGACGGAAAATAAATTGCATGTGTTGAATGGATCAGAGAAGGAAAAGTTCCCCTACAAACCATTCGAGCTAAAATTGATTATTGCTCCTATATAGTTCGAACTATCTACGGGGCCTTAGGCATTAGAATTTGGATATTTTCAGACATAGAATAATGGTCCTTTATTTGTTCAATCAAAAATGAGAATGAGCAATTCTTATTCTTTTACAATTCTCATTATTCTAATTTCGAGTTCTAATTATCTAATTATATTATTATTATATAGGGTTGAATAAAAATTCGATTGACCATTTGGTATAATTGCTATGCGTAGTGTGTGACTCGTCAGTTTTTTTATTAGTTTAGGATTACGTTCGGATTCAAAAAATAAAAAACCAACCAACCAATAGTCTGAACTAGTGACTATATACAACTAATAACCAGCTCATTGCTTCGTATTATTTAGATTCAAACTACCACTCACTATATGATGTATCGATCATATCATTGTAGCAACTAAAATCAATCTATTTTTTTACAAATTAATCAGACCATAGCATAGGTTGTGAAGTGAAAACAAAGGGATATGGATAAATGGAAGGTGAGAGAAATAAAGAACGAGAATATCGATGATAATGATATAGAATTCCAATATGTATGGTTTATAAATCATCTCATAACATAAAATAAAGGCAGTGAGTGTAATAAAGCATCAATACGGACTCGTCAAAAAAATAATTAGATAAATCTGATTCAGTTCATAAGAAAAAAAAAACAAGAGCGTCGAGTCAATAAAGACTGATAAAATTGACTCAGGAAAAATGGAATTAGAAGCTCAATTACAGAATTCGGGGCCTAGTCATTAATCTTGAAGCGATGGGAACAAAAAAACCTGTGAGTGCAGAAAATTCTATTGAAAACGAATTCTAAGTATTCATTGGGTTAAATGGCGGAATGGGCCAAGAAACAATTCATTTCTTGTGAAAAGTCACGGAATGACTCTACGAATGAAATAGAAAGTGACGGAGTCAATATTCACCTACGAAACACTTATTTATTGGATTGCAAAGTATTGGCTTATTCAATATTCAATAAAGGTAAAAAAACGAAGGTGAAGATCCATTAATTAAATTAGAGAAAAATATTCTAAATATAATATAATTGATATTTAGATAGAATTGTATATAAAAGCAAGATATAAAACTTCCTACGTGACATGTTAGATTAGATTTCAACAAATCCCATGCACCATTCAGTATATTATTCAGTAAGTACTTGCATATCTCTAATATAAATATATCAAATCATGAATCATTTTATTCGCAAGGAGTTGGATGAGAAGAAACGCTTATGTCCGGTTCTGCAGTAGAGATGGAATTGAGAAGCAACCATCAACTATAACCCCAAAAGAACCATATTCTGTAAACAACATAGAGGAAGAATAAAGGGAATATCTTATCGAGGCAATCTTATTTGTTTTGGTAGATACGCTCTTTAGGCACTTGAACCCGCTTGGATCACATCTAGACAAATAGAGGCGGGGCAACGAGCAATGACATGATACATGCGTCGTGGTGGAAAACTTTGGGTATGAATATTTCCAGACAAACCTGTTACCATAAGACCTATAGAAACAAGTATGGGCTCGGGGAAATGATTTCCCAAATATTGGGTATCTATCGTTAAACCGGGTCGAATACTTTATGAAATGAGTGGAGTATCAAAAACTGTAGCGAGAGAAACTATTTCAATAGATGCGTCCAAAATGCCTATACGCTCTCAATTCGTTATTGCGGGGTAGGAATGTGGAACCAAAGGAAAGAGGTGTGATGAAAACAAGCAACCAACCATAAGTTTATTTATTTCTTATCTAAACAAACAATATTTCTTTTTTTTCTTCCCCCTTTGCTTTGCATTGAAAAAAAATTTAAAAAATGATATGATTCAACCTCAGACCTTTTTAAATGTATCGAACAACAGCGGGGCTAGAGAATTAATGTGTATTCAAATCATAGGAACTAGTAATCGTCGATATGCTCATATCGATGACGTTATTGTTGTTGTAATTAAAGAAGCAGTACCCAATATGCCTCTACAAAGATCAAAAGTGATCAGAGCTATAATTGTACGTACATGTAACGAACTCAAACGTGACAACAGTATGATAATACAATATGATGATAATGCAGCAGTTGTTATTGATCAAGAAGGAAATCCAAAAGGAACTCGAGTTTTTGGTGCGATCGCTCTAGAATTGAGACAGTTGAGTTTTACTAAAATAGTCTCATTAGCACCTGAGGTATTGTAAATACTAATATTATTTATATTATTATAGTAGGTGAAATAGATTCAATAAGATTTTAAAAATTTATTAGTAGATTGTGTTTCACGCATATACTTTTAATAAAATTATTCATTTGTTTTTCTTATTAATTCATAAAAAAAGCAAAGCATGTTAATAATAGCAAAACTCGCGGACACCAATACTTATAGTTCGTCATGGGTAAAGACACTATTGCTGACATAATAACTTCTATACGAAATGCTGACAAGGATAAAAAAAAGAATGATTCAAATAGCATTTACCAAAATCACTAAAACATATTGTTAAAATACATCTACGAGAAGGTTTTATTGAAAACGTGAGAAAACATCGAGAAAGCAACATGATTTTTTTGATTTTAACTCTGCGACATAGAAGGAATAGGAAAGGTCAATATATAACTATTTTAAAACATATCAGCTAGCCCGGTCTACGAATGTACTCCAACTATGAACGAATTCCTAGAATTTTAGGTGGAATGGGGATTGTGGTTATTTCTACTTCTCGAGGTATAATGACAGATCGCGAAGCTCGAATATAAGGAATCGGTGGAGAAATTTTGTGTTATATATAGTGATCCTTCTAAATATCACAATTGCATCCATAACTTCCTATTTGTTTTGGGCAAAAAAGTGAAGGGTGGGTTATCTAATATCACTCCTCCTCCATTAGTTGATACTTCAAGGGGGTTATCTGGAATGAAAGAACAAAAATTAATTCATGAAGGTTTAATTACTGAATCAATTCCCAACGGTATGTTTTGTGTTCGCTTAGATAATAAAGATTTGATTCTAGGTTATGTTTCGAGAAGGACCCGATGTAGTTTTATATAGATACTACCAGGCGATATAGTGAAAATTGAAGTAAGTCGTTATGATTCAACCAGGGGACGTATAATTTATAGACTCGACAACAAAGATTCAAATGATTAGATTAGGTAATTCCTTTCGTGAGAATACAATTCGAGGTTCCAAATTTCAAGAGACTTAGTTTCTTCCAAGCAATAGATTCAGAATTAAGATAAGGAATGACAAATATGAAATTAAGGCCCTCCGTTCGCAAAGTTTGTGAAAAATGTCGACTGATCCGTAGGCAGGGACGAATTATAGTAATTTGTTCCAACCCAAGGCATAAATAGATACAAGGATAATCTTTCTCAAAAAGGAACTCTCAAAAGAACCCAATGCACAACACAAATAAAAGATTTGTTTTGACATTAAATGGATATATCCGTATATCTATGACCCATATGAGATGATAAAATATGGCGCAACCTAGAGCAAGAATTGGTTTGCGTAGGAATGGACGAATTGGTTCACGTAAGAATGCACATAGAATACCAAAAGGAGTTATTCACGTTCAAGCAAGTTTCAACAATACCATTGTAACGGTTACAGATATACGGGGTTGGGTAGTTTCGTGGTCTTCTGCTGGTATTTGTGGATTTAAGGGCACAAGAAGAGGAACTCCTTTTGCTGCTCAAACCGCAGCGAGAAACGCTATTCGTACAGTGGTGGATCAGGGTATGCAACGAGCGGAAGTGATCATAAAGGGTCCTGGTCTCGGAAGGGATACAACATTATGAGCCATTCGTAAAAGTGGTATATTATTAAGTTTTTTAAAAGACATAACCCCTACACCGCATAATGGATGTCGACCTCCTAAAGACGACGGGTGTAGAACAACGAATTAAAAGAATTTCAAGAGAAATAACTGATTAAATGATCTTATCAAAGAATATTACTATGCTTCGAGATAGAAATATCTATTCAGACACTACAGTGGAAGTGTATTGAATCGAGAGTGGACAATAAGCGTATTTATTATGGACGTTTTATTATGTCTCCGCTTATGAAAGGTCAAGCCGATATGATAGGCATCGCAATACGAAGAGCTTTGCTTGGAGAAATATATGGAACATGTATAACACGTGTAAAGTCTAAAAAGATACTACATGATTATTCTACCATAGTGGGGATTGAAGAATCAGTACATGAAATTTTCATGAATTTGAAAGAAATTGTATTAAAAAGTAATTTGTATGGGTCTCGCGATGCATCTATTTGCGTTAAGGGTCCGAGATGTGTAACTGCTCAAGATATCGTCCCAGCGCCTTCTGTAGAAATCGTTGATACTACACAGCATATAGCTACCCTGACAGAACCAATTTCTTTTTGTATTAGATTACAAATCGAGAGGAATCGCGAATACGGTATTAAAATACCAAACAACGATCAAAATGGAAGTTATCCTATAGATGTTGTATTCATGCCTGTCTGAAATGCAAATTATAGTATTCATTCTTATGGGAATGGGAATGAAAAACAAGAGATGTTTTTTCTCGAAATATGGACGAATGGAAGTTTAACTCCTAAAGGAGCACTTCATAAAGCCTCTCGTAATATGATTGATTTATTAATCCCTTTTCTACATGCGAAAGAGCAAGACATAAATCTCGAGGATAATCAAAAAAATGCCACTATACCTTTTTTTACCTTTCACGATGGGTTGGCTAAACTAAGAAAAAAACAAAATAGAAATGGTATTGAAATGTGTTTTTATTGATCAATCCAAATTGCCTTTCAAGACCTATAATTGCCTCAAAAGTCCAATGTACATACATTATTAGACCTTTTGAATAAGAGTCAAGAGGATCTTATGCAAATTGAACATTTTTTAATAGAATATCTAAAATAAATATTGAAAATTCTACAAAAGCATTTCGTAATTGATTTGCTGAAAAATGATTTTCAATTTGAAATCTATTGCATTGGGGCGGATTTCATCTTCATTTAGATTTTAATTCAATTTCGAGAACTTGAACTTGATAAAATAAAAAAGAAAGTAAAAAAATGTAAAGAAAAATGAAATTCGTTTTGAATCTTCACTTATATTTGGAATAGATTGAGAATTCAATTTTATGGTTGTATCTAAGGAGGATTCACTCTGAAGCGACTATTCCCTAGATACACTATTCCTTATATACATACGTTGTAGTATTTTATTTCACAGTTGAATCCATTTGAAGAAGACCTAAAGTTAGAGATTTATCAATAGGTAATGTTACTCCAATACCCAACCAAAGGGCGACTGCAGTACCAATCAAAAAAATGGTTGTAGCTACTGGACGATGAAATGGGTTTTGGAGTTTATTAACATTCTCCAAAAAAGGTACCGTTAATAATCTTGCTGGTACGGAAACCATTAAAAGAACTCCCGATAACTTGTTGGGCACTGTATAGAGTATTTGAAATAAAGGAAAGAAATGCCATTCGGGTAATATCTCCAAAGGGGTTGCAAAAAGGTCTGCAGGTTCACCAATCATTAAAGGTTATAGAACCGCTAACCCTACGTTACATGCAATAATACCCAAAATGACTACTAGAAAAATATATAAAAGTTCATTTGGCCATGCAGGTTCTCCATAATAATTATGACCCATTCCTTTTGCCAATTTAGCTCTTAATACAGGATCGCTCAAGTCAGGTTTCTTTGTTATTGGGATAAGTGAGTTCTTATGGATCCATCCCCCCAAGGAATTGGACGTGATAATTTTTTATCATCCGGCTCGAGCAAGAATCAAAAAGATCAAATAGATCAATAGAAAATCTATATGTCATCTATATCACTCTATGTAAGAAAAGATTTAATCGATTACATTTTCCGAAGTTACAACCATCCATTGCAAAGAATTCAGATTTTACAATTACAGATGCATGCTCAATACCCAAGTATGCTTACAAATTATATCAGGATAAAGTGCTTGTTGGGTCGTCTCATACCTTGTGATTGATGCTTATCCCCAAAACATCTCGAGTAGTCTTACATACAAAGGATTTACTTGTTACTAATAGAATATAGCCTCCATTCTTTCTTTAGATCATTTTTTTTCACTCCGATAATATGATAGATTGGAATCGATGCAAAGGAAATGAATGCATTTTCATACTACTAAGTAAGTGGAATAGATCGAACATAATTTGGATCGTGCAACATCACTCATTCTACTGGATCTTACGGAGCCTGTTCATGCACGACATGATTCGGGTATGATCATAGAAAAAATTATCCTTAAGTGAACCAGCCAATCCTCTATATGGGGCTTACACGGTGGTTGGAAAAGAGACACCTTTGGTTCTAAATTTCAATGTGGGGGATAAAATCATATATCTGCATGGCCTAATCAATAGTTCAAGTCACACACTCCCGTAATCCATATTCTCTTTAGAGAATTCCCTTCAACTATTCATTATATCAAATACGCAGCAAATAAATAATACAATATTGCAAATAAAAGGAAATACCCAAATACATGTCTTATTCTTTTCAATAATCCATATTTGTAGCAATTAAATACTATTGTTCCTCCCAAAAAAAAAGGCGGTGATTCAAATCAAGATTTTGTTGGTACCCTATATCACTATATCAAAATCCAAGTAAAATAAAAAATAGAAGCGAAAAATACTAGAACCAGGCCGATGTTGTATCGACCATTTGTCTCCTTGCAGTTAGATCTCTAATCTTTTGGAAGGTCCCAAATTCTACTTGAGCATCCAAATCTGGGTCAATACCCGCAAAAACATCTCTGAAAGAGGTTCTAGCACTATGCCAAATCTATTCGAAAAAGAAGAGCAAAGCAAACGAAGCATGTCCAAAGGTAAACCAACCCCTTGACTGCTACGAAAAACACCATCGGATTTCAAAGTAGCACGATCTAATTTAAAAATTTCACCCAATTGAGCACGTCTAACATATTTTTTCACGGTAGTAAGGTCGTTATAACTAACTCCATTGAGTTCGCCACTATAGAATTCAACAACTACCCCTACCTGTTCAACATTATACTTCGATTCCGCCCTTTTAAAAGGATTATCAGCTCTTACAATTTCATCTCCGTCTACCAAAACTATTAGAAATGTTTCAAAAAACGTAGGCATACGGCGCACAAAAAGCTCTCGCCCTTTTTTATCTCTAAAGATAGGATGTCCTAACCACCCAACAGCAATTCGATCCCAGTTGTCCATTGCACCCACTCGAAATAATTCCCCTTTCACTGGATTATTACCGATGTAATCATAAAAAGCTAATTTTTCAGGAATTTTAGACCAAGCTTCTGAGAAACTAAGATTTTCAGCTAACTTGATGCTAACTCTTTGATATATTTCTTGCTAGAAGTATCCCTGATCCCATTGATAACAAGTGGGACCAGATAATTCAATGTGGTAGTTGTTGAGCCATACCACATTGTTCCAGCAACAACAAAAGCTGCAAAAAAAGACAGTAGTGATACTACTGGAAAGTAAGGTTTCAATATTACCCATACGTAATCCCTTATATAGACGTTGGGGTGGACAGACAATAAGATGGAATAGACCCGTTAATATGCCCAAGGTCCTCGCTGCAATATGATGAGAGGCTATTCCTCCCAGAACAAGGGCCCTCTACGCCCCACGCAGGATTTACAGGCTGTACCTTTCCAGTTAATCCATAAGGATCAAACACCCATATTCCAGGACCATACAAGCCTATTACATGAAATGCACCAAACCCAAAACAAGCTACTCCTAAGAGAAATAAATGAATTCAAAAAATCTTAGGCAAATCCAAAGAATGTTTTCTTGTGCGTTCATCACAGAATATTTCTAGATCCCAATACACCCAATGCCAAATAGATGCTAAGAAGCACAAGCCAAAAAACACAATATGTGCGCAAGCCACACCTTCGTAACTCTGAATACCCAGATTCGTTATAGTCCCGCTTGTAATACTTCAACCACCCCACGAATTGGTTATTCTTAAATGAGTCATGAAGGGTATAATGAACATACCTTGTCTCCACATTGGATCAAGAACGGGGTCAGAGGGATCAAAAACTACTAATTCGTATAGCGCCATTGAACCCGCCAAACCAGAAACTAGAGTTGGATGCATTATATGGATAGAAAGCGACCGACCAGGATCATTCAATATGACGGTACGAACACGATACCAAGGTAAACCTATGGAAATACCCCTTTATAAAAAAAATAGACACTATGTAACTTTATCGCATTGGAAAAGACTACGATCTGGACCTCCCCTTCTCAGAGGATTATCTTAGAGCAATGTTTAATATTTATTCTATTATTTATTTTATTTTGTTAGTCATAACAAAACAATTCTGTTCGTAGGAATAAAGAGAAGCAAATCTATTCTATACCCGATAAGTAACAATCCGCAATGGGGGGATTCCATGGGTCCCATTTTCCATGAGTGAATGTATATATATTTAGTCATGATTCGAGCAGCCCGATCCATTCGTAAGAATTTTCCCTTATTCATTTCGTCTTCCTCTATAAACTTGTCAATCTAGGGATAAGATACAAGAGACGGTAAAACTATGAAAATACTAGGAAAACAACAAATCCATTATTATGTTTCCACATCAAAGTGAAGCATAGTACTACTCAATCTCTTTTTCTTTCATTTAATGCCTATTAGTGTTCCAAAAGTGCCCTTTCAGAATCCTAAAGAGGAATATGCCACTTGGATTGACTTATAGTGCGACTTGTCAAACATATTGGGTCATGTGGAATTTCTCCGTTCTCTCCCCTAACTGAGATATCTTATATTTCGCCTCAAAAAGATTGATTGAACCATCAATCAATATTTGGAGCGTGAAGTGCAATTATATCTATTTTCGTTTTGAGGTATTTAGATTAATATTTGGAGCGTTTGGTCAAGGTATTACTACGGGCCAAGCCGTAGAAGGTATCGCAAGACAACCAGAGGCAGAGGGAAAAATACGAGGTACTTTATTACTTAGTCTGGCTTTTATGGAAGCTTTGACAATTTATGGACTGGTCATGGCATTGGCACTTTTATTTGCGAATCCCTTTGTTTAAGCCTAGAAATTTGAAAGTATTTTCTTAGTCTTATTAGTAAAGTAATAAAACAAACTCTGTTCAGTTTTGTCAGTTCTACCTATAAGCTATAAGAGGAGATCATATGAAAAATGTAACCGATTCTTTCATTTCCTTGGGTCACTGGCCATCCGCCGGGAGTTTTGAGTTTAATACCGATATTTTAGCAACAAATCCAATAAATCTGAGTGTAGTGCTTAATGTATTGATCTTTTTTGGAAAGGGAGTGTGCGCGAGTTGTTTATTTCAAGAATAGGCTAGATCCAACTAGTTGCACTTTTTTTCTTTACCTTCTAAATTGGAAGGAATGGTGCACAATCTTGCGAATTACTTCTGAATAAATTCAAAAATCATATGTACAAACTATAGCATTTTGTGACTTATTGGTAAATCCACTTTGATTCTATATTCACCAATACCAATAATGCGGGACTCTTTACATGGTTAAAGCTAAATTATTTAATGTCGAGGTGCAACACTGGTACTCTTTCTACCACTCTATATGGAAATGGTTTCAAAAAGACTGATTAGTTGTAATTTATCTACTATAGAACACTCATATGGATAAAAAAATTTGAACCATTTACAGGAAAAAAAAAGTGCCATGCCTTTTTATCCAATGTGGAGTCGACGACCTGTGTATAAAGTAAGAAGAGTTTTTTTTGGATTTGAAGAAAGTCAAAATCGAAAAAAAAACAACTTTGTTGATAATTACAAATTTTTTGTCTAGTCGGGAGAGTCCTCTAAATATTCTGGTTTTGGATTAAGGATCAGTTTCTATGTTTTGGAAGACGAATAGGAACATAAAGGAGAGGATAAGCTCATTACATTTTAAAAAAGATATGGGAATGCCCCATTAAGTAACTGGGCATGATAGCCAAATGAATCGAAAGATTCATGTTTAGTTCAGGAAGAGAACATAGAAAGAATGGGAAGATAATCTACTTTCATTAAGTGATTTATTAGATAATCGAAAATAGAGAATCTTGAGTAATATTCGAAATTCAGAAGAACTACATAAAGGGGCCATTGAACAGCTGGAAAAAGCTCAGGCCCAATTGTGAAAAGTGGGACTGGAAGCAAATGAATATCGAGTAAATACAAACTCTGAGATAGAACGAGATAAATTGAATTTGATTAATTCAACTTATAAGAATTTGGAACAATTAGAAAATTAAAAAAAACGAGACCATTCAGTTTGAGCAACAAAGAGCTATTAATGAAGTCCGACAACGAGTTTTCCAACAAGCTTTACAAGGAGCTCTAAAAACTCTGAATAATTGTTTGAACAGCGAGTTACATTTACGCACCATCAGAACAAATATTGGGATGTTAGGGGTGATGAAAAAAAATAATTGATTAGTCTTTCTACCGTAAGCATTATTTATTTTATTTTCTAGTTGGTTTTTTCCTTTGCTGCTGAAAATGAATAAATAAAGACTCATGGTAACCATTCAAGCCGACGAGATTAGTAATATTATCTGCAAACGTATTGAACAATATAGTAGATAAGTGAAGATTGTGAATAATAACACGGTACTTCAAGTAGGCGACGGTATTGCTCGTATTCACGGTCTTGATGAAGTAACGGCAGGCGAATTAGTAGCATTTGAAAAATGTACAATAGGCATTGCTCTAAATTTGGAATCGAAAAAATGTTGGTGTTGTATTAATGGGTGATGGTTTAATGATCCAAGAGGGAAGTTATCTAAAAGCAACAGGAAGAATTGCTCAGATACCAGTGAGCGAAACCTATTTGGGTCGTGTTATAAATGCTTTGGCTAAACCCATTTATGGTCGAGGTGAGATTTCGACTTCTGAATCTCGGTTAATTGAATCCCCCGCTCCAAGTATTATTTCGAGACGTTTCGTATATGAGCCTCTGCAAACGGGGCTTATTGCTATTGATTCTATGATCCCTATAGGACGTAGTTAGTGCGAATTAATTATTGGGGACAAGCAGACCAGTAAGACAGCAGTAGCCACCGATACTATTCCCAATCAAAAAGGGCAAAATGTAATATGTGTTTATGTAGCTATTGGGCAAAAGGTGTCTTATGTAGCTCAAGTAGTGACTACTTTCCAGGAGCAAGGGGCGATGGAATACACTATTGTGGTAATCGAAATAGTAGATTCGCCTGCTACATTACAATACCTTCCGCCTTATACAGGAGCGGCTCTGATTGAATATTTTATGTATCGTGAACGACATACTTCAATCATTTATGATGATCCCTCCAAACATGCACAAGCTTATCGCCAAATGTCTCTTCTATTACGAAGACCATTCAGTCGTGAAGCTTATCCAGGAGATATTTTTTATTTACATTCACGTCTTTTGGAAAGAGTCACTAAATCAAGTTCTAGTTTAGGTGAAGGAAGTATGACTGCTTTACTGATTGTTGAGACTCAATCGGGAGACGTTTTGGCTTATATTCATATTAATGTAATTTCTATTACTGACGGATAAATCTTTTTATCTACCGATCTATTCAATGTTGGAATCCGACCTACTATTAATGTAGGTGTTTTCATATCCAGAGTAGGATCTGCAACTCAAATTAAAACCATGAAACAAGTAGCTGGCAAATCAAAATTGGAACTAGCGCAATTCGCGGAGTTAGAAGCCTTTGCACAATTTGCTTCTGATCTTAATAAAGTGACCTAGAATCACTTTGCAAGAGGTCAATGATTACGTGAGTTGCTGAAACAATCTCAATTAGAGCCTCTCCCAGTGGAAGAACATATAGTGGTGACTTATACCAGAACAAATGGGTATCTTGATTCGTTAGAAATTGGACAGGTAAAGGAATTTACCAATCAATTGCGTAACTACTTAAAAATGAATAAACCTCAGTTCCAAGAAATCATATCTTCTACCAAGACATTCATCGAAAGAGCGGAAGCCCTTGGGAAGGAAGCTATTCAAGAGCAGTTGGAGCGGTTTCTACTTTCGAAACAAACATAAAGAGATTGATAATTCTTAAAAGGAAATCATTAATAAATGCCTCAGATTCGCATCATTCAAACAAAGTATCTTTCTTGACATAGAAATCTAAAAAATATATGGAAAACGTTGCGTCCAATAGGATTTGAACCTATACCAAAGGTTTAGAAGACATATTTCCTATCCAATAGACAATGGACGCTTTCATTCCGACTTTGTTCTTTCAAATTTTTTGCCTTTCCTATTTCTTTCCCCTGTTCGAAAAAAATAATAATCAGATTGCATGTGAGAGGGTTGAGGGAATAAAGAAAATATGTGTATTTGTCGTTATTTGCATTAATATTACTAAAGATGTGTTTATCATAATTGAATTTAATTCATTAATAATGAATATGTGGGTATAGTGGGTAGCGGGAATCGAACCCGCATCGTTAGCTTGGAAGGCTAGGGGTTATAGTCGACGTCAATTCATCATTTTGAACCTCTCTAATTTAAAATCGAACATGAAACTTTGGTCTCATTCGGCTTCTTTAATTGCAGATAGATGAATTCCCATATCTAAGTCGTAAACAAACTTTAGAATAAAAATCATAATAATAATAAAAAAAAAAAGAAATTGGACCCATACCATAACACCTATGTTAGACTTTTTCTGTTTGAATACATTCACAAACAACAAACAAAAGAACGCGCTTTCTAGATGATCATTCTAGAAAAGAATAAGGGGATTCTAAAAAAAATTCTACTTACTTCATTCTCTATTTCTATTTTCTCGAATTGGGAGGAAAAGAAGTGTTTTTCCACCGAGCTAAAACAATATATCGATAGCTTTAGTCAACCAAAATTATTGTTTAATAGATATTTCGCTTCAATCTCCCCTATAAAAAAGAAGTCGAGGATCTAGTTACGATTAGAAATACATTTTTTTCTATTTATCCATGGATCTGTTACTCATACACATATAATTGAAAGTCGTGATCCAACTTGAACTTAAAAAAAAAAAATTATGCTTCGCACTTTCATAATCCAATTGGTTAATTTTTAATTGTTAATTTCTAATTGGATATAAATCACAAGAATGTATATTCTTCCTCAAACCGGGTATTGAGAAGTAAAGTACTTAATCCTTTTAAGAAATAAAGTTTTTCATCTGAATATGAATCAAACTGAAAGACCCCTTAACTTTTTAAGTTGTGAATAGAACAAATCGCACTTTTACGACTAAACTATACCTGTAACAATGTGATTGTTGTATATGATACATGAATGGACCATTTGTTGAACAAGGGCATCAGACGTAATCAAGATAGAATCAGAACAAAATCAAGAAATTGGAGTGTTGACATGTTTCGTCGGGTGAATTTGACGAGATAGGAAAATCCGATACCATTGAAATAACAATAACGAGTTCTTTTTTCTTTTGTTATTGTTATTTAGTGGCAGGTATGTCCTAAAAAACGATTGAAGTCAGAACAGGAAAATTAATTGTGCAATAATCCATATATTTTTTTTCACTTTCAAAATTTTTCAAGCCAAGCAAAAAAAACATTTTCTCAAAAATAATTTATCTTCAGTTATTTTAAACTAACGGCCCTAGTAATAGGAATTCAAGTCACTCAATTGGATTTAGTAAAAAAAAGAATCATAGTATTTTTTTCAATACTCAAGTAAGTGTTAAAGCTTTTTTTTGAAGAAAGGAAGAAAGAAATGCTTTTGAATTAGAAATTCGTTCAAATTTTTATTATCTATTAGAAGATTATTCTAATTCGAATCAAATTATATTAAGATTCAAATATTATATTACGATTTTTTATTAAATGAAAATTTATATAATAAATATGATTAATTAAAACTTATCAATAGGATATTTATCAATAGGATCGGGGCTTTGTTTTCTTTTTTTGTTTCAAATCGAGTCGAGAAAAATAAAATAAAGAATAAAATAATAAGAGAGGTTTATCCTTTATTTTGTTCATATTGTTGTTGCTCTGCTAATAAAACAAACAAGTATTTTTGTTTTCAAATCAGATAATTGAAATTGTTTTATCTATGATTCATTGGGACAAAACAAGAAACATCCTAGCTGGGTTAATAACCTAGTGAGGCGGGAAAAGACCATTCGTTTCGAACAAAATCAAAGAGATATTCATTACTTTATTTTTTTACTTTACTCCTTTTTTTTGGAGATATCACATTATTGAATTTGAATTTGAATTCAAATTGTTGCTAAACTAAAACAAGAAAATTTGTATCTTTTGTATCTTTGTATCTATACTATAACTATAGAATCAAAAGAATAAAAAAAGAAAAAAACAAGGAATTTTGTTTAAATTAATGCGCAACAATTAATACGTAACATAGCAATTGTCTTTTTAAATTGGGAGAGATGGCTGAGTGGACTAAAGCGGTGGATTGTTAATCAGTTGTATGAGTTATTCGTATCGAGGGTTCAAATCACTCTCTTTCCGTTCCCTCTAAGGATTGGGCTTGAGATTTTTCTTTAGAATCAAAGAAAAATCTCAAGCCCCTCTTTGTTATAGTTTCGTTTCTGGAACCGAAAAAGTCATAAGATAAGAAAGAAAAAAAGAAAAGAAAATGAGAACCCTTTCTTTTGATTTTATTCATCATGCCGGGGATTACGTCCTGGATCATTAGATAGGAATCAGAAGATGAAAAGAGAAACAAAGAATATCACTACTGTGTAAACGAAGAGTTTGAGAGTAAGCATTACACAATCTCCAAAGTTTTTTTTTTTTGAAAAAAAGGGGGATAGATTATCCATTTTTATATCATACATCCTATTTTGACACCAAGAAATAAAGCGGTTTAAAGAAAAGAAAGACATTTATTTTCCAAAATTCATTTGTAAGAAGATTATTTCAATACCAAAAGTATCTTTAATATCCACAATTAGTTATTGTGAGGGACCTTAATAGGATAGGGTCCTTGCTCATACTGGAATAGTATAGAGTCTTTGCTCATACTGGAAGTGTAAGATTAGAATGAAGAAATGCGAAGATCCAGATTCATTGCAACTATCCAAGAATTGCCATGTTTGACTTGAGGGTTCATAATATAAGACTTATCTCATCTAATGTAATAATCTTTTTTTTTTCTTTTTTATCGAGTCAACCATGAATATTTGTAGGACGGTATTAAGGATCTCATCGAAAACTTACAGCAGCTAGCCAAACAAGGGCTAAGAGAAAAAAGAACACAGGTATGACTGGCATAATATCTACGATTGGATTGAAAATAGCATAAGCCTCAAGTAATTTGGCAAAGACAAAACTACTTGAGTGAAGGACGGAATTAAGCCAAATACAGATTAAACTAAAGATACTAAGCATAACAAAGATTTCATTCTTGGAGATAATTGTATTTTTTTTAGTTATTGATATAAGAAAAAATTAAGAAAGTAAAGTAAACCAAAAAACCAAATACCGTTTTTTCTTCGACTCACCCAATCAAAGACAAGGATCCTTCCATTTTCAAATTTCAAATAAGAATTGAATTTCATATAATATCTTAATTGAATTCTATGTAATTATCAATAAATTAATGTAACGATCTGATCTATAAATTTTGTTTAATTCTTCCACAACTACATGTGTTAAACCCTAGCAACAATTTAACCTATTACAAAAAGAATAGGCGGGAACTGACGAACAATTAATACCGATATTAGTGTTTATTGTTGTAGATACAAATCTAAATGGGGCGTGGCCAACGCTCGTAAGGAGTCATATTGAAACCAAGAAATATTGGCATGCCTCCCATCCACACCAGAATAGGTGGAGTTTTCCGAAAAAACCTGATAGTGGAGGAATACCCCTAAAGATAAGAGACATAGGGCTAAAGAGAAAGCCAAAAAGAATCTTTCGTATATAATCCTACATAATCTCGAATGTTATCAGTTTCGGTACGTAGACCAAATGAGACAATGTAAGCAAAAGTTTTTAGATTCATGGAGATATAGAATAGCATATAAGTTATCAAGCTTGCATATCCATCATTTGAGTCTCCAATAATTACATATCCGATTTGACCTATAGATGAATATGCAAGCATATTTTTCATGCTTGTTTGAGTAATAGCAATGAGATTCCCTTATATCATGCTAAGAATAGCTAGGATTTCTAGAAGAAGATGTCATTCGTTTGATGAGAAATAAAAAAAAAAAGAATATCAAAAATTCGAGTGGTTGAAGCTGAAGCAGCTATTTTCGAAGTAAAAAAAAAAGAAAAGCAACGACTGGAGTGGGAGCGTCAGAGTCGAAAAGAGGATTCCTCACTTCTTTCTCTTATTCAAAACCGTGCATGAGACTTTCATCTCACACAGCTCTTAAGTGATAAAAGAAAGAAGAACTCATCTTCTTTCTTTTTTGATTACCCTTCTCGCGTATGTATTAGACCGAATCCATTCTAAAAGGGATTACTAATCCTTAACTTTTTGAGGAATCCTTCATCAGCGGTTGTGAATGACTAACTTTTTCAATGTTTTCGACTTTGGTTCCGTAGGAGCAAGTCAGAAAGATTGAAAAATAGAACCATCTAATTTGATTCGTTCTCAATAGCCATGAAATAATCATCTTAAGGTGATCCCTTTGTCGACGGATGCTCCTTTTTACACTCGTAGTCTCTAAAGGATGAGAACTAACTATGTAGCATCTGCACCGAGAATTCAAGTATTGTATTCATCATTAGTCCGATCCTTTGTAGGAACTACCAGTAATAACGAACTTGCAAAATGGGTCTTTTATCATAAAGAGACTCATTGTTTCTGTTTCACCTTAATTGTTATTTGAACAAAATGATCACAATAAAATTTTAGTAAAAGTTATGTCTTGGTTCGAATGGAGATAGCATTTCTCTTCTGCATGTCCATGGAGTTTTAAAAAATCTAAATATCTCAAAGATAGATATAGAGGTAGGAATTTATCGAACGAACCGCACTCATTCGTATACGTCAGGAGTTCATTGATCAGAATGGGCTAGGGAAATCTTGAACCCAATTCCTACAGTGATGAATATAAGTGCAATTGAAATTCCCGGGGAGTTATACATTTGTGTATTGATAAGACCATTCACTATTTCTTGAAGCTCGATCTCTCCCCCAGATGAACCATATAGCCAAGAAAAATCATGAACCAGAATAGAAGAGCTTGCCCCACCCATGAGTAAATATTCTGTAGTAGCCTCATTAGACCATACATCTCTCTTGGTATATCTAGATAATCGGTATGAGCATAAATTGAAACATTCTAAAGCTACAAAGATAGTTATTAAATCGTTAGCACCACATAAAAACATTCTTCCTAGAGTAGCTATTAATACGAATAACAGAAACTCTGTTATAGCCATTTTTGTACATTTAATGTTCTCTACGGATAGATGAATACATAGAGTTCAACATAGTAAAATAAGAAATTGAAAGATTTCGTTGAAATTGTTCGTTTGGAAATTTTCCCGAAAAGCTAATCATAGGTTCTTCTCTCCTTCTGAACAATAGGGTCGATATGCTCATTACTAAACTTGTTAAAGAGATGAAATAGAACCAAGGTATATCTTTTTTATCAGAGGTTGAATCGATCATCAGAGAAAAATTAGGCCAAAAATGAGGATACATTCTAGGAAAATAAAACTTCCATTGAAGAGAAGCAAATGAAATGCTTTCATAAAAATCCTCGTAGAATCGAGAATGAAGTTTTCATTCTGTACATTCTAGATTATGAATTAGTAACTACATCCAATCTCCAAAAAAGTCACAATTGTTTCGAACTTTCTATTTTTGGAATGGGGTATTTACGAGATACACATGAATAAGATCAAACTGTATTCCATGGTATTTACATGAGATTCCTCTTTCTTATTCTTAAGCAAGCCCCCGAGAGGGCTTAGTTGATCCATGATTTATGTTTCATCTTTCATTTCCTTTTCGTTTGTTTCGAGAAAGATATCGATCAATTCCGAATCTTTCTTTTTTAATTGACTATTGATTCTTTTTCAATCGAGATGTATGGATCCATGGATCTATGTATCTATATAAATCATGTTCAGGGATTAACGAAAATGTGCAAAAGCTCTATTTACCACTGCCATTATATGGTATCTTCCTTTTTGCATATGGCATCGTCACTCCCTTTGGCAGCATCCACTAATTCAGAACTTAATTTGAAAGCCATATTTCGACCCGAATGTTTTCGGGATGCCCCTAGTAACTAACGAATGGAAAGTGCTTTTCCTTGTGTAGATCATATTTCAATGGGAACTTGATGAGTCGATCCGCCTATGCATCTTGCTTTTCCTGCTATATCGAGAGTTACTTTGCTTTGGAGAACCAAGAAGAATGTGTGAAGATTGAAGAATAATGATCAAAATCTTGGATTCTATATTCATTATAGGTTTGATTTCATGTTTTCTTGCTTTCTTATCATGAATTGTGTTTAATTGAACCCACTTATGGGGTAATCTCTTTTGTTCTATGGGTCTTTAGATCCCAAATTGGATTCTTTTGATTTCAATGCAATTATATTTGTTCTTTCAATTCAATATTTTGATTTGTGTGTTCTTGTGTGCTATGTTATACTTACCTTGATCAAGTAGGTGTAGATTTAAGGCTTTGAGAGTCACCATGAACATAGGGACTTTTGAACCCAAATTAAGGGAAATACAACCTTAGAATATATGACGCATCGACCGATGGTCATTGACTAGGGAGGCAATTGAATTTGGTTTTTAATGTGGTATTTCACTTACGTTATTCACGCCGACCGGCGGAGTCCGAGTGAAATGTTAGAATCTCCATCACCGAGACCTCAAGATGGAGTGAATTGTAGGAAATTCGCCTATCATTGCATGAATTGGGAGACTTTATAATTAAATTGGATTTGAAGGATACAATTTAGGTGAATTAGATTTCCTAAGATATTTGTTTCATTGCTTAATACATTTTAATTACTTGCAATTAGTTAGTTTAAATTAATTCATAGTTTATTTTTTACAAAACCCAACTTTTAAGTGCCTAACTTTATTTCTTAATTAGAGTAAATATTAGCAAATTACCGTCTTTGTGGATACGATATTCCCGACACCAACACAAAGTTGGTGCCACTATTACTTTGACGTTTGTCGTACACTTGCGATCACTGTCGGTTGTGCTTCCTTATCTAAAATAACTGTTTCCTGATGAGCCGGTTGAACTTCAAGTTTTTGCTCGATTTCCTTGGATTTATGGGCAGCCTCTTTAGGCTTGGGTTCTTTAGGGATTTTCTCCAACTATTTGCTGCTTCGGAATGTAACGACATTGACATTCGCATTAGGATTTGGAAGTGGTTGAGAAGGCAACTTGCCTTGTCTTCTAAATACCCCAAATTCTCAGTGGCATGACTCGCGGTAAAGTCAATTTTAAACTGGGCTAAGTCTTTAGAGATTCTTTCTTGACTAGCGATGAGTGTCCTTACCATGTTTTCTAAAGACCCCAAATTCTCAGTGGGTTGGGATTGTTGAGGAGGAATTTGTCCCTTCGCAACATATTGGATGTAGTTTTGGTTATGGAGACCATAACTCTGATAGGGGCTTTTAACCACATGATTATAAGTGTTATTAAGTTTTTCCGTACAGATTCTTAGGTGTTCCTTGGAATCCACTGCTTATAGTGTTCGCTTGTTCATTCTCGAACAAGGTGGGACAAGAGTCAGTGGAATGGTTAGTGGCTGACCAGAAACTGCAAGCTTTAACTTGAGCTTTTCCAGAGATAAGGAATCGCTTCGTGATATCAGTAAGTTTTTCAAGCTTGCTATTAGTTTAATATAAAAAAGATTTCATGAAGGTCCCTCGTCCTCGTCGTTAATATAATGACGTGGCTGACTTGCTATAAACACATACGAATTAAACATTTCTTGAGTTGTCTTGCATCTATAATCGCCCCCGCGAGCATTGTCAATCATACATTTTTTAAGAGGCATAAGTCCCATATAAAAGAAATAGACAATGGAGAGGTAACTTTGGCCATGTTGCGGACATTTCGCAAGTAAGCATTTTTAACAACCCCAATAGTCGCCAAAAGATTTGCCCAATTTTATTTTGATATTGCGTATCTCCCTAGTGAGTTGGGAAGATCTAGATTCTAGGAAGAATTCTTTTAGGAATGCATAAATCATATCGTTCCAATTTGTAATGGAACCAAGGGGAAAGTAAAAGAGCCAGCCTTGGACTTTGTCCTGAAGGAATAAAGGAAAAGCAAAAATTTTGACTTATTCTTCATTAACTCTTGAGGGGATCCTTGTCCTACACTTAGAGTCGAAATCGTTTATGAAGGTCACTTGACGCGTGTCGAGTGCGTCAAAATATATTTATATATCCCGATGAGATTACCAATGACCACAAGAACTGCAGTAGTGGCAAGCACGGGGTCGAACCACGAAGACCAAGTTTCTTACCTATGATACGAAATTAAAAATAACTCGGGGTGATCACAGGAATAATTTCTAAATCAATTAAAACTAGATTTAAAAAAAATAACAAGTAAATAAATCAATTAATGGAGAAACAATCCAAACCATCGGTATCACAAATCTCCTCAATTTGGCATAATTTTATATACGGTCCTTGTAATTCATAATAAATTAGTGTAGCTATAGACCCGGTAACGTACGCGGGTCCTCGCACTTCCCTATTTCGATGGTCAAGGTACGACAATGACCACTTCCCTAGTCAAACACATAACCATATATTCAAGTGAATTAAATTTAATGTGTTGACCGCAATGGGTTTTATAAAGGCACTACACCTAGACAACTGGATCACTAGTGTGTCCAATTTAGCCTAGATCCCTATGGTATTCAACCGGTCCCAAAAGGGTCTAATCAATTGGTATGGTCGGATGCCACTAATGTGGTCTTATTGCACAAGTACGGGTGTGTACGACCCACTAGCACGTAAATCGATATTTAAACAAGTGTTTAATCACAATAATTCAACAAATATCAAAGGGAATAAAATATTATGAAAAACAAATTAAATAAATAATTAAATAAATCTCACATATGTTTTTATGCCAAAATGGGTGATTTGATCAACCTGTGGTTCGGATTGATGAGTTTAGCCGGCCATCGTCATCGAAAACTCCACAAAATCAAAAGAGCAAAGCATAAAATAATGGTTTTTGGACAGAAAAATGGACAGTGGTCCAAAAACCAAGTTACTGCAAAATCAAATTCTCCAAAAACTGCCCTCTAACACCCTATGTTGATCCCCTATTTATAGAAGTTTCATGTGCCACGTGTCAGCGTGTCATTTGGCTGGTTTTTTGATGTGCCACGTGTCAGCGCATCATTGGTCTGTTTTTACTGTGGCGCTGACGTGGCGCGAGGTGAGTGGAGGGCACGTGCTGGCGTTTGTGAATGCGCTGACGTGGCGCTGACGTGGCGCGAGGTGGGTGGAGGGCACGTGCTGGCGTGTGTGAGTCCGTTGACGTGGCGCCACGTGGCAGCATCTGATTGACTGGAATGGTTTTTTCACGCTGACGTGGCATCCTCTGATTGGCTGGAATATTTTGTGACGCACCGCGCAACGTGTATTTCGAGGCAAACTGTCCAGCGTCCGATTATTGCAAGTAAATACTCCATTTTGAGTATTTTTCCGCCACGAATTCAACCGAGCACTCCGTTTTACCATCCGCGCAACGCGTATTTTGAGGCAAATTGTCCGTCATCCGATTATTGCAAGTAAATACTCCATTTTGAGTATTTTTTCGCCACGAATTCAACCGTGCACTCCGTTTCACCTAAAAATGACAAAAACATATTATTTAATATAATATTTAAATATTTTCAATAAATAATATACTAAAATTGACTTCTAATTTCCTATAAAATACTGACTTATCATCACTAGATCCTCAAGACCCATTATATGGAAAACGAGAAGAAGGTTTATGAAATCAGATTTGAGCTTGAAATTGCCCCTATAAAATGGGAATGCGATGCAGTGTAGTTGATGAGCTAGGAGATTGTATATCTCTTCATTCGCCATCCTAATGATATTACGATGATCAGCTTAAGGTTGTGCCCAAGGGTGGGCTTGTGGCCTCTGTAGAGCAGGATCAACCTTTTTTGATTGAGTGGTCGGTATTGAGGTACTATAAGCCTTTGTTGCGCCATTGGTGAGTGTGGAGCTTCAGGTGCTCCTAACTGTTGGGAGGAACAACTTGGTGTTCCTCCTACTTCTCAAGTGGTGGAATTCCATCTTGGCCATCCATTGGAGGGGATTACTTGTCGCTCAGCTGAACGCTTGAGGATTATTTCCTCTACCTTGTTTCTTTCGAGTTTTAATAGTAAGTTTTTTCAATCTCCGAATCAAAAGGAAATAGAGACTCGGTGGACTTCGATGTATGAAGACTTTTGGGCATAAAGGTGAATGCACAAAAAGGGAAAAGAAAAGCGTAAGTAAAAACAGACTTCATCCCTGGCAATAGTGCCAGAATTTGACGCGTGTCGAGTGCATAAAAAATATAATCTTGATGAGATTACCAAGTACCACAAGTACTGCAGTAGTGGCAAGCGTGGGGTCGATCCACGAAGACCAAGGTTTTTAACATAAACTAGCGAACAAGAAAGTAAATCGGGGATTTGCAAAGGTTATTTTCAGGAGTTCACCAAAAACATGGAATAATAGTACTTCGTAAGGAAATCAATCAAGAAGAGTAACCTAGACCCTCAGTATCTCAAACTTTCTCAATCGACACAGTCAACCATATGGTCGTCGATCTATGTAAAACATGCAATTCAAAAGTATTCTAGAGTAGTTATAGAACCAAGCGCTCTCAATTTCTCATTTTCCTCTAGTTGATAGCTAAGGTATGACCATTAACTACACCTCTAATCAAACGTATAGCCCTATAATAAAGCGAATTAGATTTAATACGATGACCGTGATAAGTTTTGTGAAAACATTAAACCTAGACAAATGGATCGCTAGTGTGTCCGACTTAGCCTAGATCCCTAAGATACTTGTCTGGTCTTAAAAGGGTCGAATTAATCGGCATGGTCAATTGTCACTTGTATGATCCTCTTGTATAAGTATAGATGCATACGACTCACCAGCAACAATCAAGGTTTAACTTAGTCATGCAATACCAAAGATAATAAAATACCAAAGTAAAACAATTCAATTAAACTAGATCTCACATAGGTTTGATGCTAAAAGAGTTGTTTGATCCACATCCGATCTAGATTGATGGATATTAGCCAGACATGATGATGAAAAACATCAAGTTTATCAAGCTTTTTTCGTAAACAAAGGATGGGAAACATGAATTCTCGAGTTTCTATTTATATAAAACCAAAAAAAGAAAAATCTACTCTAAAATGAAATTCCTAAAAATCTGGACAAAAACTGAGTTTTTTGTTCTAGGCCGCGAGTCACATCGTAGGCAGGATTCATAAAACGTGAGCTATGACCTAAAATTATGGTGCCTACTATTGTGCGCGAAACGAGGCTGTGGAGGCTTGGATTCTAGGTCGTAGGTGTCTTTAAAACATGGCCCACTACCTAGATCTCTGGTGAGGCTTGGATGAATATGATTTTCACGTCGTGAGTGTGCGCAAACAAGGTGGTAAGGTATTCTCAAAACATGACAGGTGACTTAGATCTTGTCACGGCCCAAATCTCTAACCCCGTTTTAATTCCTTAATCAGGATCATCGACCTTTGACGTGGGACCTACACAGTGATAAGTGCACCGACCGAGGCACGTGGCCGAGGTATATCGTATTTTTGTATTGATGTGTGCCTAGTGTTATGTATTGTGTAGACTTACTAAGTAGGTTTGTACAGTTGTAGGCGTCGAGACGAGAGCGGGGACACGCCTCGATATGCGTGTCGACGCGGGTTCCGGGCAGTTGACGGGACCGAATATTAGGTCAGGGAAATGAAAACACACAAATTGAATAAAACATTTTTCAAGTAACTCATATGGAATAGATATTGGGTGACTAACGACGCAACGGTACACGGATATCACGGTTCGGACGCGAAACCGGGCGTCGAAACGCCCGAAAACACGAACGAGTGTCTTCGTTGTGTCACCATTAGGTGACAACACACCTAACAACATCACAATTGTCAAACTACATCAACATTTGGCCCAAACTCACACCACATGTCCACCACCCTACCTATACCTACACACCACACACACAACACGCACACACAACCGATCGGGCCGAAAGAGGAAGAAAAAACCGAGAGGAATGAGAGAAAGAAGAAGAATGGACCGGCAGAGAGAGAGAGAGAAAAAGAGAGCGGGAGAAAGAAACCGAGAGCTCGACGAAGGTGAACACAAAGTGAGTTGTGTCGTTTGTTGTTTTTGTTGCTATCGGTCATGGTCGTGGGTTCGAATTGACGAACTCGAACGAACTGCCATGGCATTTCGTCCAAGCTCGAAGAAGGCAGGGGAGTAGTCTCCCCTTGCATGCGAACTCAACTTGGGTTAGGGATGGAAGCCCAACCCCGGCAAAGAAAATAGAAATTGTTCTTGCTCCCGATCGAACTAGTCGATCGGGAGCGTGTGCACCTCCTTACTGGGCTGGGCCCAAAACGGGCCAGGCTCGGCCCATCCAAGTCGGGTCGGGTCCGACCCAAACAGAAAAAAAAATGGGAAGAAAAAAATGAAAGAAAAATTGGAAAGTTTCTGAAAAAATTGGGAAAAATTGGGTAAAATTATATGTCGATAAAATAAATAGAAATTGATAAGTTCTATGAAAAGAACATATGTGGGAATGTCGGTGATGTTTAAATTGAGCTTAAACCCACTATATTTGAACTAATGAGACACCAAACTCAGGAAGCTATGACAAAGGGTACGGAAGATTGAATACAAGATTTGGAGTTACGAGAGGCCAGTAAAGCTAGGACTTTACTTTGTTGTTGTGAGTATACCCAATGAAAATTTTACTTGACATTTCATTCCTATTAATTGTTGTCCTTGCATAGTCTTTTTGACTATTTTGCCTTTGTACTCTTATATCATGTGTTCTTTGTGTCTATGCTCACTTGATGAGTCTAGTTTGCATGATATCCATTCATTTGATTTAATTCATTGATTTTATCCCATGCTATGTCTATTCTTGTTGTTTTAAATGTGAATTGAATAGCATGCTATTAGGCTAGTGAATGTCTTACAAATGTTTAAGAGGACTTGTATTCCTTATTTGTTTAGGTGTGTAGATGTGCCTATGCCTTGACAATCCATACTTGGTATTTCTTGAAATTTAAAAAGTAGTTTTTGCATTTAGGTCCCGTACTCGATCGAGGTGTGCGCGAGTCACGGGGTTAGAGTCCCTGGGGATGTCGGCACATGTTACTTGACGCTGTCTGACACTCGAGGTTAGAGTCCCTGAGGTGGTCTACACACTGGGGTTAGAGTCTCTGGTAACACTTGGGTTAGAGTCCCCTGTGCTATATGATTATTGGGTCGGAGTGACACGTTTCACTGCCACTGCACCTAAATCACCACTACTTAGCCTAGTGTCAGTATCACTTGTTTAACTCTGGTATTTACTCGCATATGGTTTATTTTCCAGTTTTCCCATTTATATGCTTTTAAATACCATTTGAATATTTGGAAATGCAAATTAAACTTGTCATCGGGGATTCTTGTTTTATTCTTGTACTCACCGTCCTTTTATGACGGTGGGTGCGAGTCAAATCTATTAGCAAGCCGGGCAAAGAGAAGATCGGCGATTATTCTTGAGCCCGTGGCGCGTCACTGCATCGATTGCAGGTCTTCTTTTGGTATTTTGATTGTATATGTTATACATCTTTCATATACTATTTGGGGTTGTATATTGGGTTGAGCGTTAGTTCCCGACTTGACTTAAACTATTTTACCGTTTCAATGCATTTTGAGGACAAGATGAAACAATGAAAAACAGAAGAACTGTCAAACTTTCTTATTCAATCTGTATCTCAAAATTACATTGTATTACTTATATACAAACTCACATGGTGTACATTGTACCCCCTAGTTACAACTGCCTAGAACAAACTAATATGAACTTGTAGTACATTACACCAAAGTATATGATTCAATACATACACATCAATTAACATAAACAGCTACATAAACAGCTCTGTATAACTCTACAAATTCGAAGACGAAGACGACGAAGATGCCGCTGCCGCGAAAAGGGAAGTGGGTGTTGGTTTTCATGATCATAGAAAGATGCCTCCTTGGGGAATTTGTGATGAGGAGGGGATTCAAGTACAAGACACTACTGACTCCTCTGTTTCCTCTATTTCCTCTGTAATGCCGGATCGGGTTTTCGAGAACTCGAAGATTCAGTACTTGGAAGAGAGAGACGAAGAGATGCTATCAAAGAGAATGGTGGGTCTCTGTAAATCTAACAGGGTTAGGAGTGCAATTCAATTGTATGTGTCAATGGAGGTTGCAGGTGTTGATCCTACTCCCCATGCCTGCAATTCTCTGATTTCGAGTCTATGTCGAAACGGGTCTCTTGACAATGCATTGAAGGTGTTTGACAAAATGAAAGAAAGAAGGAGGACTACTTGTCATACCTATAGTTTGGTACTCAAAGAGATTGCGAGGGTTCGGGGTTTTGATTTCGCGATGGAGATGTTCGCAGACTGGGAGGGGGAGGAGATGGTGAGGTGTAGTTTCGATGCTGTTGTGTATAACACAATGATGAGTATATGTGGGGAAGTGAATAGATGGGTTGAAACTGAGAGAATGTGGAGAAGTTTGAATGAAAATGGTCATCGAGCGACGATTGCTACTTACCGTTTGTTGATTAGTATTTTCGCGCGTTGTGGTCAGCCGGAGCTGGCTTTCAAGGCTTACAGTGAGATGGTGAAGAGTGGGATGATACCGACTGAAAATATGGCGCAAGCGGTAGTCGGAGCATGCACGAAAGAAGGGAAGTGGGAGTTGGCGCTCTCAGTCTATGAGAGCATGTTGGGATTTGAGTTGAAGCCTAATGAAGTGATATACAATGCATTGATTAACTCACTTGGGAAAGCTGGGGAAGTGAGATCGGCGTTCAAGTTGTTTGATTGTATGAGGTCTTCTGGATATACACCCAATGCGTATACATGGAATGCATTGATTGTTGCTTTGAATAGGGAGAAAAGATACGGAGACGCGCTTCGACTTTTTAACAGTGTCGAGAAGCAAATGAATTTGCACCTTTACAACTCAGCTCTGGTGTCTTGTCAAAAGCTTGGTTTGTGGGATCGATCTTTGCAGCTACTGTGGAAGATGGAAGTTAGCGGATTATCAGTATCCACTGCATCTTATAATCTTGCTATTACTGCTTGTGAGGCTGCAAGGAAATCAAGAATTGCTTTGGAAGTCTATGAACGCATGGTTCACAAAAATTGTATCCCGGATACATTCACTTACATGTCGTTGATAAGAGCGTGCATCTGGGGTTCCCTTTGGTCTGAAGCGGTGGAGCTTCTGGATGTAAGTTATTGCTCTATGCTCAATCATTGTTCAAAACGGGTGAAGTCTTGTTGTTTTATGTTATGCATGACAACTTGGTGTCTGTACCTATAGAACTTAATTTAGTCCTGTTTTCAGCATGTACCAGCGGATGCCTCTCTTTACAACATAGTCGTTCAGGGGATGTGTTTACAAGGTAAGGTAGTTATGGCAAAGAAGCTGTATTCAAGAATGCGTGAAAGTGGGATGAAAGCTGATGGCAAAACACGGGCTATGATGCTTCAGAACTTGACAAAGCATTAGTATGACAAGGTAACATTGCTCTCCTCACCTTTGTTAGGAAACGCTAGGAAACAAGAACTTCACAAAAAAAAAGAACAGGAACTATTACATTCTCATGATAAATTGTCCTTTTAGCGTATCGAGAACTTTGAAACAATTGTCCATATAGACTTGTCTGAACTTCTCAATCTTGTAGTTTAATTATTTCAAATGTGGAGATGAAATAATTTGTGGATGATGATTATAAGGATAAGGTCGTAGAGGTAAGAGAATGGGTGATAGATTGATTCTAGTTAAATTAATTATTGGATATGAAAAGATCAACATACTTAGCGCCTATGCACCACAAGTAGGATTAAACAAGAGCATTAAACGAAAATTTTGGGACGATATGGATGGATTTATACAAAGTATGTCATTAGATGAAAAAGTTTTTATTGGAGGAGATTTAAATGGGCATGTCGGAGGTCTTGGCTATGGTAATAGAAATGAAGAATGAGAATCTATCTTAGAATTTGCTTCAGCATACGATATTGTCTTAGCAAATACTAGTTTTAGGAAAAAGAAGTTGTACATAATTACTTTTAGTAGTGGTCATAACCAAGGTTCGAAACTTCGACTTCGCCTATGACTTCGCTCACTTAAAATTCGAAATTAATTCGAGAAAGTTAACTTCGACGATGGAAAAATTCGGCGGTGTACGGAAGTTTACGGAATTTCACTTTAAAGTTAGAAAACTCAAGTTTCTTCGTAGAAATGCTAGGAATATACTTAATCATACAACAATAATGCATAAAACTCATGTCAACGGAGGACATTCTGAATTTTAAGTATATTTTTAGCATAGGCGAAGTTTTCGAAGTTTTGTCAAAGTTTCAGTCGAAGTTTGTTCAACTTCCACGAAATATAACAATTTTACTTCATGTTTTATGAACTTCCATCGATGTTTTCGAAGTTTGATCGAAGTTAGCCGAAGTTAAGTCAAAGTTTTGCAATTTTTCAACCGCACTTGAACTTCGCTTCGCTCACCTCAACATCGACAAACTTCACCCGAACTTTGGCGAAGTTTGTCGATTTTTTAAACCATGGTCATAACAAGAGCCAAATAGATTTTCTTTTAACAAGAAAAATAGATGGTAAAATATGTAGAGACTGCAAAGTAATACTTGGTGAAGCGCTTACTACCCAACATAAGTTAGTAGTACTTCATATTAAGCTAAAATGACAACCTAATAGGAATAAAATAGACAACGACCTTTGAGTAAAGTGGTGGAACCTAAAAAATAGTAAACAAGTAGAGTATAGAGAAAAACTAGTAAAGAAAAATGTTTGGAATCTTGATTTAGATGTTAATACAATGTGACTAGAAATGAGTAGTTGCATAAGGAGGGTAGGATCAAGCATATTAGGTAAATCTAAAGGCTTGGGACCACCAAAGAAGGAAATATGGTGGTGGAACGAGGATGTCCAACAAGCAATTAAGACTAAAAGAGAGATGTATAGGAAAATACATAAGTGTCAAGATGAATATGCATACAATCAATATAGAAAAGCTATAAATAAGCTAAAAAAGTTGTTAGTCAAGCTAAATCAAATTTTATGGAAGATCTATATACAAAGTTAGGTAATAGAGATGGCGAAATATATATATGTATATCTATAAATATATATAGGCTTAGCCAAATTAAAAGATAAAAAGAAACAAGACCTAAATTATGTAAAATGTATTAAGGACGAAAATCAAAATGTTTTAACGCATGACGATGATATTAAGGGAGATGGATAAGTTACTTCGATAGTTTATTTAATGATGGTCAAGTTGATATTATTGTAGATGAAAACCCACACCAAGAAAGAAATGTAAATTATACACGCAATATTAAAATTCTAGAAGTTAAAGAGGTATTGAAAATGATGAAAATATGAAAAATATGTGACCCAGATGAAATACCCCACTACAAAAACAGCAGATCAGAAACGGAAATTTTCGTCTCTGATTTGCATAAATTCCGTCTCTAATTAAAATCTGCAACGGAACAGAGACGGAATTCATGCATTCCGTCTCTGATCCGTCTCTGATTAGCAACAGATCAGAGACCGAATTTTTAGATTTCGTCTTTGTTCCGTCTCTGATTAGAAACGGATCAGAGACGGAATACAATAATTCCGTCTCTGATCCGTTGCTAATCGAGGCGATCGAGATCGAAAATAATTGTATTCCGTCTCTGATCCGCCTCTGATTAGCAACGGATCAGAGACGGAGTACAATAATTCCGTCTCTGATTATAAACGGATCAGAGACGGAATTATTTTTTTATGTCACTGTTCCGTCTCTGATTAGCAACGGATCAGAGACTGAATTATTGTATTCCGTCTCTGTTCCGTCTCTGATTAGCAACGGATCAGAGACGGAATACAATAATTATGTCTCTGATCCGTTGCTGATTTATGTAGCTATGCCTCGAAAATTAGAGACGGAATAGCAACGAAATATTTGAATTCCGTTGCTAATCCGTCTCAATTCCGCTTTGTTTAGTTTTTCAACCTAAGCTTAATCCAATTGGTTCTCCATAACATCTAAACCTGAAAATACAACCATAGGACCTGCTCCATCGCCTGCACCCCCTCCAACAACTCCTTGGGGGTGCTAACATCCCCCAAAAAAGCGAATTGACATACATACACAAATCAACAATATATATCAACAACAAATATTCAAATGAGAAAAAACATAAAATTCGATATTAAAAAAGATTTATATATTCACGAAACGTAGTCAAGTATAATAAATGTTTAATATACCTAAGTATCCATAAAAAAACTACAATTCTCATTGTTTTACAACAACCATAAAAATACCTAAGTATCATAAAGTTGTTCATTCCTCGTTGTGCTAGCACTTGGGATGTGCTAGCATCAGGATCTACGTATCTTCTCTTCTTTCTCCATAACGACCTGAGACTGTAGACACATCATTTGGGACAATCACCTGCCACCTTGTAGTAACCGCCTCATCATCCAGCAGCTGGTCCGGTGTAGTCTGGGTCAGCTCCTGACGTCTCATTTGGTGGCCTGCATGGATCAACAATATTTTGTTAACAATATAATAGTAGCATTAAGGTGAGAAGACAACAAAATATTCAAATTATGTTACCACAACGGATGATAAAGTGTGCAAGTTAAATAATTTACTCAAAAATGTTAATTAGTGCCATCAATCCTGTTCAATTGTTTAGGTTTCTACTACCATTACAATAACTTTGCATGTCTACATCTTGATTAAGATAAGAATGTTTTTGAGTATAACATTTTTCCTCATCAACGATCATTGTGTTGGGGAATTCCCCATCGCAGAATGCAATTTACATATAAATATACACACATACATCGGCGACTAATTGATAACTTTGAAAAGAAAAGAATTATGCATATGATTACTTGTTTTGATGAAAGCGGATCCCTTTGATTCTTGCATCTCCAACTCATGCTTCGCTACCATGATACAAGAATCACTTCAAGTGAAGAAGAAGTTCCTTTGTTGTCTTTCGAGGATAATCCTCTAGTTGAAGTTAGCATGTCGATCGTGCACGCACATCAGGAACAAATAAAATGAGTTTTTATAGTGAAAGTGAGATTGAATAATTATGCTCAGTCTTTGACTTGTGATTAAAATATACCAGACTGAGCACGTTCGAGATCAGTAGTGTCAAAAAATTCCACTGCGTTTCTAGTTTCTACCAAAAAGTATCTACAACCATAACAAAAGATTGAATAAGATGACATAGCTGACATTATATAGTTTATAATGTACTACAACCATTGATTGTTAGCAATTTTAAAAAAAAATCAGAACTGTAAAAGCAAATGCATAGTAAAAGCCTGAGTACAATGGCACATAAAAATGACCAAGATTAGCAAACATTGCCTCAGCACCTGCAATCACACAAATAGACTTTTGTGTTAAGACAATCAACTGCTACAACGTCTCATTAATTCTCATTAACTACAGATGCTTCATCTTCCTCTAAGCCCACATTTTTAATTAATATAAAGAGAAAGATGCAACAAAAAGCAATTTCAATCAGTAGTTGAAAGTATTGGAAATGACTCAAGCCTCTCGCATTGGCACATTTCTTTTTATATAGATATATGCAGCTACTGTGAGGTTAGAATAAACGATCTCATAGTTTTTAGCTCATGCATCAAACATTGAGATATTAGTTTAGAATCTTTAGATCGATAACTGACATCTGCAAACCCTTACTACTTATTAGATGACTAATAGTAATCTCATACTACTCATTGCAGGTTGCCTTTTCATAGAATGACACATAATGTCACAAGGCAACCAACTAAATCATTTAACTCTTGATGGTGTTGTTGAATCATTAAAAGATACACATTTAACTTATCATCCAATGATCCAAAAGACATGGACCGAGAGGACAGCCTAGGTAGTCAAGGTTATATCTATGTCTGAGAGGCAAAGAGATAAACCAAAAAAAAATACCAAAAAGTACTCCACAAACATAAGCTACCTCCCCTGAGAAGAAATGCAAGGGGGATAAACTCTCATCACGACATCATATCATAAGCACTTTTAAGAATTCATGGAAAAGGAATGATTTTACCCACTTGTATTAAATCCTTGTATTTGACCCTGCAAGCCACTGACATCTAATCTTCCTTTCACTTTGGTATGTAGGACAATGTTGCTTAGCAAATGATATGAATTCTTTAACCTTCGCCGCGAATTCAATTCGAACGAAGCCGTTGTCGAGACGGTTGTACATCCAGTCTCGACTTGTAGACAACATTCCTATTGTAATTGTGCAATTAAATTAGTCAACTAGTTTCATAATTTCCGACGGTACATGGCTACTTGTGTGTCCAACTAACACAATTTATTAGAAGGGGGAATCTGAGAACCTACTTAACTACATGAACAAAAAGCTTTGCTTCTAGCCATTGAATAAAGGGGGTTGGAAACAACTTTCTTAATACCTAGCTCGGTACATGACTGATACCAAACAGAGTATGATAATTGGTCGTAAAAATAAAAGCAACAAGGAGTTCAAAAAATAAATCATAAGTTATAAGAGGCATACAAATACCACATAGTATCAAAGCTCCTAGTACTTGTTCACTCGTACCTCCTTAAGGTTATAGGTTTATTCAATTCTCTTGAAATTTTATGTGAAATAGCAACATTAACTAAAAGAGTAATCATAGTTTTTTGAACCCTACCAAGTAGTAGAAATTATATAATTATAGGTACTATTCATCTATACCTACTCTATTGGTAGCTTTATCTACACACATGCATATACACACAAGTGAATCAAATATAGTGGGAAAAACATGAAAAAATGTGGCATAACAATATCAAAGAATGTAAATTAAAAAATAAAATATAGCACAATTTTCAGTATTGGCAGCTCGAAAACCAGTGAATGTTTGTTGCTTAATGGCAACCAAAGCTCCCTAAACAATTTGCAGCACCTATCTCCAGCATGAAATCTAAATTTGTGCACAGTTGCAAACAAACTCGGCTAAATGATCTACATTTCAAATCAAATCAAACCAACTTAATAATGTAAGACCAATCTTCAAAAAAAAAAAAAAAAAAAAAACAAGGTAATCACATAAAACCCAATGCACAAAAAATGGTTTTTTGTTTCTTCAATCAATCCTATTCCTACATAGTATCAAAATCTGAACTAATAAGAACATGACCTGGAATCAATGGAATTAACTTTTTAGTTACAACAAATTTGAAGGATGACCAAGTCTATGATGCCATGAACAATTATGATTACTTACCGTAAATGACTGAGGAAGCTCTAAAGTAAAGGAAACTAAATCAATGATGTATAAGCCAGCTATGACTCTCCCAACATCAAGAACTTAAGTACTCTCAAGGTCCTGTAATAGATAGAAATTGGTAAGGAATGTGAATGTAACAGTGGAAGTAGCAGTAGCACACATACAACACCAACAATAACCACCATAAGAACACAAACCCTAAAACCCAAAACCCTAAACCATATATATAAAAAGGTAAAAACTTGTACAAATCCAATTAGGGATAACTGTGTCACTCACAAGTAGCATTGCAACAACTAAAACATGGCAAAATGAACATAACTACAAAACCCAGATCACAACAGAGAAATGCAGTTCACATTTCATTGTTACTCGGTAGAACAAGCATAACCACAAAACAACTAAGCATGCAAGAGAAGAGCAGAACAAAAACTTCTAAACCATATATATATAAATGTTATTTTGCCTCAACTCAAAATTCCTTCGTAGTGCCAATTGCCAACCTCTTTTTCTGCTAGCTCCCATGAAGAAACTCGAGGTGTTATATATAATTAATAACATTTATATATATATATATATATATATATATGAATTCTAGCACAAAGATTCAATATTTCATTATATATGTATAGCTTGGTACGTAATGTTTTGTTCATTGAACTGCTTAATTAAATTAAACTAGTTGACTCCGAATAGGGAATTGATGCATCATCAAGACATAATACCAATATTGTCGGATAACGTGGCTCTTAATTAGATGTCTCGCAAAGATATCGCTCGCATGGATTTCATGGGCAATTTGAAGTTGTGTCAAAGTGATGGAGAGATGGTATCCGCAGTAGTTCAGAGTACTCCAACTTAAAATCCAGTGAAGGATGGTGTGTAAACTGGTTATTCGTTTTAATTACTGAAGGAGAGAAAAAAACTAAGTGGATTGCTTATGACCCCGAAGCCAATAAGTGGCATTCTCTGCCCAAAACTCCAAGCTCAAATGATCAATGTGGATCCATTTTGGGTTTGCTTGTGTTTGTGTCTCTCATAGGTTTTTGGTGATCGATTGGCGGGTGTCATGTACCATGCATTTGTTGGTGAAGAACACCAATAAATGCACATGAAAGCCAAACCAGCATGAAAATGTGAGCAGATACAACAAATCAAAACCCAGAAACTAAAAACCAATAACCCCCCACAAAAATGTCAGCACTAGAAGCTCTAATCAGGGTGGGGCGACGGCTTAGGGTGTTACAATTTTTATTTTTGATTGTTACCTTGACGAGTTCGGCGATGGCTTAGGGTGGGCCGTAGGTCGGCGACGGCTTAGGGCTTCGGAGGCTTCAATCTTCGGTGAGCACAGAGCAACCAGAGAAGAGAGCAGTGAAAGAGAGAGAGCGGTGAGCGGAGATGACCGATGAGAGATCGGTCACCGGTGAGAGCAGAGAGCGGTGAGCGGTGGAGAGAGAACGGAGAGCCGTGAGCAAGAGCAGTGAGCAAGAGACGGAGAGACCAGAGAGAGAGAGTTGAGAGCAAGAGACGGAGACGATCGACTTGTTGGGGGTTGGGGATTTGGAGGGCGGTGACCGGAGAAAGATGGAGAGACCAGAGAGACCAGAAAGACCAGAGTGGCTGGTTGAGCAAGAGACGGAGAGACCAGAGAGAGAGAGTTGAGAGCATCAGAGCGAGATGAGAGACTTGTTGGGGGTTGGGGATTTGGGGGCGGTGACCGGAGAGAGACGGATAGACCAGAGAGACCAGAGTGACTGGTTGAGTAAGAGACGAGACGATGAGGCAGAGACCGAGACGAGACGATGGGATTTGGGGATTTGGGGGGTGAGGGGCCTTGATCGAAGCACGCACAAATCTCGAGATTTGATGAACGGTTATAAGAAAAAAAATATTGGTGGGAATGTTGGCGCCATTTTTTAGAGACGAAATTTAATTCCGTCTCTATTTCCGTCTCTAATCCGTCTCAATTCCGTCTCTGAATTATTCCGTCTCAATTCCGTCTCTAACTACTTTTTTTTAGCAACTGAATCCGTTTCTAAATATCATTTTCCTTGTAGTGCTCATAGAGGTTTGGAAATGCTTAGGAGAAATTGGATTAACTTGGTTAACAAAACTTTTCAACAACAACAACATAGCCTCAGTCTCAACTTAATTGGGGTCGGCTACATGGATCAAAATTTTCCATTGTGCTCAATTAAGTGCAATTGATAGTGAGCTTTCCAGGCCATTAAAATTTCTCTCAATTAATGTATCCCATGTTAATTTTGGTCTACCCCTACCTCGTCGAATTTCTACAGTTTCTATTAAGTCAAGTTTTCTAGTGGAGGCATTTGTAGGCCGTCTTTGCAGGTGATCAAACCACCACAATCGCCCTTCTCTAATCTTTGTATCAATTAGTGCTACTCATATTTGTCTTTGAATTTCTATATTTCTTATTTTATCTTTACGAGTTCTACCACACATTCACCTAAGCATATCCATTTCTTCTACGTTTATTTTATATAATTGTTATTGCTTTACCGCCTAACATTCACTTCCATAGAGCATAGCTGGCATAATTGTGGTCCTATAAAATTTTCCTTTTAACTTAGTATGAACATGTCAATCAGAAATCACTCATGTTGCACTCCGCTATTTCTTCCATCCAGCTTGAATTCTATGTGTGACATTATTCTCAATATTACCATCATTTTGCATGACTAATCTTAGGTATCTAAAGTGATTCACCTTAAGAACTTCTATTTCCTTTAATTTTACTGCTCCCTCATCTTGATGTCTAGTGTTTCTAAACTCACAGTGCATGTATTCGGTCTTCTTCCTTCTCAACTTAAAGCCTATAGATTCTAATGTATTCCTCTAAAGTTCTAATTTTCTATTCACTTCATCTTTTGTTTCAACCACTAAGATAATATCATCTGCAAATAGCATACATCATGGTATATCATCTTGAATATGACAAATTAGTTCATCCATAGTTAAAGTAAATAGATATGAGCTTAAAGCCGATCTTTGATGTTGTCTTATCGTAATGGAAAATTTTTTTGTAACTCCTCCAAATGTCTTTATACTCGTTACTACTTCATCATACATATCCTTAATAGTGTCCATATATCTAGCAGCGCTCCTTTTCTTTCTAGAACCCACCAAAGAACATCTTTAGGAACCCTATCATATGTTTTTTCTAAATCTATGAATACCATATGAAAAACTTTTCTTTTCTCTATATTTTTCTAACAATTTTCTTAAAAGAAAAATTGTCTCCATAGTTGACCTCCCAGTCATGAAGCCAAATTGGTTCTCTGATATTATTGTTTCTCTCCTTACCCTATTGTCAATTATCCTCTCGTAAAGTTTCATAGTGTGAAACTTTAAATGTCTCCTTTGTTCTTGAAGATTGGCACAAGCGTGCTTCTTCTCCAATCCATTGGCATTCGTTTAGATTTTAGAATTTTATTGAAAAATTTTGTTAACCAAGTCAATCCAATTTCTCATAAGCATTTCCAAACCTCTATGGGTATTTCATCTGGGTTAAATGATTTCTCTATTTTCATTCTTTTCAATGCCTCTTTAACTTCTAGAATTCTAATATTACTGTATAGTTTACATTTCTTTCTTAGTGTGAGTTTTTATCTACTATAGTATCAACTTGGCCAACATTAAATAAACTATCGAAGTAACTTCTCCATCTCTCATTAATATCATCTTCGCGCGTTAAAACATTTTGATTTTCGTCCTTAATACATCTAACATGATTTAAGTCTTGTTTCTTTTTATCTCTTAATTTGGCTAGCATATAGACATATTTCATCATCTCTATTACCAAACCTTGTATATAGATCTTCTATGAAATTTGTTTTAGTTTGACTACTTTTTAGCTTGTTTTCTAGCTTCTCTATATTGATTGTACGCATCTTCATCTTGACACTTAGGTATTTTTCAATACATTTCTCTTTTAATCTTAATTGCTCGTTGGACATACTCGTTCCACCACCATATTTTCTTCTTTGGTGGTCTCAAGCATTTATATATACCTAATACATTTGATCCTACTCTTCTTATGCAAGTACTCATTTCTAGCCACATTGTATTAGCATCTAAGTCAAGATTCCAAACATTTTCCTTCAGTAGTTTTTCTCTAAACTCTACTTGTTTACTATTTTTTAGGTTCCACCACTTTATTCTAGGGTCGCTGACTTTTTTATTCATACTAAGTCATCGTTTCAGCTTAATATCAAGTACTATTAACTTATGTTGAGTAGTAAGCGCTTCACCAGACATTACTTTGCAGTCTCTACATATTTTTCTTGTTAAAAGAAAATTTATTTGACTCTTATTATGTCCACTACTAAAAGTAATTATGCCCGACTCCCTTTTCTTAAAACTAGTATTTGCTAAGACAAGATCTTATGCTGAAGCAAATTTTAAGATTGATTCTCATTCTTCATTTCTATTACCGTAACCAAAACATCCATGAATTCTCTCAAACTCATCATTAATTGCCCAGGCATATTCATTTAAATCTCCTCTAATAAAACCTTTTCATCTAATGGTATACTTTGCATAAATTCATCCATATCGTCCCAAAATTTGCGTTTGATGCTCTCGCTTAATCTTACTCGTGGTGCATACACTCTAAGTATGTTAATCTTTTCGTCTCCAATAATTAATTTAACTAGAATCAATATACTCACATTCTCTTAACCTCTACGACCTTATCCTTATAATCATTATCCACTAGAATTCCTACTCCATTGCATTTTCTATCTATATCAGTATGAAAATGCACTGGGGTAGGAATTCAAAATGTTAAAATCAAAACGGATGTCAATAGATTGGAGAAGAAGCATGTTTGTGTCAATCTTCAAAAACAAAAGAGACATTCAAAGTTGCTCAAACTACCTGAGAATTAAACTTATAAGTCACACTATGAAACTTTGGGGGAGAAAAATTGACAATAGGCTAAAGAGAGAAATAATAATATCAAAGAACTAATTTGGCTTCATGCCCGGGAGGTCAACTATGAAGGCAATTTTCCTTGTACAAAGATTGTTGGAAAAATATAGAGAAAAGAAAAAAGATCTTCATATGGTATTTATAGATTTAGAAAAAGCATATGATAAGGTCCCTAGAGATGTTCTTTGGTGGGTTCTGGAAAGAAAATGAGTGCATGTTAGATACATAGACACTATTAAGGATATGTATGATGAAGTAGTAACGAGTATAAAGACATTCACAGGAGCTACAAAAGAATTTCTCATTACAATAGAACTACATCAAGGATCGGCTTTAAGCTCATACATATTTACTTTAGTTATGAATGAACTAACTAGACATATTCAAGATGATATACCATAGCATATGTTATTTGCTGATGATATTGTCTTAGTGGATGAAACAAAAGATGAAGTGAATATAAAATTAGAATCTGGAGGAATACATTAGAATCTAAAGGCTTTAAGTTAAGTAGAACGAAGACCGAATACATGCACTGTGAATTTGAAAATACTAGACATCGAGATGATTGAGTGGTAAAATTAGGATAAGTAGAACTTTCTAAAGTGAACCACTTTAGATACCTAGGATCAATCACACAAAATTATGTTAATATTGAGAATAATGTCACGCATAGAATTCAAGCTGGATGGAAAAAATTGCGGAGTGCAATAGTGGTGATTTGTGATCGAAATGTTTCTACTAAGTTAAAATGAAAATTTTATAGAACCACAATTAAGCTAGCTATGCTCTATGGAAGTGAATGTTGGGTGGTAAAGCAACAATAATTATATAAAATACATGTAGCAGAAATGAGGATGCTTAAGTGGATGTGTGGTAAAACTCGTAAAGATAGAATAAGAAATGTAGAAATTCAAAGACAAGTAGGAGTAACATCAATTGATACAAAGATTAGGGTAGGGCGGTTGTGGTGGTTTGGTCACCTGCAAAGATGACTTACAAATGCCCCACACTAGAAAACTTGACTTAATAGAAACAGTAGAAATTCGACGAGGTAGGGGTAGACCAAAGTTAACATGGGAAATATTAATTGGGAGGGATTTAAATGGTCTGAAAAGTTCACCATCGATTGCACTTGATCGAACATAATGAAAAAGTTTGATCTATGTAACCAACCCCAATTAATTTGGGATTGAGGCTATGTTGTTGTTGTTGTGGAGTGAAATAATTGACTAGTAGTGCAGAGTCTTTGTTTATCTGCATTATTACCTAAGAGCACAATGGAATAGTTTGATTCATGTAGCCGACCCTAACTAATTTGGGATTGAGGGTATGTTGTTGTATTCTTAATAGCACCTGTTTTAATGTCTTTTAGGAACCACTGACTTCTATGCTACATTTTTTTCCCAAGTTTCTTTGAACTACTGGATAGAGATTATTGTGATCATTCCATCCTTTTGTTATAGTGAAAGAATTATCTTGTGACTTGTGAGAGGGAAGGTGGTAAGAGTTGAGGATTACCTCTTGCTCAAGGTTACAGAATCAGTCATCAAATATTCAATGAGTTCGATTTTCTTAGTTTCTTGTTTTTATTTTGTATATAAAGCCGCTAAAATTCACTGGATTGACCGTTTCATGCGTTGGCCTCTCTCTTTCTTTCTGCTTAAAGTACGTGACCTGTATTTCAGATGTAGAAAGAGCAAGATGTTGAAAAAATTACAAAAGTACTGCATAATTTAGTTTAAATGAGGAAAATAAGTGTGGTTTTTTTTTTACTCAAAAAGTAGGCTATATCACCTTTTGAAAAGCGTTATTAGTTGTGAGAAGTTTTTGTTGCTGACGTGGACACATGAATAGTGTCTTTTCAAAAGGTGTTATTCGTGTAAGTCCGTCCTACGTGGCATGTGTTTGCACGAATAGCGCCTTTTGAAAAGGCGTTATTCGTGTAAACTTCCACGTGGACATCCCACGTGGATGTTGTATTTGCCACGTGGACATCCCACGTGCATGAGTTGTCCAAACCTCGAGATATATGTGTGACGTTTGAATGGTTTGCACGAAGATGCATGGCTCGCCCACTTCGACATACATGCGTAGCGTTTCCATGTGTTGTCAACCAAGAGATACGTGTGTGACGTTGGCATTGGCTTTACCACCTCGAGATACGTGTGTGACGTTGGCATGAGTTGCACGAGGTTGCATGGGTCGCCCACCTCGACAGACGTGTCTGGCATTTACATGAAATCTCCACTTCAGCATACATGGGTGACGGTCGCATGGGTTGTCCACGTCGATATGCGTGCGTGTTGTTTACCTTGGTTGTCTACCTCGAGATACGCGGGTCGTCCATCTCCATATGCACGTGTCGTTCATGGGGCAAAAAATTTTGTATAAATAACTCATTTTCAAAAGGAGCCATTCATATAGTATAATTTTGTATAAATAGCTCCTTTTCAAAAGGAGCTATCCATACAAATGTCTTCCACCTCACCACCGTGCATGTCACCTCATCATCAATAGCTCCTTTTCAAAAGGATTTATACCTTATTTTTGAAATTTAAAAGTAAACCTCACTATTTTGTGAAATACAAACTAAATCCACCACACTTTTTTGAAAAAGACCCAAGATGTTGGCATTGAGTACGGAGGGCATAATGCTTCTCGGTTTATGAGCATTGTTCATGCTCAAGGGAAAGTAAATTCCTTTGACCTGATTGCGTGGTAAGTTTTAAACTCCAAGTTAAGTTCTTGTTATTTCCGACCAATCAAATCCTTCAATAACCTCCTCTCATTTAATATTTTATAAATTGGATGTTTGATTCTAATATCCAAGTACTTTATTTATTTAACGATCATAAAATTAGGGAGTTACTATTAGTACCCCTATATTTTATATCAGCCCCCCATTTAATTTAATGTTATTTCTAGTATCCAATAAGCCCCCTTAATTGTTAGTAAATTCTCTATTGTACCCCTAGTTTATATTTATCGCCCTTTCTCCCCAAAAAAGCTCACTTAAAATCTTTGTGATCTTCAACCTCCTACCCCTTGATGCACGTCATATTTTTCTCCATCTTAACTTAATTTGCTCCATATGCACTACAAGATTGATTCTTTGACCCTTAAAAGTTAAGATTCAACACAAATAAAGGATTTTAACCATTCAAGAATATGAACTAAATCTCATCCAAATACTATAATTAAGATATTGTATTTGATGGTGAATTGTTGACTGTATGATAAGAAGAGGTGTAGAGAATAGAAAGTAAAAGAGAAAATGAGATGAGTTTATGATTTAATTTGAGTGAGATATAGAAAGTGAAAATTAAGTAAAAGAGGAGAAGGTGAGTGTAGTGAGTGAGATAGGAATTAGAAATGAGTTTAAGGTTTCATTTAGGGAGGGGTGTAGAGAATGGAAAGTAGAAGGGGAAAAAGAAATAAAATAGGTTCATGATTTAGAGTGGTGTTATTTATATAATTTTGTTTAAATGCATTTTAGTTTAAAAATAGATTAAATTAAATGGGGGTTGCTATCGGGTAGCATGTAGCTAATAGTCGCTCCCTAAAATTATAGGTTTTTCTTTTAACTGTGAAAATGTCTCTGATTTTTCAAAAGAAAATATTTTTCTGATGTATTCCTTTTTCCCCCTCCAATGATGATTTAAGCCTTTTGATATTTCAATGATTCTCAACTATCAAGTAGTGTTTTTTTGTGGGCATGAGACACTGAATAGAATATTTCCACAGAGATAGCTGTACAACAAAAAAAATAGAAGAAAAACACTTATTCTGAAAAGTTGGCGACATCTTGTTGTATATAGTAAAACTGGACTTTCTATTTACATCTCGCAGAATGAAAACGGGATCAAGATATTTTGAATACGAAGTATGGAGTTTTTGTTTATTTTGAATGAGAGACATCGATAAAGCATACGACAGTCAAAGGCTTAATCAGGCCGTTCATCCCCAATGTAGCTTGACTGAATGCTGCAAGTAAGTGATTTTAATGACCTCTTTCGCGTGTATCACATGATTAGAAATGTTATATTAAGTATTTCTTTTCAAACATGGAGGTTTGTCCTGCTCCACTGTATGTTGTTACTCTTGATTATGAAATAAATATTTTTGATCAGATGTTTGCCGCTAAGAAAATCTCATATTATAGTTCACCCAATTAGCCTAAACTTGACTACTTTTAAGGTTATTTAAGCATTCTCATGAGCCATGACTTTAGGAATGCACATAATGGATGCTGCGACATGCTCTCTTCCTGAGCAGTTTTGCATTGATGATTGAGATTTTTCTTAAGAGTATGGTGCCACGTGCCGCAAGTGTATGACAATGCGGAAGTAATAGTGGCATCAACTAGTGGTTGCACCGGGTATATTGAATCCACAAGGATGGTTTTGTGCTAATTTGTAATCTAATTAAGATAGTAAGTTAGGCAACATTGATTTTGTTTTGTAAAGGAAATTGACGACTAAATTACTCTGACTAATTGCAAGGAATTTAAATTGAGTTTTAACAATGGAGAAATAATCCAAGGGAGTTGATTTCACCTAAGTTGCATTCTTTCTATCCAATTCTCATATTGCAATCCCCAATTCAAGTGAGTTAGGCTAATTTTCCTAAACTTTCACTCCACCCCGAGGTCTCAGTGATGGAGATTGTAGCGTTGCACTCAGACTCCATCGGTCGGTGTGAGTATCGTAAGTGCAACGCTACATTAGATTCCAAATTCTAAGCCTCCCTCGTCAACGACCGTCCGTCGAAGTGTCGTATGTTAAAGGTCTGTGTTCCCTATTTCTGGGTTGAAAATCTCAAGGTCATGGGTGAGTTCAAACCCTAAGTTCTACACCTACTCGATCAAGGCAGGTATAGCATCAAGTTCAAGCAAACTCAAATCCACACCACAAATTGAAGAGAACATTATGAATCACATTGGAATTATAGAGAATAGCAACCCGGGATCCATCGATCCTCGGGACAAGAGTATTACCCTATAATAGGGCAAGAAACAATGCGAAACATAGTTGAAACTAAAGAAAACATGAAATCAATTCATAGAAATCCAAGAAAAATCACTAAGTTTGATCCAATACCCTAGCTTGCCGAAATGTTTCTCCAAAGCAAAAGTTGTTAAATCTACATCTCATCCTCCTATATATAGCCCAGGGGCATTTTTGTCCTAAAACATGAGCTCAAAACCTTAAAAAACATCCAAAAAGTGATATGTCTTTCGGCGGCACTAAGGTGGGCGCTGAAGCGCCAGGATCTGAAGAAGCTGTGTTGGCGCCTGGGTCAGTGCAAGGAATGGGATATTGCTAGAATTTGGCGTTGTGGCATTGAGCTGGCGCGGGGCGTTGTACGAGGCTTTGTGGCTCCTGGATTTGGGCGGGGTGTGGGTCCGGCGCTAAAGCGCTGGGATCAGCGCCCAAGGCTAAAAATCCAACTTTTTGCTTTTTCTTCGCGCTTTTGACTCTCAACTTCGCTCCTCAATCTCCCCACTTGACTTCATATACAAATACACTACATAAGTATCAATTCATCATTTATTTTCCAATGTGTTTGAGTGAATACTATTCAAAAACCACTAACATTACACATCATATGGGTTTGCTTTGCTCTATCTTAACCAAGAGTTTCCGCGTTTGTCTCCCATTGTGGATAGATATTATATATGTTCATGACTAGGTCGGTTTGGCACGTTGGCTGAAGCAGTGATGGAGTCGATGGTTAGTCAAAAGGGTAGAGCTAGGGATATAAATTTGTGTGCGATCGATGGATGCACAAATCAAGAGACCAATTACTGGTGGGTGTCCATTTCAAGTGCCAAAGAAGGTCACTTAATCATCTTCCTAGTCAAAATATTGACACCTAAGTTTAGAGAAACATATATTTTATTGTTTTGTTCTATATTTGGACAAATAATAGGAATATGAAAGTATTACATTTAGGTTAAGCAACAACAAAATATTTTAGGTTCGTAGACCAGGGTGTATAAGCAAAAACCGGACCTTAATCAAATCACAGGTAGCAATCTAATATCGTCATGGAGCTTCTTGAAGATGTTTGACCGAATTAATAGTCCTACATCAGTTTAGTGAAACTTCGTAATGAAGTATATACGTGATGATTTCCCTTCAAATAGTATTGAGGATTTTTGGAGTAGAAACCCCACAAATATGAGTTGAAATTAATTAAGTTGAAGACAATATCTTTATTGGCGGAGATCCACAGGCTCGCGCCTCCTTGTGCAGGCAGATCCAACATGAAAATTTACAGAGCTCATATGAAAAGAAAATATAGTTTCTAGTAAGATGCGCTAAAGATAGAAGGGAAACCAAAAGATAGAAGAGACTTGCCTTTCAACTTGTGGATCCTCTCTATTTATAGTAGGGGTGGAATCCTACAAAGATGACACTTTGCATCATTTGTTATCATGCAAGTAACACAACACCTCACCATTCTATTAGAGCATCTCCAATGGTAAATGTGAACTGTAGGCATAAATTGATGTTGCGTTAGCAACGAGAATAGGATGTCCTTCCTAAGTGGCTTGAATAGACATTGAAGTTCAAAAGTGCTTTATAATGGTCAATGTGGATTGCATTTTTTTTATTTTTTTTCTACATATTTTAGAGAGAATCGCTAACGTGGCTACTTATTGCATAGTCTAGAAGTAGACATTGTCTATTCCTTATATGCCATGTCAGTTTGAGTTCAAAATACACATTGGCATTGAATATGGCTTTTATGTTCCAATGCCTATTCAGTTTCAGATGGCGCACATTGACACCCAATCCACATTGCCACTGGAGATGCTCTTACTTATTCTTTCTTACACATGGATACATGCCCATTTTATTACAAAACTAATGATATCACCTAAGAACATGGACACATTTTCACTATAAAACAACTTACATCACACATGCAAACAAAACACAACATTACATCACCCTAATTATAACTTCTTACAACCAAACAAAACAAAACAACATCATGACTTCAACGCTACATATGTCTACATATCACACTTTCATGACACCTCAAATGTCGGATGGCTAGGAAGGTCTTATTGGCATACATACATTTATTTTAAAGCGTGCAGGATAAATATAATTACCATCTTCTGATTGGCGAGTGATTCATGCCTGTATTTCTATATTCTGGTTCCACTTTGTCTAAAAGTACATCACGCATTTCTTCATATGTCTCATTCTGAGATGTGAAAGCATGTGGTTTTTCGAATAGTGGAGGGTCATGTCGAAGATCATACAGAGCTATTTGTTCTAACCTTATGGTTCTCGCTTCATCAATGAACGAATATTCTGTATATGGTGTGGTTGAAGATGTGAAACTTTCCAGGGAATCATAATGGTCGATTTCCTTAATATAGTTGATGTGGCACTCCAGTTGCCACACTACATTAATGAAGATCCTCAATTAATTTTAAGATGACTTTTCTTGGCCACTTCGCAAGCTGTCATGGATACTCTGAACAAGACAATCACTTTCAGGGTGCATGGCCGAGCAATTATTTTCTGGAATGGCACTAGAGTCAAAAATCCTACATTTAAGTTTATAGAACCAGTTTAGAACTATGTGGTTCAGTCGAGTTAACGACAGTAAGCAAAAGCACTCTGTGGGAGGTAGCTCATACCCTATCTTTAATTTTAGTTTTAATATTAGGATTAGTTATTTGTTTTTTATACTCACTTAAATTTTGACTCTTATAATGGGGATGTTTTAGGAATTCAATTCCGAAATAATTTCACGTAAGGGGGTTTATCGAACCAATTTCTTTTCATATTATATTGTCTTTATGCATTAGTTTTTGTGTTAATCGATTATTTATAGTAATGAAATTATTGTTTAGTACAAATCATAGTCAAATGTTGATAATTTTGAATATTTCTACCTTTTTATTGGACATATATGCCATAAATATATGGAAAAATCAATTAAATTGAAAAATAGTTAAAATAGGCCAGTAATCTCCCAGTAATTCTAGTTTGTATTGGGATTCGCTGAGAAGATCGGCAGTAGTTTGCAAAAATTTTAATGTAATTTCAGGTCAGCGATTTGTCACCAATTTGCACTTATAACTAAGACTCACTGAACTAGTCGCCGAGCCACTGAGGCTCATTTTCAGCGATTTAGGTAGCGATTTCCTAAGGAATTTACTTTAACTCTGATTCGCTGATAATAAATACACGTTTCTAAAAATAAAAACCTAAAATTGCTACATTTATTCACTTCACACTCATAAACCATTGCACCTTTTCAATTCAAATACCAAATTTTCGACTAGATTCAACCTTCCAAAGCTAGATTTTAGTGTATTTAAGTGATTCCTACCTCAATCTTCACGCATTCAACTCAAAATTTGGCGAGTTTTGAAACTGTAGAGCCAACTAGGACTTGAGCAAAAAGAATTCGAAGTTGGAGCTTAGAGGAGTGTTCTAGAGGAGTTTTAGAATTCTAATATTGAAATATTCACTTTCAAGAAGGTAATGAATGAGAAACCTAGCCTTTATTGATTACATTTTTTATTTTTCATCGATTTTTAGATTTTCATTTAGGTTAAAAGCTAAATTTTGAATTTTTTCACAATAAATTGATTTTTGATTTCGAATGTTTTCAATTATAATACTAGTATGGGAGTGATGCAATAATTTATTTATTGATATCAAATTTTTGAACTATTTTAAGCATGCAACTAATGAATTGAATTTTATGCGCAAACTAATTTGAGAATAAGTTTCAAATGAGTTTGGGGTTTTTGTATTTGTCTATCACATGACTTGAATTACGCAAGAATGATTGTTTTTATCAACGAATCTCATATGAATTTCAAACTCTGGTTTATAAACGACTTTTTCCGATGAATTTCTCCTTATTAGAAAGGTAAGTTGAATTTTACCGAACACTTTTTCGACTATCTGGTTTTAAATGGTTTTACAGGCCTATTATTTTGCTTGCACCTATTAAAATGGTAAGAAGTAGAAGGGATCAAAATTCGAGAGAGGAGAAAGGAAAAGGAAAGATAGTAGAAAAATCCAAGTATAAATTCAAAGTTTCTCCAATTATGCCCACGTCAATTTCTTTCAATACACCTAGAATTTGACCATAAAGAGTGTCTACTCCACCTTTATCGTTTAACTATAATTTTGAGGAAGAATATGAGGATGAGGAGGAGGAAGTAGAACATGAGATACATACGGGGCAAAAAAGTATGTTCCCGGGAAGGAGAATTTTATTAAAGATAAGGCGTTTACCAAGATTAAGAATGATATAGTGAGAGAAAGAAAGTTGATCTCGGAGTGGGGATTCAATGTGAAGAATGAGTTGAAACATAGGGTCTTAAATATCATTGATGCGAGAAACTGGAGATTATTAACTAGGGACTATAACCATTTAGACCTTGACGATGTTCCTAGTGAGAAAGGATGCGACATTTTGGTGAGAGAGTTTTACGCAAATGCTTTTGGAAATGATAGTAAGAAGGAGTCACGAATTAGAGGATGAACAATGCATTATTCTGTTGTAAGAATATACTAATATTTTGGTTTACCGAAAATTTCGCCAAAAAAATGATGAGTACCCAAAACTAGAATATGTAATTAAGTATCATTGCCCCACTAAGCAAATTAGGGGAATATTATAGGCAATCTATGGTGATGAACTCAATTTAGACATGGAGGGGTACTTGAAGCAAATTACTACCAAGTTTTTTAGGAAGATCCCAAAAGCATGGTGTTATTTCATTAACGCCAGCTCACAACCAAGTCTACAATATTACGAGATCGTGAACTACAAAGCCGCTTTGTTTTACCACATTGTCATGGGATTGGGATATTTGGATGTTGGCAAAATTATCTATAAATCAACATGGAGTGCCATCACAACGAAGAAGAATAACAGATCACCATTTCTTTTGGTGATCACGACTTTTTATAGAGCAGATCGAGTAAACATGGTAGGACTTGAGATGAATGTTTTACCCAAGAAAACCATCATGGCTGAAGTGATAGAGAGATATTAAAAAATTGATGGATATGAAGACTCTAAAGATGAGAGAGATAAGGGGATTAAGTTTTAAAATCGAGAAAGAAAGAACTATTTAAGAAAAAGAAAAATGCATGCTTATCTCGTTCCACGAGATTCATTAACCCCAATAGCTCATTCGCCACCATTGAAGCTGACAAGGCATCAAATAAAGGTATAACTAAAAAGGTGAAGAATAAACAAACACAAGAACTAAACCAATAAGCAGATCAAAAGGAATTATACAACCATTAATTAAAATCAAGAACCAACATTGCTTTGCCAAGCTCTCTCTATTTAAGGCATCAATTGAACAAACCCTAATCAAGCAATAATCAATAGGTAATGAAAATTACAAGAATTTCAAACCACCCAACACATCACCAATCCATAAAATAAAACAACCAAACCAATTGCATCTGCAACGACACTATCATGATCCAGCTTAATTCACAATTTTTATCTATGATCCTAAATAATCATCAAATCACAAAAATAAGATCAAAACATTATCTAAAAGAACAACCCGATATTGCCATCATCAATATCAACAAATCAAAACATCGACGGTCCCTGTAATGATACAACAAAACCAATAATAGGATCTGTGCTCATGAAAACCCTAAGAGATTGGAACAACCAAACAACCAAAAAACAAACCAACAAGATCGGTAGTTAACTCCTAACTTCTAATCTGTAAATCCTAAAAAAATTATTAAATTGTATCAACACAAAATTTAACAGATTAAAATCCAATGAAATGAACACCGATTACATGAGAATCCATACAACCAAATAAAGCTCCTGAAATTAAACCAAACAATTGAAGATTCAAGATTGAGTGAAGAATGTAAGAAAAAAAAGGAGCCAACATGCCTAAAAATGATACATTAAAAACGACAACACAAAGTAGACGAGAAGAACATTAGAGGCGTCTCTATTTAAAAATCAACATAACAACAATATAGCCTCAATCCTAAATTGATTAGGGTCGGCTACATGGATCAAACTTTTCCATTGTGCTCGATTAAGTGCAATTGATGGTGAGCTTTCTTGACCATTCAAATCCCTCCTAATTAATACATCCCATATTAACTTAGTTCTACCCATACCTCGTCTAATTTCTATGGTTTCAAGTTTTATAGTGGGGGCATTTGTAGGCCATCTTTGCAGGTGACCAAACCGCTGCAACCGTCCTTCTCTAATCTTTGTATCAATTGGTGCTACTCCTGCTTATCTTTGAATTTTTATATTTCTTATTCTATTTTTACGATTTTTACCACACATACACCTAAGCATCATCATTTCTATTACGTTCATTTTTTGTAATTGTTGTTACTTTACTGCCCAACATTCACTTCCATAGAGCATAGCTAGCTTAATTACGGTCCTATAAATTTTTTTTTAACTTAGTAAGAACATTTCGATCACAAATCACCCCTATTACACTCTGCCATTTCTTCCATCCAACTTGAATTCTATGTGTGACATCATTCTCAATATTACCATCATTTTGTATGATTGATCTTAGGTATCTAAAGTGGTTTACCCTAGGAACTTCTATTTCCCCTAATTTCACCACTCCATCATCTCGATGTTTGGTATTTCTAAACTCACAGTGCATGTGGTCGGTCTTCGTCCTACTCAACTTAAAGCCTTTAGATTCTAATGTATTTCTCCGAGTTCTAATTTTCTATTCACCCCATATTTTGTTTCATCCACTAAGACAATATCATATGCAAATAGCATACACCATATTATATCCTCTTAAATATGCCTAGTTAGTTCATCCATAACTAAAGTAAATAGATATGGGTTTAAAGTCGATCCTTGATGTAGTCCTATCGTAATGAAAAATTCTTTTGTAATGTTTTTATACTCGTTACTACTCCATCATACATATCCTTAATAGTGTTTATGTATCTAGCACGCACTCATTTTCTTTCTAGAACCAAAGATTATCTTTAGGAACTCTATCATATTTTTTTTTCTAAATCTACGAATACCATATGAACATCTTTTTTCTTTTCTTTATATTTTCTAACAATCGTCTTATAAAGAAAATCGCCTCCATAGTTGACCTCCCAAACATGAAGCCAAATTGGTTCTTTGTTATTGTTGTTTCTCTCTTTAGCCTATTGTTATTTATTCTCTCCCAAAGTTTCATTGTGTGACTCATAAGTTTAATTTCATGGTAGTTTGAGAAACTTTGAATGTCTCCTTTATTTTTGAAGATAGGCACAAGCGTGCTTCTTCTCCAATCCATTAGCATCTGTTTTGATTTTAAATTTTATTGAAAAGTTTTATTAACCAAGTCAATCCAATTTATCCAAAGTATTTCCAAACCTCTATGGGTATTTCATCTGGGCCACATGCTTTCCATATTTTCATTATTTTCAATGCCTCTTTAACTTCTAGAATTCTAATATTGCATGTATAGTTTACATTTCTTTCTTGGTGTGGGTTTTCATCTACTATAGTATCAACTTGGCCATCATTAAATAAACTATAGAAGTAACTTTTCCATCTCTCCTTAATATCATCCTCGCGCGTTAAAACATTTTGATTTTCGTCCTTAATACATCTTACATGACTTAGGTCTTGTTTCTTTTTATCTCTTAATTTGGCTAGCCTATATATATATTTTTCGTCATCTCTATTACCTAACCTTGTATATAGATCTTCCATGAAATTTGTTTTATCTTGAATAACTACTTTTTAACTTGTTTTCTAGCTTCTCTATATTGATCTTCATCTTGACACTTAAATATTTTCCTATACATCTCTCTTTTAGTCTTAATTGCTCATTGGACATCCTCGTTCCACCACCATGTTTCCTTCTTTGGTGGTCCCAAAGCCTTTAGATATACCTAATACGTTTGATCTTGCTCTTCTTATGCAACTACTCATTTCTAGCCACATTGTATTAGAATCTAAGTCAAGATTCCAAACATTTTTCTTTAGTAGTTTTTCTCTAAAATCTACTTGTTTACTATTTTTTAGGTTCCACCATTTTATTCTAGGGTCGCCGACTCTTTTATTCCTATTAAGTCATCATTTTAGCTTAATATCAAGTACTACTAACTTATGTTGAGTAGTAAGCGCTTCACCAGGTATTACTTGCAGTCTCTACGTATATTTCTATCTATTTTCCTTATTAAAAGGAAATCTATTTGACTCTTATTATGGCCACTACTAAAAGTAATTATGTGGGACTCACTTTTCTTAAAACTAGTATTTGCTAAGATAAGATCGTATACTGAAGCAAATTCTAAGATTGATTTTCCTTCTTTATTTCTATTATCGTAACCAAAACCTTCATGAACTCTCTCAAACCCATCATTACTTGCCCCGACATGCCCATTTAAATCTCCTCTAATAAAAACCTTTTCATCTAATGGCATACTTTGCATAAATCCATCCATATCATCCCCAAAATTTGCATTTGATGCTCTCGCTTAATCCTACTTGTGGTACGTAAGCGCTAAGTATGTTAATCTTTTCATCTCCAATAATTAATTTAACTAGAATCAATCTATCCTTCATTCTCTATTTAAAAAATCAATACGCAATAGCAAACATTAACTTGTTAATTATCAAAAATAGGTTAGAAAATCAAATTAGTAGACAATTGGGATGAAGGTGGGAAAGAACGAAAATGGGAATACGTATAAAAGAACTAAAGCGATTCACTAAGTCAAAAGAAAGAATTAGGTTTTGAGGATTAGGATTTAGGTTGAGAACAAAAGAACTCCCCCACTCAACAAAAGGCCCAAGAAATCCATCAACCCCTAAAGTTCCTTCATTATGTCGTAGATGAAGCTAACAAGGCATCAAATAACCAATAAAGCAACAATATAAACTACGAGATCTAAACTGCAATCAGTGGATCAAAGAAAAGACACCCATGTGTTAAAACCAAAGATATCTTGGTGTCGCTCTTCCAAGCAAAACCTAATCAAGCAGTTCTAGTACGTACCAATCTAAAACCTCGGTAATACCAAATAACCAATCAATTAGAATCTCAAACCATTCACAAATTGTATCGAGAAAAACACAACGACCTCATCATCCGTATAAACAACTCATAATACCAACAATCCGTTACGATATAACAACATTGAAGTTTCGAAACTCTAATGAAGTAGACCTATGAAACAACAAGATCCTTAAATGAAAACATGTTTCTAACATGTAAGATCCAACGACCCCACTCCATCACCACAGCTGAAGCTCACAATACATTAAATAAAAGTAGAACTAGTTGGTAATGCAAGAGATACAAGATCTAAACCAATCAGAAGATCAAAGGAATAATACTTCCATATGTCAAATCCAGAAAGCAAAAAGATCTATTGGCATCGCTCTCTTCCAAGCAAACTCTAATCAAGCATAATCAATATGTTACCACTCTAAAACCACAATGATCTTAAATAACTAATTGCATAATTCTTAAAGAGAAATTAAGTCACAAAGGTTACGAGAATCTCAAACCATCTCATAACATCACCAATCCATATAACTATAGAACCAAATCGAAAATACAATCTCTGCTGATGTAATTGCATTACGAATAAATGAAAGTAGAGGGATAACTGAATTAATAAGATTTGCTTTAATCCAAGATCCTTAACAATTCTGAGAAGAACCAAACGATATCATCATCGATATCAGAAACATGCATAGAAGAATTCAAGCAATTCACTAAGTCAAAAAGATCAAGATTTAAGGTCAAAAAATAAAGAACTCCCTAAGAAACAAAACGAGGCTTCTCAACCCACGAGATCCATTGACCCTTTGCAGTAGTTGAAGCTAATAATGCATCAAATAGGCAACTAATTGGAAAATCAATAATAAAAATAATGATACCTCAACAAATCAAAAGAACGATCCACCAAATTAGTCATTTATTAAATATAAAAACCAAAGGCCAACGAGCTCCTCCGTTATCGCCTGCGAAGCTCTTCCCCTCTCTGTTAAGGAGATGCAATAAACTCTAATCAAGCAGGATCAACATGTTACCACTTAAAAACAAGTGTCCAAATAACCAAATACACAAATCCCTAAATAGAAATCAAACAAGAACCTCAAATCATGTCAAAGCAACACCAATCCATGTAATGAAACAATGAAACCAAAACTAGGGGCATGGTTTGAAAATTCTCCGAAGTTCTCCGAATTAATTAGATTTTTTGAAGCACAAAATTAAGAGTTAGGTGTAACCGAATGTTTAATAAACTTTTATCGAAGTTAGAAAAAATGATAACATTTCAAGTTTTAATGCTCACTTATAAAAAAGGAAAATGCGAAGTTAGGGTAAACTTTTTGTTGGAATATAATCTAAAGAATGATAACATGTTATGAGATAAAAAAAAATCACAATTTTACTTCACTTATTAGAAATGAAGTGAAGAAGAAAATTATGTAAAAATTTGACCAATCCCGTCAAAATTGAAGTTTTGAAAACTTAAGATCAAGTATAGAATGAGAAAAAATATGAAATATTATAGAAACCAAACTTTTTAATGTTTTCGATGAAATTTGGATGATCTCTAGCACTTTAATGAAATTATTTAGACTTCTCTATAATGTCGAAGTTTTACCAAAATTTCTCTCAACAAATTACACTCCCTCGAATTAATTCTGAATTTTAAGTGATCGAAGTCATAGGCGAAGTCGAACTTTTGAACCTTGACTAAGGGTCTCTGGTGATGGAATTGCATCACCAACAAACAAGATATGCACTCAAAATGCTTAATTTTAATTCATTCCTGAATTCCTGATCCTAAGCAATCACTAAATTGAAACAACATAAAAAATAAAATCCAATGAAAGAACCGAGCAACAACATCATCAATATCACCAATGACCTATAGAACGATATAACCAAACCAAAAAAGATCTTTACTAATGTAATTGCAACTCCGCTCCAAAGTACTAGAGTAGCAATTGCCACCAACAAGATTTCAAATCAACATTTTAACCTCCAATATGTGATCCTAATAAGTCATTAAATAGTAGTGATGAGAACAAAACAAAATCTAAAATCGACACCAGTCACAGGGAAATCCACAAAACGATACAGCTATCGAACCAGTTAGAAAGAGCAATTGAAGATCCATGATTGAAAGAACAAAACAACTGAAAGGAAGAAGAAAGAGCATAAGAGGACTAAACACATTAACACCATGGGAAAATTGCAAGTCACCAAAAATCAGTGAGCATTCAGTTTAGATCTTTTTCAATAACCCAGACAAAGGAATCTTTAATAGCCCAAAGAACAATACAACCAAACCAAAAGGCACAAGGGATTTTCACAAGCAAATTGCAACTCTAACAAATTGGAATTCTTAAACCACGACACCAACAAAAACAAATTAACTTTAACTTCTATCAAATATCTTTAATATAGTGATCAAAAAACCTACTGAAGTAATGAAAATCTGAAATGGGAAAATGAAACGATACAGCTGTATGACAATCTTACAAAGTTAACAATCGACGAAAATACCAATAAAAATGAAGCAAGGCACACAATCAGAAAAATGAAGCAACCATAACATATAGAACATATTAAGAAGTAAAATATATGTGTAATATGAAGCGATAACTAGAAGTTCAATGAAGATTTTTTTTTTGAAAAAAATCAGTGAAGGTTAACCATAGAAAACTAGATAAGCATCCTACAAAACTAGAAATCCATAAAGCCCAACATCCATATAACAATTAAAGGACTCACTTAGTTGAGAGAGAAAATGGGATTAAGATTTAAAATCAAGAAAGAAAGAACTCCTTAAGAAAAAAAACAACATAGACGTCTCATGTTCCATGAGATTCATCGACTCTAACAGCTCATTTGCCATCATTGAAGTTGTCAAGACATCGAATAAAGGCATAACTAATAGTTAATATATGAGATCTAAACTAATGAGCAGATCAAAGAATGATACATCCATTAATTAAAACCAGGAACCAACATTACTCTGCCAAGCCCTCTCAATTAAGGCGTCATTTGAACAAAACCATATTCAAGCAATAATCAATAGGTCAAGACGGTTATGAAAATCCCAAACCATCTAAAACATCACCAATCCATAAAATAAAACAACTAAACCAATTACATCCCCAACAACACCATCATGATCAGTAGCTAACTCTCAATTTTGATGCATGATCCTAAACAATCATCAAATCGCAAAAAATGAGATCAAAACACAATCTAAGAGAATCGATATTGCCACCATTAATATTAGCAAATCAAACATTGACGATTCATATAACGACACAACCAAACCAATAATAGGTTATATGCTCATAAAAACTCCAAGAGATCAGAAGAGCCAATCAACCAAACCGATAAGATCCACAATCAACTCCTAACTTTAAATTTGCAAATCTTAAACAATCATCATATTATAGTAGTGAGACAAAAACAAGATTTAACAGATGAAAATCCAATAAAATTAACTCCAACTTCAACAAAACCCATATAAACAAACAAATAAGAGCTCCCTGACGCGCGCCGAACGCGTGAATAAAATAAAGTTCCTAAACTAACAATTTTGTAGAATAATGGCAAATGGTCGATCCCACAGAGATTGGTAGTCTTTCTAAGGTTAAAAACAAAAAAAAAATTGGGGTAATTTTAAAATAAATTAATAAAATAATGAAAATAACTTTCAAAACAATTAATGGGTACCTAGGTCTACAGTTCCATAAATCAAGATCAAGATTCAATGGCATATCATGATTCATATTGAATCAAGTCCATACTGAACTGGTTCCAAACTAGAGGAATGTTATGGTAAAGCTTCATTTAAAACGATGTGGTAGAAAGCAATGTGCGACTTGATTGAAGGGCATGATGGGTTGTGGATTCTTACATCCACCCCCTTTTTATTTATATATAGAAATGAAGGTGCTCTTGGGATGTCCACCACTAACTACTTCCCTAATTAATGCATAACCTTAGACATCCGTCAGTCGGGTTTAACACACTAACTGCAGTAATATGGGCCTGTAGGAACACTAATCCTAAATAACCATATCACATCCGCTTCCGATTTAACCTAGATTCAATTATTGCACACTCAAGAACCGAAAGTGTTTTACGAAAAACGAGTGAGTGTTCGTCACTTTATTGGTCCAAAAGTACAATTACATGGATACTAGCGGTCCAAATAACTATAGGTTGTCTACCTAAAAGCATGTACTGGCCATATACATACCCTAGACCTAAACCATATTCCTTAAAATAAAAAACAATGAAATAGGAAAAATTAAATCAAATTAAATAATAAAATAAAAGATCTCACAAGTTATGCCATGAATCCATAATCCCGACTTGTTTCCCCTCCAACCTAGGCAAGGTTTAATTAGCCGGACATGATGTCCAGAGCCTCTGGCTTCCCAAAATAGTAAAAGTCGATGATAATTAATAAAACTCGGTGTTATTTAATAAAACCTAAGTTCCTAATATATAAAACTACTAAAAATTGGTATCGGAGGTGAGAGAAACTATTTTTGGGGGTTGGTGAGTTGACACGTGCGCCGATGAGTATCCAGGGCTATTTTTGGGCTTGAAAACTTATGTCCGCCATGTGTACGCAGCCGATTGGTTGTTTTCCTCCCATGCGTTGATATAGCGGCTCCTGATTGGTGAAGACCGGCTGTGGTGAAGCTGTTGTGTGGTGTGCGAGCGACACGTGGCGCAACTGATCGGCTTGGTGAGGAATCGTTCGAACATACAATGAAATAATGGGATATTGTAGGGCGTGTATCGCAAGGCCGAACGAGTGGTAGGCGAGAAAGGAGAGATTTGGTTTGTCACATTGTGTGATGTGCCGATGGTGAGGTGGTCGCTTGGGTGATTGGTCCAGCTTGTGCAGCAAAATGACGTGGTAGCAACTGAGTGGTGGAGAAATGACGTGCTATAGTGAACTGTTTGTACGTGGTTGAAGAGGAGTTGACCGCTATGTGTTGAGCTTTGGTTGAGGACAGGTTGTGAATGATGTGCTATTGAAGAATCGATCAATGGGAAGCTTTCACGTGTCGGCTTTTTCCTATTCTACCCATCACACAACACGTAACTCGAGGTAAATTGTCCGACGTCCCGATCACTACAAGTAAATACTCCATTTTAAATATTATCCCGCCTCGGATTCAACCGCGCACTCCGTTTCACTTGAAAATGACCAATAAATATAATTAAATATACATTTTAGAGACTTTATATAGAAGAAACTTTCCTTGGTTGAAGATATGGTTCTGATTGAGATTTCAGAATCAGAATCATAGGATTTTCCTAGATTAAATCAAGTTAATTAAATCAAATAAATCAATGCCTATAGTTTGATTATTTAAACCAGAATCATAGGATTTTCCTAGAGATTTGTATCGACATATCTAGGAACCATGTAAGTAACCAATTAGTGTCACTTGGATTGAGTTAGTGGACCATATGTCAAAGTGTGGATCATTAGATGAGCTTCGAGATACGTAAATGAATGGAGATCAATGGCTAACAACCACTATCACCTTAATATATAAAGGAGACTTGATCAACACATGCAATCAAAACCATTTTCATTTACAAATCTTGAAGAAGAAAAAATTGTTGGAGAGAAGAAATAAAGGGTTTGGTGGCTGAAATTTTGAGATCTAAGAGGATTTGAACCAAATTGATGGTGATTTCAAGCTAAGGATTCAAGCTAGGAAAGGCAATTACACAAGATAAATTTCATGTTTTTCTTCAATTCCAATTTCATTAAAATGAATGTTAAAACCCTTAATTCTATCAATATATATGGCCATTATAGTTGTCTTGGGTTGATTAGGAGTAATTGAAGTCAAATAGGCTCATGGTGAGCAAGAATTTCATGATTCGATCGAGATTTGATGTTCGAATTAAGGTATTTTTCATGCATATTAGGTCATTAGAGAAGATAATGAATAGTGTTTATACCTACAAAAATGTATGTATTCATAGAGGTCTGTACATACAGGGACGTCTGTACCCACAAGAGTGTCTATACCTACAGGGACGTCTGTACTCATAGAGAGGTCTGTACCCACAAGGACATCTATACCCATGGGAGTGTTTGTACCCACGGGAACGTCTGTACCACAGGAATGTGTATCCATATGGACGTCTGTACTCATAGGGACTATGTACCTACAGGGATGTTTGAAACCACAAGAATTTTAATAATAATTTTATTTCAATTATGCAATAAAACAAATATTTAAATAATCGATACCAGGTACCTAGGAGTTGATAGGCGGGTGTTGGGAACAAGATCAGAGTTTATAGTGCATTTTGAGGTTTGTAAAACCCAATTGAAGAACTCGAGTATTTGATTATGTTTTCAATTTCATTCCTATCATTTCTTTGTTGTTTTTACTATTCTATTCCGTTACATGGAAGTGGGTTGAAGTTACTCCCCCGAATTTTTTTGTCGGGTGCTCATGATGCACTAAATTGTAGCAAGTGTGACTCAGGCCTCACTGAATGGCAACCTGAGCTTACCCTTGGTGCACATGACGGTGACTTAGAAGATTTGGCCAACACCGCGAGGGACCAAGTATCGGGTCAATTGGGAGTGCCCACTGGTGGGAACTTGGTGACCTGAAGTAAAGTCTAGTCATCTGGAGCGAGCACACACATTTGCTAGCTTACCTATTATTTACATATGCAATGAGCCATTTAAAGTTGTCTGTCTTTACATTTCATAGTTTTACTTGATAGTATTTCTTGCATTTCCTTACTTTATTATGTGAATGTTCAGAGAGGTTCCTTGGGATTTTACTCACTAGACTCATCATCTGTCATTTTGTGATGATTGAGTGCAGATCCTAGTACCAGTAAGGGCAAGGGGACTTTAGGCGACTACATCTGATTGCCCCCATCGAGGACCTACTAGTACATGCTTATTTTAATATTTTGTATTATTTCGGGTATTGGGAGACTTGAGATGACACTGTACATGTATGTATACCTTATTTATGGTAGTGTCGCTTATATACAGAGTACTTTTCTGAGTTTTCCACAGTATGATTTGTTCTTATGAATAATGTTAACCATGCTAATTTACCTTACCAACTTGTATTAATTAAGGCTTCTGCTGATTTATGTTAACTTGCAAGATACAACCCACTAGTATGGTTAAGATTATAATAAACTACAAATTATTGAACTTAAGAAATATTTAAATACCTAAAGAAAATAACTTAAGAAAATATGGATAATCCACTACCTAATTTGACAATACACAAGTGGACATGAGTCTCGAGACAAGAAGTGGACGGGCAAATGTTGAACAAGTGTACTGGGTCCACCAAACAAGGAATATATGGAGAAATGTCACACGAGCGCAGGGGCCACCACAAGCTCCTCCGGCATAACTCTACCAAACTCTCTCCGTTAAGGGAAATACATCAAATCCTAATCATGCAAAATCATTATATTACCTTTCTATAACCGTAATAATCCCAAATAGCCCAATATACAAATCCCTCGATAGAAAACGATTGTATTATCTCAAACTGCATCATAACATCACCATTATATCGACCGATACAACCAAACAAGAACTAGGACCTCAGTTGATGAAATTGCATCTCCAACCAACAAGATCTTAAAACTCCCAATTTCGATCCATCTGTGATCCTAGAAAGAACATCAAATTGTAGTAGCAAGTTCAAAAGAAAATTAAATCCAACAATAGGGAACCATCAATATCAGCAAAATCAGAGCCCCAATGATCCACAAAATGATACAACCAAACCAAAAAGGGCCTATACTGATGTGATTGCAACCCCACTCCAAAATAGTAATAGGGCCGCTATGGGCACCCCACCAATTCATGAAGGCACCCATTTTTTGTCATTCTCCCATCTAAATTACACTTTGATGTAAATGACTCTATTGCCCCTTCATATAAACTCACTCCAACCTTGCAACCCATTTTCAAACCAATTTTGGGGCACCCCACTACATTGGCTCCCAAGTGAAACCTAAAGCCACAATTTTGTTTGTCGGGCGTGTATCGATTCTTGCGTCTTCACATCATCCGATAGCGATGTAACACTGTTTTACAACCATATGAAGCTTTGAACGAACTATTTTTTTTATCTAAATAGTGAAATTGATGATTTGGTTTGTCAATGTAGGGTTTGGTAAATTCGACCAATCCGAACTTGTTTCCACTATAAAATGGACGAATGTATTGCAATGGTGCAAGAGGAGGAACAAGAAGAGGTATTTGTTGAAATTTATTGTGTTTTTTTTTTCGGGTTTTTCATGTTTTCAGAAAGTTGCACGGCGCGATTGTTTCGGCCTCGCAGAGACCGAGACTTATAAATAAGTCTCGGTCAAAAGCCACCGAGACTTATGCGTAAGTCATGGTCATGTTGTGACCGAAACTAATAATATAGTCTCAGTTTAAAACGACCAAGACTATTTCATAAATCTCGATTGCCATTGAATGAGAATTGGTTTAGACTCGCGGACCTGTACTACCGAAAATTTGGTTTTTTGGGTTTTTTGGTGAATTTGCTGTGCATTTTGGTTGAGTCGTAATGTTAAAATGTATGTATTGCAAGTAATGTCGATTTCAACTTTATTTCCAGACTACAAGGATGCGTTTACTCCTTGTAGGCCATTTCCATCTAGAGAATCGGCTATTTCATGGCTTCAAATGATTAGTCGTGAGAACAAGTTTATGTTAGTAACGAAGCACTCTGATGTCGGAGGGATTAAGCGCAGGGAAAGGGTCAAACTTGCTTGTGAGAGGTCCGGTACATATATGGGAATGTCACAAAGAGTAGGGAAGGGTAAAGTGGCAAAAATTGCTTTGAAACCAAGAACTGAAGAAGAAGACGAAACGGGGAGGACTCAAACTGGTACAAAGAAATGTAGATGCCCTTTCCTTATTAACATCAAGGAAAATGTTGATTCTTTGTGGTATGTCACTGTCATATGTGGGAGGCACAATCACGACCCCGCCAAAACCTTGGACGACCACTCATTTGTAGGAAGATTGGATAAGGGTGAGCAGGTGGTTGTGGTGCAGATGACTAAGGGTAATGTGAAGCCAAGAGATATCCTCAATAAGTTGAAGCAAATAGATGTTAAAAATGTATCGACAATGGGGGCAATATATAATGCACGACAAAAATTCCGAATTGAGGATGCGGGTGGGAGGACTCAAATGCAACAACTATTACACATATTGGAGAAGAATAAGTGGATGTCGTGGCATAGGAAGCATCCCGATACAAATGTCGTCACCGATTTATTTTGGTCACATCCTGATTCAATCAAGTTGCTAAGGTGTTTCTCATCGGTAATTTTGATGGATTGCACTTACAAAACAAATAGGTATCAAATGCCGTTATTGGAGATTATTGACATCACTTCTACGCATTTGACGTTCTCCGTTGGGTTTGCTTTCATATCATCGGAGACTCATGCAAATTATGTTTGGGCACTTGAGAACTTGAGATCCATATTGGATGGGTGGCCTAAACCTGACGTGTTTGTTACGGATCGGGAGTTAGGCCTTATTAGTGCCATCGAAGAAGTATTTCCATCATTGTCTCACCTTCTTTGCTCTTAGCACATCAACAAAGTAGTATTGGCAAAGACTAAGAAGATGTTTGGGGATAACGAAGGAGTCGCTCATTTCATGGATAGATGAATGAGTGTGTTGTATGCTAAGTCGGAGGCCTTATAAGAACTTAAGATGAATGACTTGCGTTGTGAGTTCGGTCATGTGAAGGGTCTTACTGATTACTTGGATAACACATGGTTGAATATCTATAAGGAGAAATTTGTACCGACATGGACAAATCGAATTATGCACTTTGGGGAAACAACGACACAGAGGGTTGAGTCTGCGCATTCCACTTTGAAGCTACATATTGGCATCAGTCAGGTAAATTCTGAGACTTTGTGGAGAGTGGTTGATGGTCTTCTTAGGATCCAACATAACAACATCAAGGCATCATTCTCAGTATGAATGTGGTGCAACATGAATATTTTGATGGGTTTTATCGCTGATTGCTTGGTTATGTCTCTCAAAGAGCGCTTAAGTTAATTAGAGATGAATTGGAACGTGGAGAGGATGTTGGACACGATTCTAATCGTTGTGGTTGTGAGATACATACCACGCATGGTCTTCCTTGTGCCCATGAGTTAAACTTTCATAAACTTTCTGGTTCACCCATCCCTCTTGAGGACATTCATGTGTACTGGCGAAAGTTGAATATGATACCAGAGAATCATGTGGATCGGTCTGGGTACAATGTGAACGATGAGATTGAAAGAGTGTTGCAAAAGTTTAATGCTTGCACTGATGAGGACGATCACATCAGGATTATTCAGCAGCTTAGGGAGATTAGTCGGCCTTCATCTACACCGGGAGTGGTGCCACTTACAAAAATAAAGACAAAGGGAAGGACACTGGGGTCTTCAATTGGAAGTTTGTTGAATAGAGGAAAGAAGATAGGGTCAAAGAGGAAACACGATGAAGATGATACTTCGACGATAAGATTGCCTAGCGGATTTGAGTACGTACTATCGATAGAAGAGGCTTCTAGTTCGAGAAGAAAGAAAATGAAAGTGGGGCCTAAAATACGTCGTACATGTTAACAGACCCGTGCAGCTAAGATTGGTTATTCTCATTGCATAGAACCAGATTGGTTGCCATTTGTTGAGAGCACTATTGATGTGCTAGGCGATGGTAATTAGGGATATCGGTGTGTTGCCTCCGGGCTAGGACTTCCCGATGTCGATGGTTGGAAGATAGTACGTAGAAGGATGTTTGATGAGATAATCGGGTATGAAAGCCTTTGCCGGGAAGTGCTTGGAATGAGTTACGAGAAGGTCAAGACTCATTGTGCATTGTCCGATAATCATGTTGGTGCCTCTTTTGACGAATGGTTGACACTTCCAGACATGGGATTGTTAATATCAATGGCCTTTAATGTCATTCTAGTAAACCTCTACGTAGTGTTCCACCGTCATCGTTACATAGTCGACTTATCATTGCCATGATTAATGAAAGGAATATCCATTGGGTTAGGGTAAGTTTGTACAATTTTAGTGAATTGTTTTTTTCACCTTCTGATCATATGATAATAGATTTTTTGTTCTACTTTGAATTTGACAGGTGAAGTTGATTGTGAATGCACCGCTGCCATCATTATATCCATCGTGGGAAAGGTATGTCGAGGAATGCGCAAAAGGTTAGCGTGATTGATTCGTAATTCAAGAAATCGTGCCAGTTGTAACTTCTGAAGAAGGCACGCTTTCCGTGGTAGATTTAGATTCTCCATAGTATAAAACATGTATCAAAGGTAATTGTTGTAAATGTTTTTAACTGTAAACAATGTAAAGTGGTTTTATTGATATGTTATGGTTTCTAATTGTGCAAAATTTACCTCTCGGCAAAGCCCGTCCGTCACCCACGCATAAGTTTCGACATTTACCAACCGAAAACTAACGTAACTTCTCGGTACGACAATACCGAGAGAGGTGTTTCGCTATGTAATATGTTACTTTACTGCAACGACTCGTTGACCCGTGCACGACCCGACTGGACCATTCTCGGTTCCTCGAAACCGAGACTAAACGACCATTCTCGGTACCTCGAAACCAAAACTAAACGTTGAGGTTATAAATGTTTTTAACTAAAAACATCGTTAAGTGGTTTTATTGTTATGTTATGGTTTCTAATAGTGCAAAAATAACCTCTTGGCAAAGCCACTCCGTCACCCACTTATAAGTTTCGACATTTACTAACCGAAACCAATCGTATTTTCTCGGTATGCCACTACCAAGAGAAGTGTTTCGCTATGTAATTTGTTACTTCACATAAATGACTCATTGACCCGTGCACGACCCGACTAGACTATTCTCGGTTCCTCGAAACCAAAACTAAACATTTAGTTTTGTTCATGAATGACCGAGACAATGTCGAGTTTATTAACCTACTTGCGTGAGTCTACTTGGTCACGACAAGACACAACCGAGAATTTCTCCATGGTGTTGGTAACCACATACCGCGAATATTATAATTCATGCAATTAGGTGTCCTCACGGTATGCTGAAACCGATATTATGGCATTATTTTCATTCGCATCTAACCGAGACATTACCTAATTTCGGGGTCTACATAACTCTCGGTTAGAAGTCAACGAGGCTCATTGGAAGCTCTCAGAGGGACATATCCGAGAGTGCTTGGAATGTGTCGGTTGTGTGGTTCCGATAATGTTCTCACGGTCTCGGCTCTGAAGAACCGAGACTCTTTTCCTGATCCAAAAATGAACATGTATGTAAACCAGAATAAATGAAAACATAACGCAATACCACCAATAGCACCAAAACTTTCAAAACAGTCAAATATTAAATGAAAAAACATCAAGTTTCATAATCCAACAAATTAAACAACATTCAACAAGTTCCGCAATCCAAGAAAAACATCAAGTTTCTTTCATCTGACAAATTAAACAACTTTCGAAATAGTCAAATATTAAACAACATTCCACAAGTTCCTCAATCCAAGAAAACATCAAGTTTTATAATCCACAACTTCTTCAATCCAACAATCTTATGAAGTTTCATAATCCCCTCGTCATTGCTTTGGCTTCTTCAAACTCTTTCTTTGGTATTCCTTGCCATGCATTCTCTTTGGGGGGCGAGCATCGACCATTGCGGGTGGAGCATTAGCCGGGGTGGAATGTGTAGAAGTGTTATCATGCTGGGACTGCCTAGGGCCTGCTTGGGTAGGGGCGGATGTGTCAGTTGTGCTGGTTGCGGTGGTGGGAGTGGTAGTGGTGGTAGTGGGACCGAAACTCCTCCCCCGAACGCCTATTGTACACAACTCCGGCGGGGAGTCCATCCATCTTAATGCCGTGTCCAACAAACGCCTATTACGCTGATGAAAAGAAAAATAAATATGTTAATGTAATACATATCGGGTTTTCAAGAATTGGCATATACTTCTACATAATACTTATAACACATTCAATACCTCCAATAGCTCATTGTCAGCGATGGTTATGGTGACCACGTCTTCATCTTCATAGCTCGGGTTGGTGATCACTGGATGAGACACTTTGAGGAACCAAGGTAGGTAGTCCGGTGTAGCCAAAAACTTGAACTCTGCTTTGTCACCGCGAACTTCGGGGGCCAACAAATGGTTGCACCAACGTTCCCAATTGTCTTGTTGGAACCCATACTTGACCGAGTATTTGAGTGCAGATGGGCCTCGATGTGCTTCCAATAGGCGGTACGAGAGGATTTGGTATAGATTGCAAGTGGCCAAACTGTCTCATAATCCTCTCCGGATGGTAGGGCTCCACCATATCCATGTACTTCAGTGTGCCACTGTAGAAGGCCATCGCATGCACAACTCCATTATCGCTGTAATTAACATATGGGTCCCAAGTGACCTAATCAAACATAGACAACCATTATTAGTAACCATACACTAGATGCAACATTAAGATCCGGATTTGGCTAAATATCTCACCTCACTTGGGCGTAACCTGTCCAACGTTCTTCTAATGGACTCGACCTTGTCGATATTCATCACGGTCTCGTGCTTTTGAATTCATCTGCAGACACGAGGTTGCACGTAGTCCATGTATTTTGCATTGGGTATGGCGAGCCCAAGTTTGAAATGGTCGTACACCCATCCCTGCAAATACATACAACGTTAGTTAGTGGGAAAATGCAAAAAATAATACTAATTATTCAGAAAAAAATGTAAGTCGATTTAATAATAAACCTCAAGTAATGTGAGGTAGCCGACAATCTGAGAAACTTGTACTCTGGTGGTAGACCCCAAGTGTCGGTACAAGTAGGCTAATGCAGATGCACCCCATGTGTACTTTCCCACAGCGTCCAAATCTTCTAGAAAAAGGGCAAGAAAGTAGGTACAACAAGTACGAAGAAAGTAGGTACAACAAGTACGCACGGGCTGTGCATTCTACAAGGATAAGTTGTGTTCCTCGAACCAGCTTGGCGGCACCATCGACTCTTCAACCAACATTTTCGCATTGTGAGCCCTTTACTGATGTTCACTTCCTCCTCAGCATCTTCAATGCTAACCCCAAGTAGTTTGGACAACAGCTTAATCGCATCCGAGCGAGATTCCTCGATGTACCTCGCAAAGTTCTCAACTGCCACCACTTTGCCCGTCACAGAAATCTTCAGGAGAATGCTCACATCCTCCAAGGAGATCAACATTTCACCGAATGGTAAGTGAAATGTGTTCGTCTTCGGCTGCCACCACTCCACAAAGGCATATATAACCTCCTTGTTAGCCTTGCTGTATGAGCAGTATATCAGCGTATTCAACCCAGAGCGCTGAATAATCCTCTGAAGGCTCTCGGTGTCAGGGTCGCACGATTGTAAGTCCCATTCTTGGATCTGAGGATCGTGATTGATACACTTGAGTATCGGACGCTCCTGTAACAACAAAAAACATCTCATCAGCTTAGTGAAAACCCTAGGTTTTTAGGTACTCCATTCAATGAAACTTTATATACCACATTGCTCCAAATCGCTAATGCGACGTGATCTTTAAAGCTCTTCTACAATGATCCGTCTAAAGGACCACCAGGGAAAGGAGCACACATTTTTAAATGCCCTTGTGACTCTCCTTCATTATGGCCACCTCCACCACTAGTACTCCCACCCACATTACGATCAGTACTTGTGGTGATCGCCGATGCTGATGAGTCACTACTACTAGCTCTGATGCATGAGCCTCATCTTCGCCGCGGGCAACTACAAGATCTTTTTGTCACCATGTGTCAATGTTGGAACCCTCATCGTGCAATTGTAAATTCTTTACATGATTTCCAACAATCTTACCCTTTCCCTTCACATCTACCTTCTCCTCTCTTTCTCTTTCCGATAAGATGCGATCGGGGTCTCCGCCACCTCGCCCACGGCCACTACCCTCGACACCTCAACACTAACCTCCTCCCTAGTCACCGGGGTTTTAGAACAAGCCATACCTGATAAGTCTACAACATGTAAGCGCCTATAACAGAAACAGAAGTACAATTCAAAAAAATAAGAACAAAATATTCCATTTCTATAGTCTCGGTCAAGTAGGTTTGAGAAAACAATTAGAATATCGGTGACGCATGACCGAGATAATAATATAAGTCTCGGTAATGGACAACCGAGAAATATACTACATTCTCGGTTGTACATCACCAACATGACATAAACTATACACTTCGAATTACTCTCGTGATGTGGTGACCGAGAGCAATCACAACGTTACGCTACCTAAAACAATAACACGATTAGAATTTCGGTGACGTGTGACCGAGATAACACAATTAGTCTCGACCATTTTTTGCCGATACTGTATAAACTATTCTGGCCTATCTGGCCGAGAACCACGAGTTCCCAAACACTTCCCCTATGTCTCGCATGGCCGAGACTCTACAAATTATTTATGGCCTGTGTGGCCGAGAACCACGAGTTTACAATGAACGAACCATTGAATGCATCGTCACACAAACATAACAAATACTCTACCAAATGCAACTTAATTAGACTATAAACGTACCTTCAAACGATCGATTTCACGACTTGAGTGCGAGAACGAAAACCTATACCAAGCCCTAATGTGGAGACGAAATCAACAAATCACAGAGCCTCCAAACTCGAACAACCGCCTACGACGAGAGAGAGAGACGGAGAGGAACGAAGACAAATCCGGGGTTCGTAGGTTGCTTGCAATGGATCGAGCATAAAAATTGGGTTCAAGAGCACGGTGGTGGGGTGGTGGGGTGCCTCTATTTTGAATAAGGGGTATTTTAGGGATTTCGGGCCTCAATTTTGGGTGCCCTTGGTAAATGACTTTGTGCCCTCAACAACAGGGTGCCTTCATGAATTGGTGGGGTACCCATAGCGACCCTAAATATCAAGAGTAGCGAGCAAACGACGCCAACAAAATGCGCAATCAACTATTAAGTTCCAATATGTGATCATAATCAGTCATCAAATAGTAGAAATACAAGATCAAAACAAAATCTAGGTTGACATCAATCTCAACAAAATCCATGAAACGATACAACCATAGAAACAATCAGAAAGAGCCATTCAAGATCCACGATTGAAAAACCAACAACTGAAAAGAAGAAGAAAAGCATGAAAGGCCCAACAACACATTAATGCCCTAGGAAAATCGTGTTGGGGCATGTGCCCTAGGTCAATCCATTAACTGTCTTTATGAATACTTTTAGTTAATAAAATAGAGGATTTTATTTGCTGTTTATTATAATTAATTTACATGTTTACATTATAATAAGATCCATGGGTATTTACAGAAATATCCTAAATGTCCCTAGTCGATCATTATATTGGGAACTATAATGAATTAAGACTAGTGTGAGTCTTGATTGATGATCATATGATGATTATACGTATAGGGATACCAATCAAGATCACGAGTACTTGTTAGGGAACAAAGTATTGGACCGACTATGAGAACATCGCATTGATTAAGTTATAGTTGTTTCTCATGATAGGTATATTTTTCAGTCCTCTGACTTGAGAATACCGGAGACTTCAACATTAGGAACACAGTGATTTGACACAATCAAACATTGTCTTTAACAGGACGATTATAAAGGTTGTGATTGATTACTGTGTGAGCAATGTGATGAAGTTGTGTAATCGAGATAGAATTTGTCCCTCTCATATAAAGGGAGATATCCAATGGATCCCTCGATGTGTTAGACTGTTAAAAGGCCTAGTCTAAGTGAATTGATATTGATCAATGTCACTTAGATGTTTTCAATCTACCTAGAGATCAAGACTAGTACGATTGAACATGTTGGATGACAATTCTATGCCTTATGTTTGATCAAAAAGATATCGTGTGACAAAAGGATGTTATATACACTGCTGATTAGGTTGTATCGATTTGATATTTGTACAACTTGGGTAGTCATAATGTCTTGCTAGAGGTCGCTTATGACTTGTATACCAAAATGTGTTTTGGTACACTGCCAACATTATATGAGCCTATTGGGTCGCACACTAAGAATGGTTTTTGCGAGATTTTAAGATGGTTCAGAAAAACGAATTTTATATGATAAAATTCATGACGTAAACGTCATTGTGATGTATTACACTTATAATTCTTTAAGTAGGGGTATATGTGTAATTTACTTAACCGTCTATATACAAGGATTGTATAAATAGACGCTTTAAGTTAGCACACACGGATGAAAAATTAAGGGTCGAAACTCTATTTTTGTTTTAGAAACGAATTAGGGTTTTCTGGTACGCTCTAGATCGTTATGGAGAAAAATAAAAAGGTTTGGTATTCTTTCGAGGCTAGCACTTCGAATCTCGACCGCCGTTCGTGTGTGGACTGCTGGTAGAGGGCGTTCGTCATTGGCAGCGCCTTAGAGATCGATCAACCTTCAAAAAGGTATATTGTGATCGAGGTATGATTAAGTTTTCTTGGTTTAAATGTTTTTAATGGAATTAGATTCGGATCCTGTTGGGGTTTTTTGTCAAAATTATTTTGTAATTTCCACTGCATATGAACCCCAAAACCTAACAGTGGTATCAGAGCCTTCGAGTTCGATTCCATTCAGTTTCATGTTTTCTTCTAATATATACATGATATATGATTGAAAGCATGTTAATAGTTGATGAATATGTGATATACATAAGTTTTCTGTGAGATTTATTATCATGTTTTGTGTATATGTTACATATATTCGTGTTTAATTGAAATCAGTTTCGTACATGCTAGTAACCATGTTAGGTTAATTCGAATAATTTTAATGAATTGAATTTCGCGTTCTGTGATCCATGACACCATTAGGTACAATCTTTATTTTTCGTGTATTGATGCGTGGATGAAATCTCTGTAATTCGGATGCTTATTTAGGTTACATTGTTTTAAGTTTCTTAAATTGTATGAGTCTTATTATTAATTCGAAACTAATATGATTAGGTTCGATTGAGATAGTAGTTCATTATTAAATTACATGTTTGTGATTATTTGGATGAGGACCGAAATTGCAACTAATAATTTTTCGAAATTATTTATTTATTTCGTTATATCTATTCTGTTATGAAATTTCTATTTGATAAGAGATAGATAACAAATTAGATTAGGAGATATTAGCAAAATCGGTTTCGTTATCCCTATTGGATAAGAGATAAATATCGAGAATTTTGTTATTGGTGATATGCTAGGATTCAAATATCTTAAGTCCTAATTGGATTAGGATAAGATGATTAGTTAGATGTGGGCTCGGGTTAATTAAAATATTTTAATTGACTTAATTTCGGATAAATTAAGGGGTTAATTTAAGATAATAAAATCAGCGAAAAAATATGATTTTCTATAGCGAATTTTAATTTTCTAATTGAAATTGCCTCCTAAAAAAAAATAGCTTAAAATTCTTTTATTAGTGAACAATATAAAAATTTCCAAATTGTTTAGTGATTGAACAAATCAATAAAATATATGATATTTCATTGTTTACATAAAATCACTAAAACTGAATAAAATCCATCTATTAAATTTTAAGTCTCGTGTCATCCATTTTAAACATTTGTCAAGGCCTCGATCACACTAATATAGTTTCAAACCATAGGTGGTGTCTTGTGATATCTTGGGAGACAAGTTGGGTAAGAGTTACCTAAATGTTTAAAATGGTCCAACTTAATAAAGCTATCAAAATAGTTTTGAGCTTTAGTCACATGTTGAGATAAAAAAACATGATAAGACATAAGATGTCCCGTATCTCATAAAAAAGTATCTAAAATTACATAAGATGTAATTGGTAATCATTACCTACCTAAATAATCTAGTTATGTGTTTCATGCCATACCGTCATAGAATTAGGTAAAATATGGATTTTAGTCCCCTAAATAAACATTATGTTTTAGGAGATGTTAATTTAGTGGGAGTCTATTCATCTATACTAAAATAAACTTTGCATAATCTTTATTATAGATCAATGACATCTTCAACTAATAATAATCCCATGTCACTGCGATCCATCCTTGAGAAAGATAAGCTATATGGGACTAACTTTTTTTATTGGTTCAGAAACTTGAGAATTGTTCTCAAGCATGAACGCAAGTTGTATGTCCTGGATGCTCCATTCCCCGAAGACCCGCCAGCCAATGCTACGAAAGATGTGACGGATGCGCATAATAAGCATGTCAATGATTCTACTGATGTTGCATGTATTATGCTGGCAACTATGGTTCCTAAACTTCAAAAAGACATGGAACTAATGAAGCCTACGACATGGTCAGTAACTCAAGAAGAAATGTTCCAACAAAGAAGCTAGGCAATAAAGGTTCGAGACAGTCAAAACCTACACTCTTGCAAGATGACCGAGGGTGCGTTAGTTAGTCCTCATGTTCGAAGATGAAGGGCTATGTTGACTAGTTTGATAGACTCGGATTTCCCATAAGCCAAGAGTTGGCTACAGATTTGATCCTGAATTCATTACCAGAGAGTTACTCATAATTTGTGATGAACTATAATATGAATAATATGGAGAAATCAATTTCAGAGTTGCATTTGATGCTCAAAACTGCTGAACAAAATATCAAGAAACCCTTTAGTAATGTGTTGATGGTCCAAAAGGGAAAGGGAATGAAGAAGAAAGGCAAAAGCAAGGCTAAAGTTGCCAAGGCTGCTGCTGCACCTATCGCAAAACCTATGGAACAAGTCAAGCCCCGGCCTGTTCCTGCTTCAAAACACCCAAAAGAAAAGGAAGGAAATTGTCATTTCTGCCATGCACCTGGACATTGGTTCAGAAATTGCAAACTCTATCTGGAAGATCTAAAGAAGAAAATGGGTAGTGCGACTACCACTACATGTATTTATGTTATTGAAATTAATTTATATACTAGTGATTCATGGGTATTAGATACCGGATGTAGATCTCACATTTGTATAAATGTGCAGGGATTCACTAGAAGTAAAAAGTTGAAGAAATGAGAAGTCATCCTCCGCGTAGGGAATGGAGCAAGAGTTGTTGCCCTGGCTGTTGGATCATATGACTTAGTCTTACCTAGTGGACTTATTTTAACTTTAAATAATTGTTATTTTGTGCCTACCTTGAGCAGAAACATCATTTATGTTTCATGCTTGGATATTGATGGTTTTGATTTTATTATTGTGAATAATAGATGTTCCATTTCTCGTAAAGGCATATTTTATGCAAATGTTGATTTGTGTGATGGTCTTTATATTCTAAGCATGAAAATGTCCACTGATACTCCAGTCTTTAACATAAATACAAAGAGATTCAAGTCAAATAATTTGAATCAAACCTATATTTGGCATTGTCGTCTCGGACACATAAATGAGAAACGCATAACGAATCTCCATAAAGATGGACTTCTAGATTAATTTGATTTAGAAACATATGAAACGTGCATATCTTGTTTACTAGACAAGATGACTAAAAGTCCCTTTACTGGACACAATGAAAGGGCAAGTGATTTATTGGGTCTAATACATACTGATGTATGCGGTCCTATAAACACAATGGCTAGAGGAGGTTATCAGTACTTCATTATATTTACTGATGATTTCAGCAGATATGGTTATGTATATCTTATGAAACATAAAGCTGAATCATTTGAGATGTTTCGAACGTTTCAAAATGAAATGCATAATCAACTTGGTAAAACTATCAAAACACTTTGGTCAGATCGAGGTGGTGAATATTTGAGCCAAGAATTTGATGATCATCTTACAAATCGTGGGATTGTCTTCCAATTGACTCCACCAGCAACTCCACAATGGAATGGAGTTTCTGAAAGGAGAAATCGAACCTTATTAGATATGGTTCGATCTATGATGAGTCATGCAGATCTTCCATTATCCTTTTGGGTTATGCATTACAAACTGCAGCTTTCACTCTAAATCGAGTTCCTTCTAAAGCGGTTGATAAAACACCATATGAGATATGGTACGGGAAGAGGCCTAGTTTGTCTTTCCTTAAGATTTGGGGTTTGAGGGTTACGTAAAGCGACAAGTCTCAGAAAAACTAGCACCTAAATTTGACAAGTGTTTATTTGTGGGGTATTCTAAGGAAACAAAAAAATATTACTTTTATAATCCAGCTGAGAACAAAGTGTTTGCTGCTCGGTATGGTGCCTTTATGGAAAAATAGTTTATTTCAAAAGACACTAGTAGGAGAGAAATAAATCTTGAAGAAGTTCAAGAATCACAGATAAACATTGAACCGCTACTGGAAGTTCAACAACTTTCTGAACCAATTGAACCTCCACAAGTGACACAAGGCCCACGTAAATCTGGTAGGGTATCACGTGAGCCAGAGAGATTCAGATTTCTCATTATTGATAGTCGTGATGTGTTGCTTATGGATCAAAATGAGCACACCACTTATCGGGAGGCTATGTCTGGACCAAACTCAGATAAATGGCTAAGTGTCATGAACTCTGAGATGCAATCCATGTATGATAACCAAGTTTGGAACTTGGTTGATTTACATGAAGGTGGTAAGACCATTGGATGTAAATGAGTTTTCAAGAAGAAAACTGACATGGATGGCAAAGTGCATACTTTTAAAGCAAGACTTGTAGTAAAAGGTTTCAGGCAGACTCAAGGTGTTGATTATGATGAAAATTTTTCGTTAGTAGCCATGCTTAAATCCATAAGAATTTTAATTGCCATTGCTGCATATTATGACTATGAGATATGACAAATGGATGTAAAAACAACATTTCTTAATGGAAAGTTGCTTGAAGACGTGTATGTGACACAACCTGAAGGTTTTGTACACCTTGAGAATTCTAGGAAGGTATGCAAGCTTCAAAGATCCATTTATGGATTAAAGCAAGCTTCTTGGAGTTGGAATCTTTGTTTTGATGAAGCAATCAAGGATTTTGGTAAGAACGAAGATGAGCCTTGTGTATACAAGAAGGTCAGTGGGAGTGTAGTTGTTTTTCTGGTATTGTATGTTGATGATATATTACTCATTGGAAATGACATCCCAACATTGTAGAATGTCAAGTCTTGGTTAGGGAAGTGTTTCTCAATGAAAGATTTAGGAGATGCAGCCTATATCCTAGGGATAAGGATCTATAGGGATAGATCTAAGAGGATAATCGGTCTAAGTCAGAGTGCTTACATAGACAAGCTGCTGAATAGGTTTAGTTTGTAAGAAACTAAAAGTGGATTGTTGCAAATGTCTCATGGCATAAGTCTCAGCAAGATTTAATGTCCTAAGACAAATGATGAGCGAGACCGTATGAATAAGATTTCATATGCATCAGCTATTGGATCTATCATGTATGCCATGCTATGCACTCGACCTGATGTATCATATGTTTTGAGCACTACAAGCAGATATCAGTCAGATCCTGGCGAGAGTCACTGGATAGCAGTAAAGAACATTCTTAAATATTTAAGAATGACTAAGGAAGTGTTCTTGGTCTATGGAGGTTTTGAAAATGATCTAGTTGTAAATGGTTACACAAAAGCAAGTTTTCAAATTAATATAGATGATTTTAAATCGCAGTCTGGATACGTGTTTACATTGAATGGGGGTGCATTGAAGCAAGAGACTGTGGTAGATTCTACAACGTAGTTTCGAGTATATTGCGTCGTCCGATCAAAGAAAGGAGACAGTTTGGATCAAAAAGTTCATTTCTGAACTAGTTGTGGTTCCAAGTATTGCTAACCCTGTTTGTTTGTATTGTGACAATAAAGGGGCAATAACACAGGCCAAGGAACCTAGATCACACCACAGATCCAAACATATACTCAGACGTTTTCATATCATCGAAAAATTATTGAGAGGGGAGACGTGAAGATTTGCAAAGTACATACTGAAGACAATGTTGCGGATCCATTGACAAAAGCTCTTCCACAAGCAAAACATGATGGTCATGTTAGATCATTAGGCATTAGATGCATGTATGATTGGCCCTAGTGCAAGTGGAGACGTTGGGGCATGTGCCCTAGGTCAACCCATTAACTGTCTTTATAAATACTTTTAGTTAATAAAATAGAGGATTTCATTTGTTGTTTATTATAATTAATTTGCATGTTTACATTATAATAAGATCCATGGGTATTTACAGAAACATCATAAACGTCCCTAGTCGATCATTATACTGGGAACTATAATGAATCAAGAATAGTGTGAGTCTTGATTGATGATCATATGATGATTATACATATAGGGATATGAATCAAGATCACGAGTACTTGTTAGGGAACAAAGTACTGGACCGACCTACTATGAGAACATCACATGGATTGAGTCATAGTTGTTTCTCATGATAGGTATATTTCTCAGTCATCTCACTTGAGATTACCAGAGACTTCAACATTAGGAACATAGTGATTTGACACAATCAAACGTTGTCTTTAACCGGACGATTATAAAGGTTGTGATTGGTTACTTGTGTGAGCAATGTGATGAAGTTGTGTAATCGAGATAGAATTTGTCCATCTCATATAAAGAGAGATATCCAGTGGATCCCTCGATGTGTTAGACTGTTAAAAGGCCTAGTCTAAGTGAATTGATATTGATCAATGTCACTTAAATGTTTTCAATCCACCTAGAGATCAAGACTAGTACGATTGAACATGTTGGATGACAATTCCATGCCTTATGTTTGATCAAAAGGATATCGTGTGACAAAAGGACGTTATATACACTATTGATTAGGTTGTATCGATTTGATATTCACACAACTTGGATAGTCATAATGTCTTGCTAGAGGCCACTTATGACTTGTATATCAAAATGTGTTTTGGTACACTGCCAACATTGTATGAGCCTATTGGGTCGCACACTAAGAATGATTTTTGCCAGGTTTTAAGATGGTTCAGAAAAATGAATTTTTTATGATAAAATTCATGATAGAAACTTCCTTGTGATGTATTACACTTATATTTCTTTAAGTAGGGGTATATGTGTAATTTACTTAACCGTTTATATACAAGGATTGTATAAATAGACGTTTTAAGTTAGCACACACGAATGAAAAATTAAGGGCCGAAACTATATTTTCTTTTTAGAAACGAATATGGGTTTTCTGGTATGCTCTGGATCATTTTGGAGAAAAATAAAAGGTTTGGTATTCTCTCGAGGCTAGCACTTCGAATCTCGGCCGTCATTCGTGTGTGGACTGCTGGTAGAGGGCGTTCGTCATTGGCAGTGCCTTAGAGATCGATTAACCTTCAGAAAGGTATATTGCGACCGATGTATGATTAAGTTTTCTTGGTTTAAACGTTTTTAATGGAATTAGATTCAAATCTTGTTGGGGTTTTTTGTCAAAATTGTTTTGTAATTTTCGCTGCGTATGAACCCCAAAACCCAACAAACTGCAATTCACCAAAACTCAAAAAACATCCACTTCCAATCTTTTTCAATAACCCGAAAAAAAAAATCTTCTTCCTACGCAAGAAAATTGCAATTAACTTTAACCTATACCAATTTTCTTCTATATGGTGACCAAAATCTTAGACGAGAAAATGGAACTATATTGTTTCACAACTATATTTTGAAACTTATCAATGACCGAAAAATGCCTGTAGAAACCAAACAATCATAAAGCACATAACTTATTAAGAAGTAAAATATATACGCAATATGAAGCAGTATAACTTGGTAATCAGTGAAGGTTATACATAGATAGCTAGAAAGGCGTCCTGCGAAACTATAAATCCATGAAGCGCTACATCCATAGAAGTGAAGGATTCACTAGTTGAAAGGTGAATAAAGGGATTGAGATTCAAGATCAAGAAAAAAGGAACTCCCTACGAAACAAACACGACCATGGTCCATTGACCCCAACAACTCCTTTACCTTAGTTGAAGCTAACAAGGATCAAACAAATGCATAACTAATAGGTGAAGAAACAACAGATACAAGATCTAAACCAATAAGCATATCAAATGAATACATTCCATCAATTAAAACCAAACTACGAGCTTTGTCAATCCTCTCCATTAAGGTGTCAATTCAACAAACCCTACTCAAGCAGAATCAATATGTTAGCACTTCAAAACTAGTGTGATCCAAATAACCAAATACTTAAGTCCAAGTCATGTAAATGAAGCAAGAATCTCAAACCATGTCAAGGCATCACAAATCCATAAAAAGATACAACCGAAGCAAAATTAGGGGGTCTCTGCTGATAAAATTGCATCTCCAACAAGCAAGATATGCACTCAAAATTCTCAATTTCAACCCATTCGTGATCCTAAGCAATCACCAAATCGAAGCAACAAAATTAATACAAAATCCAATAAAAGAACTAAACGGCATCATCAGTACCAGCAAAATCATAACACCAACAGTCCATAGAACGATACAACCAAACCAAAGAGGATCTTTACTAATGTAACGACAACTTCACTCCAAAATATGAGAGCAGTGACTGGCACCAACAACATTCCCAATGAACTCTTTTAACTTCCAATTTGTAGCCTAATCAGTCAATAAAATAGTTGACTTAGTAGCGACGAGATCAAAACAAAATCTAAAATCCATGCGAGTCTCGGCAAAATCCATGAAAAAAATACAACTATAGAACTAGTAAGAAAGAGTAATTGAATATCCATGATTGAAATAACCAAGCAACTAAAAGAATAGTGAGCACGGAAGGCCTAACAACAACAGATTAACACTCAGGTAAAACTGTAATTCACCAAAAATCAATGAGCATCCAACTTTAAATCTTCTTCAATAACTAAGAAAACAATAATCTTTTATAGCCCAAAGAATGATACCACCAAACCTTTACAAAACCAAAAGGCGGAGGATTTTCACAAGCAAATTGCAACTCCAACAAATTGGAATTCTGAAACGACATCACATACAAGTCCCAAATTAACTTTAACCTCTACCAAATATCTAATGTATAGTGATCAGAAATCCTATTGAAGTAACCAAAATCTGAGACACAATGGAACGATACAGCTATGCGACAATCTTACATAACTTATCAACCGACAAACAAGATCCCTCGAACACATGTACAAACCAAGCAACTGCAACATAGAACAAATTAAGATGTAAGATATTTGTGCAATATGAAGCAATATATGGCTTGATAATCAGTTAAGATTAGAAATAGATAGCTAGATTGACATTTTGCAAAATTGAAAATCCATGAAGCTCTACATCCATAGAATAATTGAAAGATTCACCAAGTTGAGATAAAAAAAGGGGACTAACATTTAAGTAGAGAAAGAAAGAACTCACTAAGAAATAGAACACATGCTTCTCAATCTACGAGATCCATTGACCCTAAGAGCTCTTTCACTGCAGTTTAAGCTAACAAGGCATCATTCTAAAAGGCATAACTAATAGGTGAATAAACAATACATACTAGATCTTAACCAATGAGCAGATCAAATGAACAATACAACCATCAACTAAAACCAGGAACCTATATTGCTCTGCCAAGCTCTCTATTAAGGCTTCAATTCAACAAAACCTATTCAAGAAGAATCAATGGGTCACAATGTTATGAGAATCCCACACCATCCACAACATCACCAACCAATAAACCAAAACAACCAAATCAATTGCATCCCTAATGATGCCATCATGTTCAGTAGTTAACTTTCAATTTTGACCCACGATCCTAAACAATCATCAAGTCACAAAAAGAGATCAAAACAAAATAAAAAAGAATAACCTGATATTGCCATCATCGATATCTCTAAATCAAAAAATCAACTGTCAAAGTAACGATACAACCAAACCAACAAAATAATAGGAACTATGCTACTAAAAACTCCAAGAGACTAGAGCAGCCAAACAACGAAACTGACAAGATCTACAATTAACTCCTAACTTCCAATCTGCAAATACCGGACAATCATCAAATTGTAGTAGCGAGATCAAAACAAAATATAGAACATATGAAAATCCAATGAAATTAACATCAATCTCAGCAGAATTCATACAACCAAACTAATTAGAGCTCATGAACTCAAACCAAGCAATTGGAGATCTAAGATTTAAGTGAAGAATAAAAGAAAAAATGAGTCAACATGTGATGCGTATCATATTTTAGTACCTTTATAAGTAACATTTTGTTGATAATTTAGGCCATTAACAAATTATTTCCTGTTAATCCAATATATCTTGTCGATTTTTAGGTGAGGAAAGCAAAGTGAGACCATGCATAGGTTATTTTGAAGATCCGAGAAGATTTCCCTCAAAAAACGTGCTTGTGCGGATCACGAGGCGGAGGAAAACGAGACTGAAGGCAAGTGATAAAATGATGATATTTCACATAGTTTCATATGTTTTGAAGATGTTTGGAAGTTTCGAGATGAGAATACAAGGTTCGGGCAAAGAATGACATCAAAGTGGCTAAATTTCAACAAAGTCTATTTTGACTAAGCTTCAGTGTTTTAGCCATAACTCCTTTATTTCAAGTTCAAATGACTTGCCATTTCTTTCGTTGGAAAGTAGACTCAAAGTTGAACGTTTTCATGTCTCACGAACAAAGGCAAATTCGGTCGCTATGTGGTACAAAATCGTGTTGCAAATGAACTATATGCGCAGGATTTTGATCCCAGCGCTCGCAACGCCCAACCCAGCGCCAGGGTCAGCACCCACCACGGAAAAGTGCATGAAAGTGATTTTAAGGAGTTTTTGGGTAATTTGGGACCAAATTGACATGGTGGTATAAATAGAACTTAAAATTAGGTTTTAAAGGATCTTTTGCTTTGGAGAACCAAGAAGAACGTGTGAAGATTGAAGAATAGTGATCAAAATCTTAGATTCTATATTAATTGTAGGTTTGATTTCGTGTTTTCTTGCTTTCTTATCATGAATTGTGTTGAATTGAACCCACTTATGGGGTAATCTCTTTTGTTCTAGGGATCTTTGAATCCCAAATTGGATTCTTTTGATTTTAATGTGATTATATTTGTTCTTTCAATTCAATATTTTGATTTGTGTGTTCTTGTGTGCTATGCTATACTTACCTTGATCAAGTAGGTGTAGATTCAAGGGTTTGAGAGTCACCATTACCATTGGGACTTTTGAACCGGATTAAGGGAAACACAACCTTAGAACATATGACGCATCGACCGATGGTCATTGACTAGGGAGGCAATTGAATTTGGTTTTTAATGCGGTATCTCACTTACGCTATTCACACCGACTGGCGGAGTTTGAGTGAGATGTTAGAATCTCCATCATCGAGACCTTGGGATGGAGTGAATTGTAGGATATTTGCCTATCATTGCATGAATTGGGATACTTTATCATTAAACTGGATTCGAATGACACAATTTGGGTGAATTAGATTTCCTATGATATTTTCTGCATTGCTTAAGACATATTTTAATAATTTGCAATAAGTTAGATTAATTTAATTAATAGTTTGCTTTTACAAAACCTAATATTTAAGTGTCTAACTCTATTTCTTAATTAGACTAAATATTAGCACATAACCGTCATTGTGGATACGATATACTCGACACCAATACGAGTTGGTGCTACTATTACTTTGACATTTGCCGTACACTTGCGGTCACTGTCAACTTGCCTAACTGCAATACATTAAAAACGACAATATAGGCAAAGGAGAAGAATATTAAGAGGTTTTTATTTAAAAATGTATAAGCAATTGAAAACAACATTAACTTGTTAACAATAAAAAAAAGATGGTAAATCAAACCAGTAGACAATTGGTGAAAGATGGAAAGAAAAAAATGGGAATCCATGAAACCCTAAAATCGAGAAGGCGTAGAAGAATTCAAGCAATTCACCAAGTAAAAAGGAAGGATTAGGATTTGAGGTCAAAAAATGAACCATTCAACATAATAACATTGGTTTCTTCACCCATCGACCTAAAAAGTCCTTTCGTAGTGCCGCAGATGGAAGCAAACAAAAGATCAAATAAAGGCATGACAAATCAGTAAAGCAACAATATAAAGGACGAGATCTAAAACATAATTTGGGAATCAGAGAAAAAGATACAACAATGTTTTGAAACTAGAGGTCGATGACCGAGAATATCTCTTGGCATCGCTCTTCCAAGCAAACCTTAATCAAGCAGATCATGTATGTTACCAATCTAAAACCACAATAATCATAAATGACCAATTAACAAGAATCTCAAACCATTCACAAAATCTAGTAGAAGAACCCAATAATAGCATCATCGGTATCAGCAAATCATAACACCAACAATCCATAAAACAATACAACCAAACTAAAAAGGACATTTACTAATGTACCTGCAAGGGTGCAATACCACTCCAAATTATCAAGAGTAATGACCGACAACTAGAAGATCCGTAATTAACACTTAACTTCCAATCTATGACCTTAAGCAAGTCATGAAATAGCAGTAAATAAAGGCATAACTAATAGGTGAAGAAACAACTGATAGAAGATCCAAACCAATGAGCGAATCAAAGAAACGATACAGCCATCTATTAAGACAAAAAACTGACATTGCTCAGCCAAGCCCTCTCCATTAAGGCATCAATTCAACAAACCATATACAAGAACAAAAATCAATAGGTCGCAAAGGTTACGAGAATACCAAACCATCCACAACATCAATGATCCATGTAACGACACAACCAAACCAAAAATAGGATCTATGCTGATGAAAACTCCAAGAGATCAGAATGGCCAAACAACAAAACCGGCCAGATCCACAGTTAACTTCTAACTCCTAGTCTGTAATCCTAAATAACCATCAAATTAACACCAATCTAAGCAGAACCCACGAAACAAAACACCCTATACAACCAAACTAATCAAAAAGTAAATATATACGCAATAGAAAACAATATTAACTTGTCAATAATTGAAAATAGGTTGGAGAAAATCAAATTAGTAGACAGTTGGGAGGAAGTTGGGAAAGATCAAAAATGGGAATCCATGTAGCCCTGACATACAAAAATACAAAAATGCAAAAAAGAATTCAAGAAATAAAAGATTAGGATTCAAAGTCAAGAACGAAAAAAAATTCCCTAATGAACATAACAACACCGGCTTCTCCCACGACATCCATCGACCCCAAAAGGTCTTTCGCCTCAACGTAGAAGAAGCTAACAAGGCATCAAATAAAGGCGTAACTAATCGGTAAAGACAAATACAAGGAGATCTAAACCACAATCAATGGATCAAAGAAAGATACACCCATGTGTTAAAACCAGAGTCCAAGACCGAGAAGATCTTTTGGCATCGCCAGACTCTCCCTTCAAAAAAAACCTAATGAAGCATAATCAATATGTCACCACAACCAAAACAACATTAATCCCAAATAACCAAATAGAAAGAATCCCTAACCATGTTATAACGTCACTAATCCAAAAAATGATACAACCGAACCAAAACTAGAGTCTCTAATGATGAGACTGCTTAAAGAACCAAACCAGCAAGATCCAAAATTAACATTGACCTCTACCAAATATCTCTTAAACAATTATCAAACTCACTAAAGAAATCAACACTATAGATCAAAACATGAGTCGAGAAAATGTAACAATGCAGCCTTGCAACAATCTTACCTTACAAAAGTTAACCGCCAAATGCAAACCCATGAACTGCGTAGAAACAAAGCAATTAAAAATCCCTTGTTGAATGAACTAAGAAGATAATGCATACCAATTAACACAACTTGTTCACAATTAACAAATCAAACCAATAGATGATGTTGCAATATAAGTAGTTGACGAACAATAAGTTCATACTAGTAGATTATATTGCTACCTGAAGAAAACATCTACGCCAGTTGACAGAAAACACTAGTTATCAAAATTAGTTAGCATCCGCTATTAATCCGCGTGTCTTTAAAAACCTAGAAGAATTTTTCTACATCCCAAAAAATGATACAACCAAACCAGAAGGCAAGATTATTGAAGAATTTTTGAAAGCAAATTGCAACTCCAAAAGATCGGACTGCTAAAACAACATGACTAACAAGATCCATAATCAACTTTAACATTGACCTTTACAAAAGACCTCTTAAGTATTTATCAATACACAAAAAAATCAACACTATAGTTCAAAATTTGAGTCGAGAAAATGAAACAATGCAGCCTCGCAACAATCTTACTTTACAAAAGTTAACTACCAAACGAAATCCCTTGAACTGCATAAAAACTAAGCAATCAAAAATCCATCATTGAATGAACTAAGAAGATAATGCATACCGATTAATACAAATTGTTCACAATTAACAAATCAAACTAATAGATGATGTTGCAATATAAGTGGTTGACGAACAATAAGTTCCTATTCATAGATGATATTGCTACCGAAAGAAAACAACCACATAGTTGACAGAAAACACAAGTTACTTGTATAATTAGTAAGCTATGTTTCTCGGCTAAAAGTGTCCAAATATTTGAACACTGGACAACCTAAATAAAAAAATCAAGAATTGCAACACATTTAGTTGGTAAAAAACTTACTATTAAAGTTACTACTTTATTAATTACTTGGTACACAACCTAAATAAAAAAAATCAAATACAAAGTTGACCAAATTTTGGTCACCGAACAAATCTAGAGTTATTCTAGCACGCGACTCAAGACCATCAATCCCATCCACTATTGCATCCCAAATCTGGAATCATTCTAGCATGTGGCAAGACCATCAATCTCATCAACTATTTATTGCATCCACTATCCATCTTCTTCAAAACTTCAACTTTTCCATCTTCTTTTCTGCAACTCATTTCTTCTGTGTAAACCAATGTTATCGATCCGTCATGAGCGGCCCTATGCATCCCTGAAAACCAAATGGAAGATATGTGATTTTCATTGTATCGACTGAAATCAAAATCCTTAGAACCATGGTCGCTTCCACCGTCATTTGTGGCGGATCTGACACATATCATGTGTCCGATTCCAAGTCGCATCGCATCGACACGGGTGCTCCACCCTGAACTATCGAGTCCAGGTAACATAGTTAGTAAGTATCCACTATCAGCCCGCATGTCTTTAAAAATCTAGAAAAAACCTTTTATAGCTCAAAAAATGATACAACCAAACCAAAAGGCATGATTTTTGAAAACAAGTTGCAACTCCAAAAACATAAGATTGCTAAAACAACAGGACCAACAAGATCCATAATCAGCTTTAACATCTACCAATTATCTTCAAAATAGTGATAAAAAATCCTAATAAAATGGTCAACACTACAAATCAAAATTTGAGACGAGAAAATGGAACAATAAAATTATGCAACAATCTAACAGAACTTATCAATCGACAAATACCAAACAAAACTCGAACTCGGTAGAAACCAAGCAATCATAAACAAAGAACAAATTAAGAAGGCAGATTTATACACGATGAAAGCAATACAACTTGTTAACAATCAATGGAGGAGGAACAGATATGGGAGAACTCAAGCAATTTACTAATTTAAGTTCGAGAAAGGAAGCACTCCCTAAACAAATAGAATACCACCTTCCATAGGACCTAGCGGCCCTTAGAGCTCCTTCGCCGCATTTGAAGCTACCAGGGCATCAAGTAAAGGCACACCTAACTGGTAAATGAACAACAAATCTACACCATAATCAGCAGATTAAAGGAGCAATACAGCCAAAACTAATAATTAATTAAATTCAATCAAAGACTAAAAGGAAGTAAGATGCCTAAGCAAGCTCAAAAAGAAAGAGAACAATTCAATAAAATGCCAATAATCAAAATAAGTATCTTCTTCTGACACCATTTTATCCATAAGATCAAGTTTGGTTTTATGTTAAATATATAAGAGCGCCGCTATGTGCACCCCTCCAATTTGCAAAGGCACCCATTTTTTAGGGTATTTTCTCCTCTAAATTTTACTTTGAAGTAAAAGACAATATTAGCCCTTCATATAAACCCTCAACAATCCCACAACATACTTTTAAACAATTTTTGAGGCACCCCACCTTCTTTGTCTATCATCTCTAACCTAAACCTACGTTTCTTTTTTGGTGGACGTTTATCGATTATTGCGCTTTCACATCATCCGATAGCGTGGTCCCACTTGATTAACACCATATAAAGGTTCAAATCAACTATTTTTTGTGTTCGGAATAGTGACATTGATGATTTGGTTTTTCATTGTAGGGTTTCAAAGATTTGACCCTTTCGAATTTGTTTTCAGCGTACAATGGATGAATCTACCGAAATGGTGCAAGAGGAGGTACAGGAAGAGGTATTTGTTGCTATTTTTTGTGTATTTTTTCATTTTTTATGTGTTTGTTCGGTCACGATTGTATCGGCCTCGCGTGACAGAGACTAGCAGGTAATTCTCGGTACAGGGCAACCGAGACTAATTCAGATGTCTCGGTTACAACTAACCGAGACATGTTGAACAGTCTCGGGTACCACGTACTGAGACTGATTCATCATTCACGGCTTCTAGTAACTGAAACTCAGTATCAAGTCGCGGACCTATGGTACCAAGACTGTGGTTTTTGGTTTTTTCGTTAATCTGTTGTGTATTTGTGTTAAGTACTTATGGTTCACTGTTTGTGTTGCAGGTAATGCCGGTTTCGACGTTATTTCCAGACTGAAAGGATGCTTTTACTTCTTGTTGGTCATTCCCATCTAGAGAATCGGTTATTTCATGGCTTCAAATGATTGATCATGTGAACAAGTTTGTGTTAGTAACGAAGCACTCTGATGCCAAAGGGATTAAGCATAGGGGAAGGGTCAAACTTGCATGTGAGAGGACTGATACATTTAGGGGAATGTCACAAAGACTAGGGAAATCCAAAGTGGCAAAACTTGCTTTGACACCAAGAACTGAAGAGGAAGAGGAAACTATGAGGACTCAAACTGGTACAAAGAAATGTGGGTGTCCTTTCCTTATTAACATCAAGGAAAATGTGGATTCTTTGTGGTACATCACTGTCGTGTGTGGGAGGCACAATCACAACCCCACCAAAAACTTGGACGGCCACTCATTTGTAGGAAGATTGGATACGGGTGACCAAGTGGCTATGGTACATATGACTAAGGGGAATGTGAAGCCAAAAGATATCCTCAACACGTTGAAGCAAATGAATGTAAATAATTTTTTGACTATGCGGACAATATATAATGCACAACAAAGATTTTCAATTGAGGATGCGGGTGGGAGGACTCAAATGCAACAACTATTGCACATATTGGAGAAGAATAAGTAGATGTCGTGGCATATAAAGCATCTCGATACGAATGTCATCACTGGTCACATCCTGATTCAATCAAGTTGCTACGAGTTTCCCGTTGGTTCTTTTGATGGATTGCACTTACAAAACAAATAGGTATCAGATGTCATTATTGGAGATTGTTGGCATCACTTCGACGCATTTGACGTTCTCAGTTGGGTTTACTTTCATATCATTAGAGACTCATGCAAATTATGTTTGGGCAGTAGAGAACTTGATATCCATATTGGACGGGTGGCCTAAACTTGACATGTTTCTTACGGATCGAGAGTTAGGCCTTATTAATGCTTTCGAAGAAGTATTTTCATCATCGTCTCACTTTCTTTGCTCTTGGCTCATCAACAAAGTAGTATTGGCCAAGACTAAAAATACGTTAGGGATAACAAAGGCTTCGCTCGTTTCATGCATAGGTGGACGAGCATGTTGTATTCTAAGTCGGAGGCCTTATTTGAACTTATGATGAATGACTTGCGTTGTGAGTTAGGTCATGTGAAGGGTCTTACTGATTACTTGGATAACACATGGGTGAAGATCTACAAGGAAAAATTTGTACCAAAGATGGACGGATCGAATTATGCACTTTGGGGAAACGACATAGAGGGTTGAGTCTGTGCATTCCACTTTGAAGCTACATCTTGGCAACAGTTAGGAAAATCTTGAGACTTTATGGAGTGCGGTTGATGGTCTTCTTAGGATCCAACATAACAACATCAAGGCATCATTTGAGCTAAGTTTGAATGTGGTGCAACATGAATATGTTGATGGTTTGTATCGTCGGTTATGTGGATGTCTCTCAAATGGCGTTTAAGTTAATTAGAGATGAATTAAAACGTGGAGAAGATGTTGGACATGACTCTACTCGTTGTGGTTGTGAGATACGTACCACGCATGGTCTTCCATGTGCACACAAAATATACTTTCATAAATTTGTCGGTTCACCCATCCGTCTCGAGGACATTCATGTATACAGGTGAAAGTTGAGTATGGTACCAGAGAATCATGTGGATCGGGCCAGGTACAATGTGAACAATGAAATTGAAAGAGTGTTGCAAAAGTTCATGCTTGTGCTGACGATGACAATCGCATTAGGATTATTCAGCAACTTAGAGAGATTAGTCGTCCTTCATCGACACCAGGAGTTGTCCCACCTAAAAAATAAATACAAAAGGAAGGACACCGGGGTCTACAGTTGGAAGTTTACTAAAAAAAAAAGAGAAGAAAGGATCAAAGAGGAAACACAGTGAAGAAGATACTTCGACGAGAAGATTGCTAAGCGGGTTTGAGTATGTACTATTGAAAGAAGAGGCATCTAGTTCGAGGAAGAAGCAAAATAAATGAGGGCCTAAAAAACATCAGACACATCAGAAGACCCAAGGTGTATCTAAGGTTGGTTATTCTCATTGCATACAACCGAATTGGTTGTCATATGTTGAGAGCACTATTGATGTGACCGGCGATGGTAATTGCAGATATTGGTGTGTTGCCTTCGGGCTTGGACTCTCCGATGTTGATGGTTGGATGTTAGTACGTAGAAGGATGTTTGATGAGATAAAGGGTATGAAACTCTTTGGCTGGAAATGCTTGGAACGAGTTACGAGAATGTGAAGACGCGCGTGCATTGTCCGGATGATCAGTTGGGGCCTCTTTTGAGGAATGGTTGACACTTCCAGACATGGGACTTTAATATCAACTCGCATTCAATGTCATTCTAGTAAACCCCTCGCACGAGAGTTGCTCGACATTCCTTCCTCTATGTAATGTCCCACCGTCATCGTTAGATAGTCAGCTTATCATTGGAATGATTAATGATAGGAACATTCATTGGGTCAGGGTAAGTTCGTATATTATTTGCGAATTGTGTTTTGACATCTTCTGATTATATGATAATGACTTCTTGTTGTACTATGTATTTGACAGGTCAAGTTGACTGTGAATGCACCGCTGCCACCATTATATCCATCCTGGGTAAGGTATTTTGAGGAGTGCCCTAAAGGCTGGCGTGATGGATTCATAAGTCGAGAAATCGTGTTGGTTGTAACTTCTCAAGAAAGCATTCCTTCCCTAGTAGATTTATCTTCGACGTAGCTACATTCGGATTTACGTTCAATAGTTGTTTTTATTCTTTTAAGTGAGTTGATCGTATTGTAGTTATTTTCTAAGATCTTGGCGTGTTTTCTATACTTCATCTACCACATATTTTTGTTCCTTATGTTTGGATATGTATACTTGCAGACTTAATTATTCTTTACGTTTTGATTTGTATGTTTCTTGGTTACCTAATTTTGATCTTATTGTATAGCGTAGTTTATTGTAGTCAAAAGTATATATATTCTATATAAAATGTCAGTCTCGGCCAAGTAAGTCCATGACCAGTTACATGTTTCGGAATGGTATGACCGAAATAACATTATAAATCTCGGTCACAAACGACCGAAACTTATTGTTTAGTCTCTGTCATGCATAATCGAGACTATATCATGTATGATTTACTAATTGTCATGGTGACCAACAACCAAGCTTACTATTAATGTCACGGTGAGACTTGGACAAGACTAAACATCAAATCGCGGTGTGGCATTACCGAGACATCTCTTTTTATTGACCCTCGTATTAGTCTCAATTTTAGATGTCTGTCACGACTGCCAACATTACATTAGGCCAAAATCGAGACTAAGTTATTACTTTTGTTATTGTCTATACTACCGAGACAGAGCAATTAATTGTCTGATTGACTTAATCTGAATGGATTGGCCACAAAATAATCTAAGGAATCAACATAAACCAAAAAATAGTTTACAAAATTTCCATTAACTAACAACGAACAAAACAACAACAAAAAATAGTTTAAACATTTCAAATCAATAACAACTAACCAAAAAATCAGTTTACACTATTCAAATATAAAAAAATAGTTTGTTAATACATTCAAATCAATAACAACTGATCATTGCTCGGAGGGCTTGGAGGGCTTCTTCTTCTTGAATACCTTCCACTAATATTTATGGTCATGCAGGCGCTTGGGAGGACGACCAACGGCCAGAGTAGGAGGAACATCGGGCTAAGGAGGAGAAGCATCGGACCGAGGAGGAACATCGGGCCGAGGAACATCGCTTAACCTCGATCGGGTTGTCGTGCTATCTTGTTGGGTAGTAGCGGTGGTGGTAGTAGCGGTGGTGATAATCAACAAGAAGTTCACGACATCTCTCGCCATTCTCTTTGCGGACTCAACGGTACGCTCCTCCTCTGGTAAGTCAATCCACTTCAACGCAACGTCCAACGCACGATGGTTCTGCTGTTCAAAAACAACATTCAAAAGTTTGTTAAGTTAGGTAATAATAGTAGGAAATTAAATGATACTACACCACCAACTACATACCTCAAACACTTCATTATTGGCGATGGTAGAGGCTACGGACGCATCGTCCACGTATGTCGGGTTCTCGATAATCGGGTGCGAGACTTGTAGGAACCACAAAAGGTACACTGATGTGTCCATGAATTCAAATTGAGCCTTCTCACCTCGGACTTTAGGGGCCAGCAGATGGTTACGCCACCTCTCCCAATGCTCTGGTTGAAACCTACACTTGACAAAGTATTTGAGTGCAGACGGGCCTCCGGATGCCTCGAGATGGCGATATGGAGGGGCCGATACACCTTGCACATAACCGAGCTATCTCAGGAAACTTTTCGGATGGTATGGCTCCACGATATCCATATACCTCAAGGTCCCATCATAGAACGCGATCGGGTTCACCATACCATCCGACCTGATCTCAACATATGAGTCTTATGTTACCTACACCAGTAAAAATATATATTCATAGCAAGTGAGACCGCACAGGGAGTATGTGAAAGAAATGAAGGAAAAGCACCTCATTTGGCCTCAATCGGTCCAACGTATGCCGAATTGATGTTAACTTGTCATGATTACCAACAATATCGTCCACCGCGTAACACGAGGTTGCGCTCCGTCCATGTACTTGGCGTTTGATACGACAAACCCAAGTACCTCAAGCAAAGTGAGGTATCCGACAATCTATGACACTTCAAATCTAGTCACCGACCTAAGCTGACGGTACAAGTACGCCAACGCAGCAGCGCTCCATGCATACTTGGCAACATCGTCTAAATTCTCCAGCATGAGCAATGTGATGGAGACCCGTGATCCCCTTATGTCGGTAAATATAGCACACGACAAAAGGTACAACAAGAATGCACGGGCGGTGCACTGCATTGGAGGGTAATAAAGCGGTTTCGACTTCTCGATCGGGGACAGTCTTCAACAGGACTTTCGAATAGTGAGGCCCCTCGTGATGTTGACCTCCTCCTTTGCCTCCTCAATGGTAACACCGAGCAACTTAGAAACTAACTCAATCGCTTCCTTGTGATAGTCCTCGATGTATTTAGAGAAATTATCCACTGCAACAACCTTGCCAGTCATTGGAATCTTGAGTAACATGCTGACGTCCTCCAAAGTGATAGACATTTCACCAAATGACATGTGAAATGTATGTCTCCGGCTGCCACCGCTCCACAAAAGCTGAAATCTACTCCTTGTTGCTCTTCCGGTACGAGTAGACAATGAGCGACAATCCTCTAAAGACCCTCTGTATTGGGTGACATGATTGCAATCCCACTCTTGGATTTGAGCCCCGTAGTTGATGCATTTCAGTTGTAGGTGATGCTGCAAAACAAATGAAAGTTGCACAAATATATATACATTGACAACTTAACTAATTCAATTGTAAAATATATACATCGCATATATAAAACCCTCCCTCAAACAACAATGCAATGTAGACATACAATATATACAAGCAGCCATTTGTTGTTTGTATGACTTGAGCTCAACTGAATCATAATGAGTCAAAAACATCAATAAACGAAATAGACCAACATTTATTTCATTGGTTTGTGGATCACCATTGCTTTAACACGAAAACACATAAAGTTGCTACAATTCTATGACAAGTAAAAAACACAGAGAAAGAGACTCATCAAAACCACTTTGAATTTGATAATGATTTTTTATTTCAAAGTCATCTCCAAACAATAATTAATGAAGCAAACACATCAACTTGTAATTTTTTTCTTGTCCTTAAATATATGAAAAAAATTTTAAAACTCCTTATAAATCTGAATTCATGAGTCTAAATAGATTTGTTGTATGTACAAACATTAAAAACGACATAGATGACCAAATCTCTAGTGAGATAAACTGGGACATCACTTGTTAAAAGTTGAAGGTGTGAATATTCCACTTACGTTGGAGTCATAAAAAAGTAGAGCTCATATTGTAACCCATCAACTTTACTCCAAAAAGGCAAAGACATGCATATCAATGTACTATTATTTAGATATATTTAGTTGAAACAAGGGTAGGCCATTTCATGCATATTGACAACTCCAAAACCTGATGATTATGATTTGAGACATGCAAATATTCATACTCAATATGTTCTTATATAACATAGGTGATTTTTATTCTATCAAGTAGTAGTAGTCTCACATTATAAATAAAAGAGCTTTTTATGGAAAGGATAAAAAACATAGATGATAGATCTCATATTTATCAATAGCAGAGCTTTTTAGAGAAAAACCTGATGACTATAGTTAGAAAGTAGCCATATACTCCGAAAACCATAAAATAATAATCAATTTGTTGAGTTCCAAGTCCAAAATCAAAGGTGCAAAGTACAGAGACAATAGATCTAGCCAAAAATAAGATAAGTTCATCGCGTGATATACGTACCACATTGTCCCAAATCGCAGCCGCCACGTGATATTTGAAGCTCAACAATAGACTCTGGTCTATTAGCCCACCGGGTAAAGGAGCAGACATGTCTTCTTCTTGATCTTCTTCATTTGTTGTGGGTTGGGTGCCACGCTCACCTCGACTCCTTCGCCCACCTCGACCTCCTCGAGTACCTCGTGTACCTCGTGTCCCTCGATTGCCTCCGCCACTGCTACTACCACCCACATGATCTTGACAAAGTAAACAAAAAATACAATTGTCAAAAATGGATAAATATATAACCAAGTAAATACTAACTAACAAATTCAACAATTGCAAATAACTTTAAAAAAACCTTTTTCTCTTTCTTCATTCCCAAGTGAGTCCTCAGAAGTCTCGGAAGCTTCACCCTGACTTCCACCTCGAGCAATCATCAAATCCCTTTCCCAATGCTCGACAATATGTGAACCTTTATCTTCTAGAACACCCTTTCGAGCATGTGTATTCGTTGATGGTGCATTAGACTTCATTTCAAGCTTTTGTGTCTCCTTCCGGTAAGATGCAGTATGGGGTCGCCGACCACCTACCCCTCCTAACGGATTACTACCGGTCTCCTCCCTGGTCACAACTGCCTTGGAACGAGCCATATCTGAAAGGAAAATGAAAAAGGTAATCAATTTACAAAAAAATAGATGAAACAATGTGAGAAAGTATGTCTCGGTTGAACAGGACCGAGAACCAATATAATGTCTCGGTACCATGTCAACGAGACATACTCCAAACTCTTGGTGGTCAAAAAACCAGACACGGTGTAAGGTCTCGGTCACATTAGACCAAGACAAGTATAACTAAGATTTACATTCAGTCTCGGTAAGTTATGACAGAGACTATGTCAAGATGTCTCGGTCATAACTAACCGAGAAAATGTCATTTAGTCTCGGAGTATAAACAACCGAGACTCTCTACATTCTAGTTTTAACCAACTTGTGGGACATTCTCGGTCGTTGGCCGAGAATGTCCCATACTTTACTGCCCTGTGTGGCTGGAAACCACGAGTTTCCAGGTTCGAAACCCGTGAATGAAGAACAAACAATTCCAATACACAAAACAACCAAAACGACTAAGAACGTACCTTTATGTCATTCGAATGGATTCCCGCAAGCACGAATCAAACACAACCGAACCCTAGGTTTGACAATCCCTCCCAAAAACGAAGCCGAATCCAAACACCTCCACGGTCGACAGAGATGGACAATTTTGGTGGGGAATGATTAAGAACACAGATTGAGGAAATATTGAGACGTTAAAAGGCATTTAGTCAAAGAAACACACTTAAGATTTGGAGAAAATCGAATTTTTGTTTAATGATTTCGACAGAGATGAACGACAAGAATGGTCGATAGAGACACAAGGAATGTTCAGCAAGAAAATAGATTGAGACCGGGTCGGGTTTGACCCGGACCCACCCATTTATATATATATATATATATATAGTTATATATATATATATATATTGTTATATATATATATATTTATTTATTTATTTATTTATTTATTTATTTATTTATTTAATTAAACAGTTTTAATATATAATAAATCTCGAAAAATAGAAAAAAATGATGGAAAAACTCAGAAAAATTCTGGAAAAATAGGAAAAATATATTTGTGACCCAAACCAATAAAACTTCAATATTTCTATAAAAAATGAAAAATTTGGGAGTCGGTCGACGCGTTATACCGGGGTTTTACCTCGAAAAATGCGAAATCGGCAAATTGGTCTTGAATTCGATTTCGACCGATTTCGACCAACTTATAAATTGTGAGTAACAGGATCAATGTTCAAAGGAAAGGGAATAAGAGGTTTGGAGAAAATAGAATGAGCGAATTTGTGTTGAACAATTTTGGTGGGGTGCACAATTTTGAGTAAGGTTATTTCAGGACTTTTACCTCATTTTTTTGGGTGCCTTGAGTAAACCATTTGGTGCCCTTAATAACGGTGTGCCTTTGCAAATTGGTGGGGTGCCCATAGCGGCCCTCATATATAAAGACTCAAAACTAAAAATCGATAATAATCCTAGCCAAATTATAGTTTATTTTGTATTGAATAAAATATTGTAGCAAAACAACAACGACGACGACAACAACAACAACAACAACAACAACAACAACAACAACAATAATAATAATAATAAGTGAAAAGCATATTCAACACTCTATTATGACAATACTTTCCAATTTCAAACCTAAAGGTCTACTAACGCACTAAACCTAAGAAAGTTTAACAATATTATTTGATCACAAAACAAAATAACAAATAAGATATTTCAAATCAAGAGATTTACTTAAGACACTTTAACATAAGGAAGTTCGTAATTTAAGAACAATATTGTCGCCAAAAAGGTGAATGAGGTATAAGATTTGGAGGAAAACAATGATACTCCCCCATCTACCACAATTAGGGGTGGTAAACCGCGGTTTGGTGGTGAAAACCACCAAACCGCGGTTTGAGTGGTTTGCTCAGTTTGGTTTCGTGGTTCGGCAGTGAGAGATCACTGGTAGGAGATGGCGATGGGAGGCATGGAATTGCGGGAGGCGGTGGTGGGAAGCAACTGGTGAGAGGCTGCGGCGACGATGGCGGTAGGTGGCGGCGGCGGCGACTGGTGGGAAGCGGCAGTGACGACTAGTGGAAGGCGACAACGGATGACCTCAACTAGTGGAGGTGAATATGTTTAAGATCTTAAGATGGAGATGAAAAAATGAAACGACTATTGTTTATATTGGTTAAGGTTAAGTTGTTTATATTGGTTAAGGTTTTAACATGTGAATTAATAAATTTAATAAATTACCCTCGGTTTGGTTTGGTGAACCACGATTTTTCAAAATTGAAAACTACCACCAAACAACGATTTTGCGGTTTTCAAGTTTTTCAAACCGCCCCCAAACCGCGAGTTTTAAAAACCAGACCAAACCATACGGTTTGGACGGTTTGGGCGGTTTGAGCGGTTTTAGGGAAATCGATGCCCACCCCTAACCACAATTGCGCATATTTTCACAAGGGGACCTACCATCATATCATAAACTCAAAAATAAAAACTCAAGTTTTAGCATAGCAATGATCACGATAAGATATAAATGGCACATTTCACTTAAATTGATGAGAACATGATAAAATGTAAATAGAATATTCAGCATAAATAGAAGAAAACATCTCATGATTATTTCAAAATAAATTGATAAGAACATCTTCTGATTTTAAATTTGTTAAGTTTAGATATCATAAGCAAAACCCATGATTCCAAACCTACAAATTCACTTGAGCCATCATAACCAAAACCAATGATTCCAAACCTACAAGTTCATTTAAGCCGTCACGAGCAAAACCAATATTACACCACAATTCCGAGTTTTTTTCCTTGATTAGTACATTTAGGAGTAAAAATTATCAACCCAACACACCCACCAAAATATTTACAAAACTAACACACTTGTAGCCACGTCAGCGCCACATCACGAGGCAGGTGGCATCGTGTCCGAAATTTTTTTTCTTAGAGAGAAGTCGTGACCTCGGGTCACGATTTCACTTTAAACGGAAATCGTGACCCGAGGTCACGATTTCCACAAGACTTTTTAAAAATCAGCAAATCGTGACCTCGGGTCACGATTTTCTTTTAAGTGAAATCGTGACCCGAGGTCACGATTTCCACTCAACAAAACACAAACAGATCTGAAACTCACTCTTCCTTCCTTTCCTTCAACTCCCCCAACGATTCCTTCCTTCAACTCCCCAAACGAACAGATCAGCTCCACTTCATTCCTTCAACTCCCCGGACTGAACGAACTCCACTCTTCGTTCAAATCCACCGGACCCGAGGTCACGACCCCAGATTGGCTCCATTGGTACAGATCTTCTCTCCATCTTCAACTTCAGATCCGAACCGCAACCCACCCCAACTCAATCTGTGTATACAACTCTGTAAGATCAACTTGTTTGGGGATTTTGTTTGTTTATGTTTCATTTGGTTCATGTACTGTTGGTTGTTAAAAAAAAAAATTTGTATCCGGTAGTTGTTATTGTATCCGGCTATTTTTGTTTTTTTATCCGGTTTTTTTTTTTTGCCAAGTAGTTGATGTGAGTTATATCATGGTTTTTTTGTTTATTTTGCCAATTACTTGATGTTAGTTATATACGCCTGTTATTCTATAGGCCTTGTAAAAATCAATACGCGCGATTATTTAATTAAATAGCTAGAAAGTTTAATTTTAGAACACACATATATATAGTACAATGTATACATTAATTAGTGTGGATATATGTCATTGACCCATATTGAGATGTAAAACATGTGGGGAACCCAAGGGGGGGAGTAGAAATTGTTTGATTTGGGGTTTAGGGGGGTATGGTATTAATGTTTTGTAAGGTAGTGTAGAGGAACGGTGGGATCAGTTTTCTATCTTTTTGGTTGCAGTTTTTGTCTCTGAAACTGCAAGGATTGGCAATGCAGGGAGGAGGGAGGGAGGGAGGGAGGGAGGGAGGGAAGTGTTGTTCATGCTTTTAGTCCTACCAACGCCCGACCTTAATCTTTATTACCACATTTTCCCAATGCACTCCAATTTTATTTTTTAATTTCGGGTCCCATGTTATGCTGGATTCTCAATACCAACCATTAATGAAATTCACTAGGGTATTTTTATTTTTTTTAATAATTGCAGGTGCCCAAATCTTTTATGAACCCTCCCTACTTACATTCGAATAATCTCAAGAGAATCAACTAAGCAAACCAACATATTAATTTGTAAATGATGGCATGGTTTGATCACTAGGCTATTTAGTTACCATATATATATATAACTTTACCACTACACCAATTCTATTAGGCTTCCTAAGCAATATTTTTTTGAAAGAAAAGTGATTTCATTTATAATTAATTAAGGTCATATTTATTTGAATTCTTTTTATAATGATTAATTTTATATGAGTGATTGGATGATTGCGAGATTTATAGCGCATAGTCGTAACTTTAATTAGAAGGTCTTTATCATCACTTCTATTGAGTAACAATTATATTCTACATATATAGATTCAAGCATGGTTGATCGAAGAGTAACGTTGTTGTGTTATATGAATGGAGACATGGTTGATGGACCATCAGGGATTTCGTACACGAAACCGCCCATTCGACATCTCAGATCGAAGATGGGTTTAGGGTACGATGAACTTGTGCGTTGTATCTGTAATTCATTGCAGATAGACAATGAATTACAGAGATTAAACATGACCTATCGATATCCAGCGTACATTGGAAGTGGAACGGCCAACTACGTCCCATTGCGAATAGATGATGAGTCGAGTCTCAAAGATGCTTGGGAGATTGTGGCAGAATTACCACCACCACATTGCATGGAGCTTTATATCGATTTAGTTCCGAGGCAACCGTACAATAGTTCCAATTGCAATATGGTGTTAGATTCTGGAGCTGGACCTAGCACTCAACCAATTTATGAACATAGTCATTGTGCATCGCCTCTGATGACCGCAAATCCCGAAATGGATGAGGATCTTCGTTCCTATGATGATTTGAATACTAGTGAAGATGATGACTATTGCGGTAGTGATGAGGATACTAGTGAAGAGAGTAGCGATGATGATGCAGACGATGAAGGGGATAATGGTCATCATGTTGATGATGGCATGATTCGATATACGTTAAATCGAGTCATAGCCGATGATGGCTCATTATCTTGTCCTCCAATTTCGAACGAAATTGGGAACGATGATTTTTTCGATGAAGAGGCTGCTGGAATTGATGGTGCGCACGTGGGTGTAGGTGAATTTGTCGTACCTTCATCTGTATTTATGGAATTGAGTAGTGAGGCAATGCAACCTATCCATGAGAATGCAATGATCCCTTCTAGGTCTTTATGGAATGAGGCATCAGAATTTGAGAAAGGCATGTGGTTCATGTGCAAAGTAGATATCCAGCATGCTGTGAAATTGTATAGCATCAAAGGACACAGGCGCTTTGTGGTGACTCATTCTACACCAAATGTATGGATTGTTCGTTGTAAGAAATATTTAGATGGATGTACTTGGAGGTTGCGGTGTTCGATAAGAAAATCGCATGGAATGTTTGAGATCAGTACATATGCAGGACCACATACATGCATCTATGCAAAACTGTCCAAGGATCATGTGCATTTGGACTCCACCGTTATATTCCGTGAGGTAAAAAATGTGGTGAGAAGAGATCCGTCCACCTCAGTTCCAGTGCTTCATCAGATTATCAAGGACAAATTCAGTTATGACGTTCATTATAAGAAAGTTTGGTTGGGGAAGAAGAAAGCAATTGCTAAAGTCTTTGGAGATTGGGAAGAATCGTATAAAATGTTGTCGCGGTGATGACCGCTCTTCAAGAAAGCAATCCAGGGACACGTGTGGAATGGCGGCATGGCGAGCCTAATGCCAACAATGAGGTTGTCTTCAAATGGGTTTTTTGGGCATTTGCACCTTCTATTGCAGGCTTTAGACATTGCAGACCAATGATACAAATTGATGGCACATTCTTGTATGGAAAATATAAACATAAACTCCTAATAGCCACTGTTGTTGATAGTAATAGTCATGTATTTCCTTTAGCATTTGCCATTGTTGATGAGGAAAGTCAAGACAGCTGGGGATGGTTTATGGCTTGTTTGCGACATCATGTGACTGATAGGGATGGTATATGTGTCATTTCTGATCGACACCCAGGTATATTGTTGGCAATGAACAATCCTCGAAATGGATGGACCCATGAAAGAGCTCAACACAGATTTTGTCTCCGCCACATATGCAGTAATTTCAACATGAGATTCGGGAGCAAAGAATTAAAGGATATGGTGTACTTAGCGGGTGCACAACATCAACCACGAAGATTTAAGGCATCCATGAAAGAACTCCATCAAATGAATCCCGAATGTATTGCGTGGTTTACTGACCTAGATCGAGCACAATGGACAAACGCATACGACAATGGTTATCGATACGGATGGATGACTACAAATCTCGTGGGTATTACGTTTGATTTATTACGTTTGTTACTATTACTTACTTAATGTGTTTTATTTATTATATTTACAAGCTAATACATATATGGATAATCCCGAAAGAGTCATGCGACAATTCGGTTTGTGCAGGTGGAGACATGCGTTGGAGACCACGGGAACATCAATGCACGTCCTGACAAAGTACAGAGAAATGATTGACATGCAAGCACCCGATGAAGTAAGAGATATACAGAATTATATTTCCACCTAGTGCTTATGTCGACATCATGGAAAATGCGTATTTTATTCATTTCAAGTTGTTTTTATTGACTACAGGTAATATGGGAACCGTATCCTGAGACAATGATAATGGACCTACCTGCATACTGTAGCAGTGGTCGTGCTATTTGGCGAACGAGGGCACCTTTGATTTTCTTCTGTGTTGTCGAAATGTATAATCCCGAAAGAGTCATGCGACAATTCGGTTTGAGACAAAGGATACCACCTTTACAGAGCACAAGCATGCAGCTACATAAGATTGACTTGAGAGGGAAGACGGATAAGGATTGGAGCGCTGAACATAGTGCTTATGTCAGCATGTGGAACGAACGTGCCTCCAATATTGCAACTGATGAAATATTAGAGGAGCCAATGGACTTTTACAACCCGTATATGCTATGGTATCGTCGCATTACACGACGATTCATGTCTCCCCGTGGAGCTATTGCTGAGGCCTTGGTAAGTATAATTTCATTTCTTTCAGTCATGAAGCCTTGCCAAATAGTTGTTCTCCTTGTACTTTCGCATATAACTTCATAAATATTTCATATGTAGGCACATGGAATTACTTCAATTCATCAGTTGACACTGGGTGATGATGTATCTATTGCACGTATTAGAGATGTAGCTGCATCGACTTTGACTGCAGTGCACGCAGATTATCGGATGCATAATATGCCCAGTTCATTTCAAGCTTCTCATCATTCTTCCCATGCTGATACACCTTCGAGGCATGACACTCCAGTGTATACTCCATCAGTGCCTCTCAACGAGTTTGGGACTCCACATACTCCATCACTTCCTCCCAACATGACATTCGAGGCTATGGAAGCCTTTCCATTTGACAGGGCACCTACATCTTCGCGTCATTTTCATGCAAGTCCAATAATGATGAATTTCTCTGGGAGTACAAGTACTCATGATGGCGGAATGCGTGACAACGATGATATTCAAAGAGAAGATGCTCAAAATCCGGCTGATGTGGGCCATTCGGATATTCCACTAGCTTTAAACCGTAATGTCCGAGTCGTCAAGAGAACACGGTGTGGGATAGGAAGTCATTATTTGGGGTCAGACTAGGACTTTTTCTATATTGTTATAAGACATTTTCTCCTTATTCATTTTTGCTTTGTAGTTGATCACCTACCAATTTCATCATTTATATCAATTCAACTTTCAAGTTCTTTATTTTTTATAGGTTTTAACTTATTTTTTCTTGATGTGTTGAACCTCTTGTATTGAAACTTTGTGTCTGCTATTATCAACTTTGACAGCTCCATTTAACCTTGCACTCCCATAGTTACAATTTGTCGATGTTCTCTACCTTCAAATCATTTAAAAGCTTCATTGTTAAGAGAGACACACTGGACCCACAAATCATGTGCACAACCAATCAAAAAATGGAGACAATAATATGTGAATTGATGGGTAGGTGAGAACAATCCAAATGCTCTTTCTAGTCTCAATCATGAAAAATTATTTCATCTTCATTACTCCTATCGAATTGGTCTTGTACATATTGGGCATTTCTGCTGCATTGTCAATGTTAATTTGCTTACCTTTTATATGCCATTTTTAGATGTTTTCAGCTTAGCATGTGAATTGTTTGAAGGGAATTCAGTTCACTGCACGACAAGGGAGATTGTGGTTTATGGTCACACTAATTTGTGATAGAAGCTTTGTTGTTAATTATGTGTATGAAAAAGGTACTAAATTTTTTGGATTCTCACTGATCTCATCTCATGAATCATAAATAGCTTTGAAATCATATTTTAGGAATTAGTAGAGTGGGAGCACAAGAGCAAATTGGAAGGGAAAATGCATGCTTGTGGACATGATGCACATGTCGCCATGCTCCTTGGGGCTGCAAGGATACTACATAGCATAAGAAGCACATTGCAAGTATACATTGCAAAATAAATTTACAGTGAAATCATAAACAAGCCGGCAGTTAAAAAAAAAAAAAATTTCTGAAGGAAGTCGTGCATGGAAAACCACGACTTCCATTGCATGGAAAACGTGAGTTTAAGTCACGTTTTCCAGTGACCAAACCAAACTCTTGACGTGGCGCGTGATGTGGCGCTGACGTGGCTACAAGTGTGTTAGTTTTATAAATATTTTGGTAGGTGTGTTGGGTTGATAATTTTTACACCTAAACGTACTAATCAAGGAAAAAGGGCCCCACAATTCCTCCACTCGACAAGCACACTATAAATTGAATTGCACGTGCTCAAAAAACAAATATAGGAAAACCCCTTAAAATGGCACCAACATGGTGAACCTCAGTCAATAGCATCAACAATCCAAAAGGCAATACAACCAGCAAAAAAGAAAGCGTAGCAACAAATTCAACAATTGACTCTCAACGACAATCTTTTCACAAGTCTCCAAACAATAACCAAATAGTGTGTAGACATCAAAACTACAAAACAGAAACTTAAATGAGAACAGATGAATCTTTCACCAAGATCACTACAATAACAATTATACAACGACCAAGAATACCTAAAATCAATTACGGAGTGTAATCTAAATTGAAAGGATACGTATTAATCCAATTAGTCAATCCAAATGATACGCCCATCTACCACAATATCTCATATCTTCAGATTCTTCACGAGGGAACCTACCATCATATCATAAGAAGAAAAAAAAAATCACGTTTTAGCATAGAATGATCACAATAAGATATAAATGGCATATTTCACTTAAATTGATGAGAACATGATAAAACCTAAGTAGAATATTCGACATAGATTCATCAAAACATCTCCTAATTTGAAATTCGTTGAGTACTTACTTAGTTGAGCCATCATAAGCGAAACCAATGATTCCAAATCTACAAGTTCACTTGATCCATCATTATTAAAACCACTGTTTCCAAACCTACAAGTTCACTTAAACCAACATGAGCAAAACCGATAATTTCCAAACCAACCTTATAGCACAATTCTTCCTCTCGACAAGCACAACTATCAATTGAACTGCACAAACTCAAAACTCTATATAGGAAAACCCCGACTAACAATTAAGTCAAAATGGCATCGACATGGAGAACCTCAATCAATAGCATCAACAATCCGAAAGGCAATACGACCAACAAAAAAAAGTGAGCGAGAACAACGAATTCAGCAATCGACCCTCAACAACTATCTTTTCGCAAGGCCCCAAAAAATAACCAAATAGTGTGAAGACATCAAAATTTAAGAGGCCTGCTATCGGCACCTCACCATTTCATGAAGGCATCCATAATTTTTCTCATTTCCCAATCTAAAATGTAAAATATTATTTTGCCCCTTCATATATACTCACCCAAACCTCACAAACCATTTGCAACTCAAAACTGGGGCACCCCACCACCTTGAGGAAGAAGTGAACCATAAAGCCACAATTGAGTTTGTCGAGCGTTTATCGATTCTTGCGGCTTGACATCATCCGACAGCGAGGTAATAATGTTTGACAACCATATGATGCTTCGATGGAACTGTAAATTTGATTAAAACTGTGAAATTGATTATTTGTTTGTCAACGTAGGGTTTGGTAAATTCGACCAATCCGAAGTTGTTTGCACTATAAAATGGAAGATTGTACTGCTATGGTGCAAAAGGAGATTGAACTTGAGGTAATTTTTGAGATTTAATGTGTTTTTTATGCGGTTCATCAAATTTTCGGTCAATGTGCGCGATTGATTCGGCCTCGCAGGACTGAGATGTATAGAAACGTCTCGGTCAGCAAGCATCGAGAAGTCTACGTAGTTCACGTAATGGAGTGAACGATACATAGTGGCGGTCTCGGTATGGAACGACCGAGACTATGAAGGAGTTCTCGGTCGTACATGAACGAAACTCTGTTTATAGTGTCGGACCTGTATAACCGAAAACTTGTATTTTTGGATTTTTTTGGTGATTGTGTTGTACATTTTGGTTGATTATAATGTTACAATATTTGTATTGCAGGTAATGCTTGTTTCTACCTTATTTCCAGACTACAAGGATACGTTTACACCTTGTACGTCATTCCCCTCTAGAGAAACGGCAATTTCATGGCTTCAAATGATAGGCCGGGAGAACATGTTTGTGCTAGTGACGAGGCACTCTGATGCGGGGGGCATTAAGCGCAGGGGAATAGTGAAACTTGCGTGTGAGAGGTCTGAAACATATAGAGGAATGTCACAAAGAGTTAGGAAGGGTAAAGCGGCAAAAATTTCTTCGAAACCAAGAAATGAAGAAGAAGAGGAAACGGGAAGGAGTCACACCAGTACGAATAAATGTGGATGCCCTTTCCTTATCAACATCAAGGAAAATGCTGACTCTTTGTGGTATGTCACTGTCATATGTGGGAGGCACAATCACGACCCCGCGAACAACTTGGACGGCCACTCATTTGCTGGAAGATTGGATAAGGGGGAGCAGGAGGTTGTGGTGCGAGATGACAAAGGGTAATGTGAAGCCAAGAGACATATAATGCAAGACAAAAGTTCGAATTGAGGATGCGGGTGGGAGGACTCAAATGCAACAAATGTTGCACATCTTGGAGAAGAATAAGTGGATGTCGTGGCATAGGAAGCATCCCGATACGAATGTCGTCACCGATTTATTTTGGTCACATCCTGATTCAATAAAGTTGCTAAGGTGTTTCTCATCGGTAATTTTTGATGGATTGCACGTACAAAACAAATAGGTACCGAATGCATTTGTTGGAGATTGTTGACATCACTTCTACGTATTTGACGTTCTCCGTTGGGTTTGCATTCATATCATCAAAGAGTCATGCGAATTTTGTTTGGGCACTTGAGAACTTGAGATCCATATTGGATGGGTGGCCTAAACCTGACGTGTTTGTTACCGATAGGGACTTAGCCCTTATTAGTGCCATTGAAGAAGTATTTCCATCATCGTCTCACCTCCTTTGCTCTTGACACATCAACAAAGTAGTATTGGCCAAGACTAAGAAGACGTTTGGGGAGAACGATGGTTTTGCTCGTTTCATGGATAGGTGAACGGGCGTGATGTATGCCAACTCGGAGGCCTTATTCGAAGTTAGGATGAATGACTTGCGTTGTGAGTTTGGGAATGTCAAGGGTCTTACTGATTACTTGGACAACACATGGGTAAAGACCTACACGGAGAAACTTGTACCCGCATGGACAAGTCGAATTATGCACTTTGGGGAAACAACGCAGAAGGTTGAGTCTGAGCATTCCACTCTGAAGCTACACCTTGGCAACAATCAGGCAAATTTTGAGACTTTTTGGAATGTGGTTGATGACATCCTTAGGATCCAACACAACAACATTAAGACATCGTTTGAGCTCAGTTTGAATGTGGTCCAACATGAATACATTGATGAATTATATCGACGATTGCGTGGTTATGTCTCTCAACGGGCGCTTAAGTTAATTAGAGATGAATTGACACGTGAAGAGGATGTTAGTCACGACTCCACTCATTGTGATTGCGAGATACGTACGACACATAGCCTTCCTTGTGCACACGAGCTAAACCATCATAAATTTGATGGGTCGCCCATCCCTCTCGAGGACATTCATGTTTACTGGCGAAAGTTGAGTATGATACCTGAGAATCCTGTGGATCGGTCTGGGTATAATGTGCACGATGAGATTGAAAGGGTGTTGCAAAAGTTTCATGCTTGCACTGATGAGGACGATCGCATCAGGCTTATTCAGCAGCTCAGGGAGAGTAGTCGACCTTCGTCTACACCGGGTGTTGTGCCACCGACGAAAATAAAGACAAAGGGAAAGACACCGGGGTCTTCAATCGGAGGTAAGGCAGGATCGAAGAGAAATCACGATAAAGACGATTCTTCGACGACTAGATTGCCGAGCGGATTTGAGTACGTGCTTCCCACAAAAGAGGCCTCAAGTTCGACGAAGAAGAAAAGTAAAGTGGTTCCTAAAATGCGTCGTGCAAGTCGACGCACGCAAAGTGCATCTAACATGGCTTATGCTCATTGCATAGAACCGAATTGGTTGTCATATGTTGAGAGCACTATCGATGTGCTAGCCGATGGAAATTGTGGATATCGGTGTGTTGCCTCCGGGCTAGGACTTGCCGATGTAGACAGTTTGAGAATTGTTCGTAGAATGATGTATAATGAGATAATCGGGTATGAAAACCTTTGGCGGGAAGCGCTTGGAATGAGTTACGAGACTGTCAAGATTGTTGTGTATTGTCCAGATAATCAAGTTCGTGCATCTTTCAAAGAATGGTTGACACTTCCAGACATGAGATTGTTAATATCAACTGCCTTCAATGTCATTCTGGTAAACCTCTCGCATGGGAGTGCCTTGACATTTCTACTTCTACGTAGTGCTCCACCGTTGTCGTTACACAGACAGACTTATCATTGTCATGATAAATGAAAGGAATATCCATTGGGTTAGGGTAAGTTCTATGATTTTTTGTGAATTGTTTTGTTTCCCCATTAATCGGGTTTGTGACAATATCTTCTATGTTCTACTGTTCACTTTGACAGTGAAGTTGCGTGTGAATGTACCGCTGCCATCCTTATATCCATCGTGGGACCAATATGTTGAGGAGTGCGCAAAAGGTTGGCGAGATGAATTCGTAATTCGAGATATCGTGCCCCTTGCAACAGTTGAAGAAGGCACCGTATCCGTGGTAGATTTAGGTACACCATAGTATAAAACATGTATCTAGCTACGACGTTGTTGTACATTTTATTTACTGTAAACTTTATTTGAATGTTATATTGATATATTATGATTTAAGTATCGGTGCAAATTATCTTCTCGGCATACCAAGTCCGTGACCCACATCATAGTCTTGGCCTTAGTCAACCGAAAACTAACTTAAATCATCGGCAACACATTACCGAAAGTGATGGTTGTCGACGCCGTCCCGTAATGACTCGTCTACCTGTGCGCGACCATACGCCACAAGTCTCGGACACGAGGAATCGAGAGTTAAATTCCGATCTCGGTAGCTTCACACCGACACATGACGCTGTGGTGAACTGACAACATGGTCAGCACGAGTTAGTGTTACATGTGGAAAATTGTCCGAAATAGCCTCTCGGTCAGGCCTTTCCGTGATCCGCTCCTAATTATCGAACACAACTTCCGAAACCTTGTGTTCCTTCGCGGCATGCACCCACCGAGAGCATTTGGTCACCATGTTCATACAACTGCACGAAAAAATTGCTCATCGACCTGTGCCCGAACGTACTGGAATAATATCGGTTGTGACTAACCGAAAGTCTCCCTTTAGTTTCGTCCATAGATGACCGACACATTAGATAATATAAGATCAATGGACGTTCTCGGCCGGACAATGCCGAGAGTGATACGTATGGTTCGATTGGTTGCAACCGAGAATTGCAACGAGGTGTCGGATCTGAATGACCGAGACGCCACCTGTTCCAAAAATTGCTATGTTAACTAAACCAGAAATAAGAAATCCAATGACCAAGTTCATACAACAAATGTTAACATATTATCCAACATTCTGCATATAAACTATAACAAAATGACAAGTTTCAAGCAACATTCATGAACTGTCATCCAACATTCATCAAATTATCCAAACGCACATCATAAAACATTCATCAAGTTTTTCATGAATAAATAAATGTCGGTCTAGTTCCTCAAACAATAAAAATATCAAAGTTCCCTCAAACACTCATTGCTTTGGTTTCTTCAAATTTTTTCTTTAGTACTCCTTGCCAAGCATTCTCTTCGGAGGGCGAGCATCGATCGTGGCGGGCGGAGCATTAGCCGGGGTGGAGTGTGTAGAAGAGCTACCATGCTTTGGGACCACACTAGGAGCCTCGCTCTAGGGGCGGATGTGGCGGTTGTGCCGGTTGCGGTGGCCAGAGTGGTAGTAGTGGTGGTGGTGGGACCTATACTCATTCCCGAAAGGAAATTGACGATATCACTCGCCATTTTCCTCGCAGACTCAAGCGTACACAACTCCGCCGGGAGGTCCATCCATCGTAATGCCGCGTCCAACGCACGCCTATTACGCTGATGAAAATAATCGGGTTAGTGTTAATGTAAAACATATCGGGATTTCAACAAATGGCACGTGGGCATGCATAATACGCATAACACTTTCAATACCTCCAGTAGCTCATTGTCTGCGATGGTTGTGGCGACCATGTCGTCGTCCTCATAGCTCGGATTGGTGATCAAAGGATGAAACACTTTGAGGAACCAAGGTAAGTAGTCCGGTGTAACCAAAAACTCGAACTCTCTCTTGTCACCACGAACTTCGGGAGCCAACAAATGGTTCCGCCAACGCTCCCAATTGTCTTGTTGGAACCCATACTTGACCGAGTATTTGTTCGCAGATGGACCTCGATGTGCTTCCAAAGGGCGGTACGGAGGATCTAGTATAGATTGCACGTGGCAAACTGTCTCAGAATCCTCTCCGGATGGTAGGGCTCCACGACATCCATGTACTTAAGCGTCCCACTGTAAAAGGTCATCGCGTGCACAGCTCCATTATCCCTGTAATTCACATATGGGTCCCAAGTGGCCTAATCAAAATGCAACAACCATTGTTAGTAACAAAAAAAAAAACAAATGCAACATTCATCAAAGGATTTGGATAACTATCTCACCTCACTTGGGCGCAACCTGTCCAACGTTCTCCTAATGGACCCGACCTTGTCAATATTCATCACGGTCTCGTGCTTTTGAATCCATCTGCAGACACGAGGTTGCACGAAGTCCATAAATTTTGCATTGGGTGTGGCGAGACCAAGTTTGGAATGGTCGTACACCCATCCCAGCAAATACATAAAAGTCAGTTGGTCCGCAAATGCAAATATTACTAATAATTATACCAAAAACAATGTAAGCCAAAAATCTGAGACACTTGTACTCTGGTGGCAGACCCCAAGTGTCGGTACAAGTAGGCCAAAGCAGCTGCACCCCATGCGTACTTTCCCACGTCGTCCAAGTCTTCAAGAAGCTTCAACAACGCGATAGACACCCGAGATTTACTCTTATCGGCAAACAGGGTGCAAGATAGAAGATACAACAGGTACGCTCGGGCTGTGCATTCCACAAGAGGATAATGTGTGTTCCTCGAACCAACTTTGGGGCACCAACGACTCTTCAACCAACATTTACGCACTGTGAGCCCCTTGCTGATATTCACCTCCTCCTCAGCCTCTTCAACGCTCACCCCAAGTAGTTTCGACACCATTTTAATAGCGTCCAAGTGAAATTCCTCCGTGTACCTCGCAAAGTTCTCAACTGCCACGACTTTGCCCGTCAAAGAAATCTTCAGAAGGAAGCTCACATCCTCTAAGGAGATAAATATTTTACCAAATGGTAAGTGAAATGTGTTCGTCTCCGGCTGCCACCGCTCCATAAATGCAAAGATAACCTCCTTGTTGGCCTTGCGGTATGAACAATCTATCAGCGTATTCAACCCAGAACGCTAAATAATCCTCTGAAGTCCCTCTGTGTCAGGGTGGCACGACTGTAAATCTCATTCTTGGATCTGAGCTCCGCGATTGATACACTTGAGTACCGGACGCTCATGCAACAAAAAAAAATCTCGTCATCTTTGTGAAAACCCTAAGTTTTAAATTACTCCGTTCAATGAAATTTTAAATACCTCATTGCTTCAAATCGCTAATGCGACATGATCCTTAAAGCTCTTCAACAACGCACCGTCTATAGGACCACCGGAAATGAGTACGCATTTCTACAGGCCCTTGTGGCTCTCCTTCATTATAGCCACCTCCACCACTACTACTCCCGCCCACATTACGATCAGTTTTCGTGGTGTTCCCCGCCGCTGATAAGTCACTGCTACTAAACTCCGATGCATGACCCTCCTCTTCCCCTCGGGCAACAAGATCTTTTCGTCGCCGCGTTTCGATGTTGGATCCCTAATCGTGCAATTCTAAATTCCTTGCACGATTTCCATCTATCTTAGCATTTCCCTTAACATCTACGTTCTCCTTCTCTTTCTCTTTCCGGTAAGATGTTGTCGGGGGTCTCTGGCCGCCTCGCCCCCGGTAACCCCTCGACACCTCAACACCTGCCTCCTCCCTTGTCACCAGTGTTTTCGAACGAGCCATACCTTAAAACACTACAACATTTAAGCGCCTGGAATAGAACCAAAAGTACAATTCTAAAAAAAAAGTTTAAAATCATCCATTTCAGTTGTCTCGGTCAAGCAAGTTCGAGAAATACGACATACTTTCGTTCACTCCTAACCGATAATGAAACAACAGTCTCGACAATGTACAACCGAGAGCAATGCAACGTTCTCGATTGTACATCACCGACATGGCATAACCTATTCAATTCACCTTACTCGTGATGTATGAACAGCGTCGACTCTAACATCTCGACAATGTACAACCGAGAGATAGTGTACATTCTCGGTTGTACACAACCGACAACATTAACTAACACTAAATGTTACTCTCGTGATGTCTCGACCGAGATAACAGAATTAAGCTCGGTCATTCGTAACCGAGACTGTGTGAACTCTTCTGGCCTGCCTGGCCGAGAACGACGAGTTCCCAAATATTTACCATCTGTCTTGACGGCCAAGCTCGGCCACGCTTGTCGAGACGATGCATCTCTCGCTTCATGTGGCCGAGAACCACGAATTTCCAATAATAGAATCATTCAATGCACTGCCACACAAACATTACAACTACTCTACCAAATGAAACTTAATTAGACTATCAACGTACCTTCAAACGATCGATTTAACGCCTTGAGTGTATGTACGACGAACTTCATCCGAGCCCTAATTTGGAAACAAAATCGCCACACCCCGAGCCTTCAAACTGAAAAAACATCCTATAACGGAGGAGAAACACGAAGACGAACAAACACAAACGATTTTCGGGATTGCTCACAATGGCCGGGTATCGACAATTTCGTGGTTGCTCAAGAGTTCGATGATGGGGGTGATGCAGTGCCTGTTTTGAACGAAGGGTATTTTGAAAATTTCAAGCCTAAATTCTGGATGCCCTTGGTAAAATACTTAGTGCCCTCAACAATAGGGTGCCTTCATGAAATGGTGGGGTGCCCTTAGCGGTCCTCAAATTTAAATGAGAACTGATGAATATTTTTTTTACCAAGATCACAACAATAACAATCAGTAATACGACGACCAAGAGTATGTAGAATTTATTGAGTGTAATCTAAATTAAAATGTTAAAAGATGTTCTAGGAAGTTTACAAATAAATCCAAACTGTTGAAGATGTGTGGACCAAAACCGTTAGTCCCACGTCAATTAAATGAGACTTCGTAATGAAGTTTATAAATGATGATATCCCTTTAACTAGTACCGAAGCCTTGAGTTAAAACCCCACACCAATGAATTGATAGATGATTAAAGTGGGAACAGCATCGATGCTAGGGCAGAAATCCACGGCCTCGACGCGACGCGGCTAAAAGAATTTAACACAAACTATCTATATCTACGATTTCAAGTAGATTAGTTTTTGTTTTTAACGTTTCAAGTCTACAACTGAGTCCACGTAAAGTTTATCCCTTTGATTTTCTTTAAACTCTTGGATTTGGTTGGTTTGGTTTTTTTTTTTTTCAATTAATTTATAAAATATTAACAGGAGTACTTCCCTCGGTTTTCAATATCAGCAATCCATTGCCATAAAAAAAAAGAAATATCACCGCCACTTCAACTCTCCCCAACAAAAACTGACGCCAGATCTATTAGCAATGAATCATTACCACCACATACACTACTTGTACAACAACCAAGATCTTTTTTTTTTCTTGTCAAATAAAAACGAAGTTCAAAAAGAGATAAAAACACTACCAGTCTACCAACTCCTTTCACAAACTGCCATAGCCACAGATTATTGCTCTTCATATTTAACACCTCTTATCTCTGTCAAGAAATTCAGACCACCGATACTCCGCTCATGTGCTATTTGAAATAATTTTAAATTCTAAAAATGGTTTCACAAAG